>OX451740.1:522237190-522749325 GCA_948472305.1 Vicia faba | reverse complement strand
CTCATGTGGACACATTTTTGTTTCCCATGTATTTTACAATACTTGATGTTGGGTGAAGAAGATCACAAAGGTGATTGCTGGAAAAGGTGTCCGTTGTGCTTTGTGATGATATCTGTCAAGGACTTATATACAGTCCACATCACAAATGTCAAACAGTATCAAGTAGGAGATAATATTGAGTTCACTTTCTTAACAAGGAAGAAGGATTCATTTACTCTTCGCATAAAAATAAACCAGAGACTGATAACTCATCATGTGGCCAAGGAGATGTATGTGATCCCTTTTCTAAGCTCACACTCACATTAGATGTAGATCTCTCAGCGAGACATGCAATATCAGACCTAGATGGTTGGCTGGCCAAAGCTGATTCAGGTCTTGTCGACGACCTCGAGAAGCTTCCATATGTTAGTGCTGCAATGCAACAACTAAAACAGAGAAAGAAGTATTGGAATGAGCTCAGGGCTTCTAACAGTGAAAAAGCATCTAACCTCATTGATAATGCACTCCAGGTACCATCAATATCTGCAAATGCTGTGGATACTGATGATGAAAACTGTTCTAATGGATCAAGAACTTCCTCTACTGATTTCCCCGATCAAAGCAAGGTTGTAATATTGGATAAATCAACTGCTGGTGGCTGTCAGGATGAAACTTTGGACCCGGAAAAAAAACTAATAGAGCAGGAAATGAATTTGTCTTCTTCGTATGAGGAGAAAAAATGTATTCAAGGCCATTCAAAGGCATTGCAGACGCAAAGGAAAATGACTCTTACAATTTTATCAGGTAACTGATGGCATTTGATTTCTGTTGTGTCTATCCCATGTTTCTTGCTTTTTTATTTTCCTATTTGGATAGAGCAAATGTGTTGTCGCATTCATTATTTACATTATTCATATTAGGCACTATGTGGAGAAATTTGACATCATGTAAATTGCAAGATATAAGTAAGAGTAAGACATATTGCTTGTGTTGGGTTTGACTCAGTTGGCTGGAATTTGTTAGAGGTAGAGTAGAGGGAGACCAAGAAAAACTATCGCTTAGATTGTTAAAACTTTAGAGTAATTTAGAGGTAAATAATCTATCTTAGATGAAATAAATGACAAGATTTTGAGGCGTTGATTGATCCATGTACCAAGCCCCAACTAGTAGAAAAAAGCTGGGTTGCTTCTTCTGAAACACGGGCAGGGCTGTTCAAATAAACCGCCGAACCGAACTAAACCACACTCAAATGAACCGAACCATTTCGTTAATTTCAAGAACCAAAACTGTAACTTGAAAACAGTTTGCTAACCGAAACTGAACCAAAATAACTGAACCTACACGGCAATAACCGAACCATACAAATATAACTTAATATAACTTATTACACTAGGAGCCTTAAATGTCATGATTTGTAAACTTGGGTCACCATCTTCGGTTCATGACCATAAAACTTTAAATCACCACCTTCAGTCTGTGACCTAATTTCATCCACCATCTTCATTTCCTTTTCCCTATCTTCACTTCAGTTAGTAACCTCATTTTGTTCACGACATCGCTTCACATTCCATAATCTTCATCAACGTTCATAATTACCATATTCACAAACCACTGTCAAGTTCCTATCTAAAATTGAAAATTTGAAAACCAAAAACAAAAATGGTTCATTTCAATATTTATACCAAAAATAAAAATGGTTCAGTTCAATATTTATACCATGTGTAATTGCATAGACCCACATGTTGAAATTGTTGTCACTTTTGAGTTACAGCTTCTAGTTTTAGTTTAGCTTCATTCCTCTTGGTGATGTTAGCAAAAGTTTGACAAACAATATTTGCTATATGACATGTCCCTGAAACAAGCATGATATAGGTTAGAGTGGCTGTTTCGTGTACAAACTTGAAAACTATGCTTTACCTTGGTGAAAATTGAGAATTTGAGGTATATACACGAGTTTTTCCACTTTTCTACTGTCAATATAGGTTCAATTTTCTAGTTTTGGTTCGGTTCAGGTCAATAATACTGAACCGGTTCACTGAACTATTATGACAGTTTGGTTAGGGACAAACTATTATCAGTTCAGTTTAGTTTTTTTGAACTATTGTGACTGTTCAGTTTGATTTGGTTCAGTTTTTTCTCCGAACCGAACCATGAACAGCCCTAAACATGGGTAATTCACTTGCCACTCTCTTCCTTTTCCATTCACCTTATTACGACTACTAAAAACTTTAAAAGAAAAGGTATGTTGGAGAAAGCGGGTTGCAGTATGTTATTGCCTGCAGTAAATGAAGACTTATTGGTTGATTTTGGAGATGATAGATAATTTGTCTTTGTGATTCTAAAATCAGAAACAATTCCAGAAATGAATTGAGGTTTAGGGGCTGGAAATGTTTCTCCTAACTTTAGAAGGAACAAGTATTGAATCTCAGAATTTATTTTTTATTAACTTTATTTATTCATTTAAATAAGTCTAACTTTATAGATATTTAAACCGAAACTACTGGATCGGATCCTTCCAAGTGCTATTTCTCACAAGTGATGGTAATTGGCAGCCATGGTACTAGTAGAGCATGGCGGTTGATTGACAAAACACCACTTCTGTAAGCCATGGCGTGGCAGCTTTTATATTGTTCCTACTATTTCCATGATCGCTATGGTGCCCACAGCGCCATTATCCTTTGATTTTCTTGTACCAACTGGTCGTTAATGACAATATTGTTACAGAGAGATTTCTCAATCGTCAAAATGAAATGTTGGTGAGGTCATGTCCAATTAGGCCCTCTGATCACTTCCTGCACAATATCATATTCTTTCCCATGTTTTTAGTCATAAATGTAAATTTTGAGCTGGTTTTGATACTACACTTATTTTTTTCATTAATGGCTTTAATTTCGTTCATGTCAGTTTAAAGATATGTCATGTTTGTCAAGATTGTCTGTTTTATTTGTCATGTTGGTTGTATATGCCATTTATTTTTAGTTTTACTACTAACATGTTGATGTTGAATTTTATTGATTTACATCAAATTGTGTATAGCATCCTTTGCGCCATTTAATCTTGTAATCCCTCACAGTTGCTGTTTGCAATTGCTACTTTAAGATTTATCAGCCTGATTGCTGCATGCATAAAGCTTTCAATCTATATTCCATGTAGTTTATAACATTTGATTTGTTTCTACGCTCATGTATTTTTTAGGCGGCTGATGGGCAACATCTAATTCTTCATCCTTTGAACACCAAGTGTTTACTGCATCATTATGGTAGCTATGATAAGCTCCCTCACAGGTTAGGAGAAGAAATCAAAATATATTTCTCATATGTGCTGATGATAAAATATGTTTGTTTGTGTGCATAGGTTCTAGAGATTGTCATGTCTAGATTTTGGTTTATACTCACATGTATCTGACAGCAAGGACTTATAATCCCATGAGTTTTATGTACATACTGAATAAGGTCTGGCTGAAAAAGATGGTGAATGTCAGGAAAACTAATACAATTTAATTATATTCATGCTAATCAATTTCTCAATTTTTTGAGAGAAGTAACAATAATCCCCAATGAGCTTTAACCCACTAGGTGAGTTGGCTACATGAACCAATTGCAGTTGGGTCTCAGTCAAAAGCCAATTTTTCACTAAATTTTGCATGAATTTGTATATATTTCATAATATTATAGTAGTATTATGTAGCAGAGTAATTAATCCCGGATAGCGGAGCGGAGCGGCCGATCCCCGGGAATGGGAAAAGTGGGAATAGCGGGATCCCGGATAGCGGGATAACTTTTTGTATACTAATAATTATATAATAATCTATAAAACATATGTCATGTAATACTAAACTGATTTCACAACACTCATAAAATATTTATAAAATCTAATGTCAAACAAAGAACAACGCTTTATCAAGATTCAAAACATAAAGGTTCAAATTCAAACTTAGTACTATCATATGAAAATTCAAGCAAACATAGAAATCATGTAGCATCATCAAAATATTCCTCCAATTCCTCATCTTCTTCATATTCCTCCAATTCTTCATCTTCAACTTCTTCAAAATACAAAGAAACGGTGTTTACAACAAAACAAAATAGAAGAAGTAGAAAGTAGAAAGAAACAGTAGAAAGAAAAGAAGTAGAAAGAAAAGAAGTAGAATAAGTTGAAGTAGAATAAGTTGAAGAATTAGAAGAAATTACTTGAGATGGCAGAAGGAGATGGAGGAAGAACCGAAGAAGGAGAGTTGCAGGGAGATGGCGGCAGAATCGTAGAAGGAGAGTTGAGGAATTAGGGCACGATAAAACACAGCGAATGAGGGAGAAAGAAAACAAAAACTGTTTTAAAACAGAGGCATTTAAGTAATTTGGCCCAGAAAATTGTTTAAAAAAAAAAAGAGAACCGGAGCCGCTCCGCCCGGGAACTTCCCGCTACCCGCTACCCGGGAAAGCGGCTGAAGCGGCCGCTTTTTCATCTCCGCCACCGCACCCTAAATAGCGCGCGGGGGGTGCCGCACCGCTACAGTGCGCCGCTATAGCGGCTGGAGCGCCCGCTATTGACAACTCTGTTATGTAGTTGAGGCAAATGGTCTTTCTATTCGAATATATAGGTTGAAGCGTGAGGGGTATTGGCCAATATGCTTTTACCGTATTTGTGTGTGCCTATGGTTGATGGCTTGAATTAACATCTTCCTTATTGGAGTGGACATTAAATTCTTTTTTATTATAATATACTGATTGCAGAATAAGTGGAAGGATTCTACAATTGGAGACAGTTACTCAATCTGAGGCTATGAGGAGGCGGTATCGATTTTTAAGTCATTTTCCATTAACCACAACTTTTCAGGTGCTTTTTATACTAGAGTTATTTAGTTCTATAATATTTTCTTATGATTTATAATAGATGTTTGCTAATTTTTCAGCTCTGTGAAGTTGATTTGAGTGAGATGTTGCCTGCTGAAGCACTGGCCCCATTTTTGGATGAAATAAAGAACCGTGCAAACCAGAGGAAGCAACTCGCAAAGAAGGTATCAATGTAGGCCAACATATTACAACATATTACACACACATAATATAGCAGGATATGATCTAGGTGTAGCTGCCTTCACCGACTTTTTCTTTTTATTATTTTTCTCTTATTTGTAAGTCTTTGTTTGATGTGCATGTCAAGGAGAACTCTTCATATGGGATTGTGCCAGGCTAGATTTTAGGATTGTACTTATTTTTAATCCTGGGTGTCTGACTCTGTATCCCAATTCTTGTTAGATTACAATTGAATCTGGTATTAACATAATGACTTTGTAATTGTGTTGTATTCTTATTTCGTAGGAACTGAAGGAAAAATTAAAGGCTGAAGCTACTTCTAATTATGCTCTTTCCATGTCAACCCATTATCAGTTTATTTCTCGTGATGATCCTCCCACGTTCTCCATGGACGACTTTGAAGGTAATTGACAAGCCTATCAGTAATCTGCTCTCTGGATTTTGAAATGAGAGATTTGTGGTTACATTACTAGAACTTTAATATTATAGAAAAACTTTGTTGCTTGTGAGAAAATGAACTAATCATATGAGCTGTAGTTGTTGAGTTTGAGTGACACAGATCTACATAATTTCTGTTATTTTGCCCTGGCACATCGTGGCTATCTCAGCCGTGGCTTCTTCAATTGTTCTCCTTTTATTTATTGCAGCCAATGATATATTATGGTGTACATAATTATGAAATTTTCTTTTTGATTAGCTCTAGGAAATTCCGCTCTGTCATCAAGTCCACCCGTTGTCGGTGAGAGGAAATTGTTCTCAAGTGTGACTAGGCTTGGTTTTGCTGCTGCTCATGATTCTCCATCCTTTCAAGCTCAAGAAACTAGCAATCTACACAATAACAATTCGATTGCTGATTCTTCTGGTACAGCAGGTATTATATGATTCTGCAATATTTTTTTCAGTTATACTAATCAAGAGGCTTCACGGGCCTGAATTTGTTTTAATTCTTAACTGTTGGAATCCTATATAGGTTTGAGGAACGGGGAGATACTATCATACTCCAATGTCATATCTAAAGCAGAATCTAATGGAAGTTCGAATGCACCAAAGACAAATGACACAGGAAAGAAGGGAAAGAAACCAAATCGAGTTCTTCTGTCAACAGCTGGTGGCAGGCGTTATTGATTATTTGTTCTGTAGATTACATGTATTTTACACTGAAATTACTTGTGTGGAGAAATAAATGTTTTCATCAGTACATACGCCATGACATCAGTAGAATGTTTCGCTGGATCTGTATAATCACGTGCTGTCCTAATTTAAAAATATAGCCAATACATTCTGTTACGAGCTTCTACTTTGATTATTTGTAAGGAACTACCAAGTACTTGTAACCACAAAGTGAGATTATATTTAAACAATTTACACAGATTTTGTTCGAAAGATTAAAATATTAAAAATCTACATGATAGAACTTTAAATAAACATAAATTTAATTTCAAAACATAAAATTAATTTAAGGTGCATTTTATTATCTTATGAAAAATTTATCTGCTAGATAGACATATTCCATTGAGGGATATAGTTATGGAATAACATCTTACTCTATGAAATCATTTTTTCCAAGGTAAATGAAATACAAATTATATTTAATTTACCCTCTCATATTTTCTATAATTAACAATCAATTAGAATTGTTTTTACATTTTTTTATGCATTGTTTTAAAAAAAAACTATTACAAATTAAATTATTATGTTTTTATTTTTTTTAATAAGTGTGATTTTATTTATTTTTATTATATTTTAGGGCGGAGTACGCTTTAATATTTTTTATTGAAGACTTGATATATCCATGTAGTCAGAGCTGAAAACATGAGATATTTGTATTCATGATTATGAGCATTTTTTATCAACTCTTGGAGTATTTAGGGTGTGTTTGATAGAGTAGAAGTAGGAAAGAGAGAAATAGGTGAGAGAGAAGTTGAATAGAGATTGATAACTTCTCTTGTTGAGAAGAAGAGAAATTGAAAAGAGTGATTAAAAAAGAGTGGCTCTTACACCTTTTATGTTTCTCTTCAATTATGAAGAAAAAATGAGAAGAAACAAATTAATATAGGAAAATTACTATATTACGCTAAATTATAAATATATATTTTAAAATATTATTTATTATAAAGATATTATAATACTTTTAAAAATATGTAACACTTCTCTCTTATCTATTTCTTCTCTCTTTCTCTTAAACCGCAATACTTCAAATCTATTTTATTAATAATCTTTTTCTGTCTTCTTACACTATCTTTTATCTACTTCTCTCTTCACAACTTCTCTTCTAAATCAAACACATCCTTAAAGCGAGACATGTCTTTCTGTCGTTTTTGAAAATACTGTCAAAATTATCCAAATTTAATCAAGAATTGGAATGCTTATGAGCATTTTTATGAGTTTTCTTGCATATATCATCATCAATATTTTATTTAATAGAAAATCTTATTCACATTAATATACACCAAAATGTAATAAAGCTAATAAGAAAGATTACTATACTTAAAAAAAAAAGAAGCTAATACATACAATAACGAAATGGAGATACCATTCTATTTAAAAAATTTAAGATGGAATAAAATAAATTATTTATTTCATTTAAATTGGAGAGAAAAAAATACGGTGATAAATAATATAACGCATTCATATAACTATATTTATTTTGTTCCATCAGATTTAAGTATACTGTTCTGGACTGGGTCTGCCCGTGGTCCAAACCACCAGTAAGGTCCAATCCAAACCGTTCCACGTGCTATGCTGGGCATTAGATCCTCCGAGCATACCCGGTCACGGGCTATAGGACTAATACGACCATGCTCGTCGTTGCCCGCGACGAGAGACGTCCCCGACGAGAGATGTCCCAGACGAGGAACACTCAAATTCGAGCCTTGCTCGAGTACCCTCCTCGTAGGGCAGACTCTCGACCCCTTCGGATGTTTCAGAGTTCTCAGGGCCCCGAGAAGATCGCATCTTCACCCTCCTTATTCTTCGGAGAGCATCATCCAGGTAGGGGATCACGTGCAGGTCCCCACTACTCACGTAGAACCTGGCAGTCCCTTTGTTGGGTCTGTTTTGGTCAGTCCAATAAAGGGACCTTGGCCCAGTGTTGGTGACTATAAATACCCTCTATTTCAAGAGGGTCAGGTATTCATTCATTCACACCTACATACAATTCTCATGCTCATTCCGTCTCTCACTTTATCATCGGAGTGTCTTGCAAGTACCCCCCATCTCCTTCAAATCCAGTTCGAACCAGCTGTAACGGTCCAACTCTGATCAGGTACGATTAGTGGCGCCGTCTGTGGGAAACTAAGCTTCCCCGTCTTACAAACTTACAAAGATCAAAGCTAAAACCATCTTCCATCGTCATAGTTGACCAGACTCAGGACAACTAGAACGTCCGCGTCATCGAGGCCAACAACAACCTCGTCGAAAACAATGCTGGCCCCAACAACACTGGCGTCACCGCCCATGTCACTGCCCCCGGCGGCAATATCCCCGGAATCTCCAACTATCGGGATGGAGCCACGGCCTCGTCTTCATCAGTCCCTCCTCGGCTCGAAGAAGATAATCCAGTTCCCTCGAACTATCTAGCCGCCCAATTCCATGAAGTTCCTGTCCTTTCCAGGGCAGACGCCACGACCAGGGCACTGTTCGCGGCAATCAACCAGACCAACTATCTCATCTCTGTCCAAGGGGAAAGACCGAGAGCACTAGAGGACGACCGAAGGCCCCCTAGGATACACAGGAGGCCTCAGTCCCCACCTCCTCGAAGAATGGAGGAACATCCCCGATCTCCCCCGCAGAGACAGGACCGAGACATCTCTCGAAGCCCATCGCCCCGACCACCCGGGCGGCGACCCACCTTGGAGAGAGAACCACTCATCGAGGCCGGAAGGCGCGACCACGACCCTTCACGACAAGAACGAAGACCTCCCGGAGACAGACACAGAGGAACCTATCAACGGACACATCGCTCGAGGAACGACCAGGGCCATCGTGATCGACAATACTTCAGGTCCCTGTCCCGCTCCCCGGAACAAAGTGATGAGGAAGACCCCTGCGGTCCCCTATCACAAGCTATCATGGAAGCACCCATTCCCCCGGGCATGGAGAAGCCTCCACACCTGAAAGAGTATGACGGAGTCGCCGACCCGGTCGATCACATAAATGGGTTCGAGGCCATGTTGCACTACCACAATGTCATGGGACCAATCAAATGCCGGTTGTTCCCCACGACCCTGAGGAAATTAACTATGGACTGGTACAAGGGTCTCGCCCCGGGGTCAATTACCTCGTGGCGAAACTTGAAGAACCAGTTCATAAGCTCGTTCACTGTGTCCCGAAGACATCCGAAGACCGAAGTGGCGCTCGAGGCCATCGTCCAGAGGCAGGATGAGACCTTGAGAGAGTTTATCAATCGCTTCAATCGGGAAGCCATCCAGGTCCCTTGCACGGACCATATGAAGAGATACATGCTGGAGAGGGGCCTCCTCCCTGGCACAGAATTTAGGAAAGTCGTGGGCATCGAACCACCCCAAATGTTTGATGCTCTCCTCGAGAAGGCCAAGGTCTACATGGACTACGAGGAGAGGGAAGCGGCCAACAGAGCCCGAGACCCCAGGAATCGCGGATCCAGCAGCAACCCGCGCCAAGAGGCCATCCCTCCTCGACGAACTGGGGAAAAAATAAAAAACGACAAACCCTGGGATATCCGAGAACAGAGGGGGCCTTCGGGGCATTTCACATAGTACACTCCGCTCACGGCTTCCCGCGAGCGCATCTTAGCAGAGTGTGCAAGTACGGACTTCAAAGATGACGGTGTCAAGCGTCCCCGACCAGCTCCTGCCAAACCCGGGGTGGACAGGAGCAAATATTGTCAGTACCACAGAAGCCACGCCATCTGACCGAAGACTGCATCCACCTCAAGGACGCCATCGAGACCCTCATAAAAGGGGGGAGACTCGCCCAGTACCGGCGAAATGACAATCCTCGTCGCGACGCCCGTGATACAAGAGAAGCAGAAGAGGATGCCCGACCATCTGATGAGTCGATCCCCATCCAAACCGCCTTCTCCGTCACGAGACCCGAGGACTTCTACGTCCCCGACCACTTGAAAGAACCGTTGTCGATGCACAACAGGTGGGAGCACTTTCCCTCCGCCATGGTCATCAATGGTGGAGGGTTCAATGACCTGACCATAAATTCAGCCAAGAGGAAGCTGGACGAGTTGGTCGACACGGCCCCCCTCAAACGGTAACTTTTGAAAAGGTGAAGGATATGTCAGAACTTATCACCTTTTATCTCGAAGAGCTCCCCAGAGGGGCCCTCAATTCGGTCATTCTTCTGCTGATAAGAGCGAGAATGGCCAACTTTGATGTACACCGCGTCCTCGTCGATGAAGGAAGTTTCGTTGACGTAATGTACAACCAACTATTCTGAACCCTGCAGCTCGACGACTCTCACCTCTCACCTTACGTGGGGTCAGACCTGCAGGGCTTTAACGGCTCAACTTCCAAGCCTTGGGGATACGTCGAGCTCATGGTCACGTTCGGAGAGGATACGACAACGAGGCAAGTCAAGGTGCGCTTCCTCGTCATTGATTGCCCATCCCTCTACAACCGCATTCTGGGAAGGCCGACATTGGCGGAGCTGACCGCAGTACCCTCTACCGTTCATCTGAAAATGAATTTTTATACCAAGAGGGCAAGGGTCGCCACCATCCAAGGGGACCTAGTAGATGCCCGAAGGTGTTTTAACGCGGCATCCAAGGGACACGATACGGTCGACACCAGCACAAGGCCCGCCAAGAGAGATGCAACAACACGACCAGAGTCTCAGAGGACAGAGCTCGTCAAGGCGGAAGAGCAGAGAACCCCTCCAGAGGTCGACTCAATATCCCTAGACACCTGCTTCGACCAGGATGAGCCTCATAGTGGCGAGTAAGTTCCCCTTCGACCAATTCCGGACGGGGACTTCGAACTCGTCCCCCTCGGCGAGGACCCAGGCAGAGGAGTGAGGATTGGCACCGGACTCCCCGACTTGGCAAGGAAGCAAATCAAAGCTTGCTTGCGCGAGAATGCGAACCTGTTCGCGTGGAGAGCTGTGGAGATGCCCAGACTCGACCCCGAGGTCGCCTGTCACCGTCTCGCCATAGATCCATCCGCTAGGGCAGTAGTACAACATAGACGTAGGCAGTCTTCGGAGAAAACAGAGGCTGCTGGAAAAGCTGTAAAAGACCTCCTAGAGGCAAATTTTATTTCTGAAGCCCGGTATTCAACCTGGCTGTCAAATGTTGTACTTGTCAAGAAAAATAATGGAAAGTGGCGAATGTGCGTTGATTATACCGATCTTAACCGGGCATACCCAAAAGATGCATTTCCTTTACCTAACATAGATATGCTGGTCGACAACTTGGCCGGTCATAAAATACTATTGTTTATGGACGCCTATTCGGGATATAACCAAATCCCAATGGCAGTAAGCGACAAGCATTGCACCGCTTTCATGACTGGCTCGGGCAACTATTACTACAACGTAACACCCTTTGGTCTAAAAAATGCAGGAGCAACATATCAACGGATGATGAACAAAGTATTCCACAACCAAATCGGGGACATTCTCGAGGTATACGTGGACGACATGATCGTCAAATCCCGAGAAGACACCGACCATGCCGCTCACCTTAGGGAAGTCTTTGCTCAAGCAAGGCAATGCAAAATGAGATTTAACCCCGAGAAGTGCACGTTCAGAGTCAAAGAGGAGAAATTCCTCAGCTTCTACCTAACAGAACGAGGAATAGAAGCCAACCCCGACAAATGCCGGGCTTTCTACGATCTCCCCACGCCTACATCAAAGAAATCCATACAAGTCCTGAACGGCATGCTCACCTCGTTATCCCGTTTCATTACGAGATCCGCTCAGTACGCCCTCCCCTTTTTCAAGCTCCTTCGCAAGGAAGCAACCTTCGAATGGACCGAGGAATGCGAGCAGGCGCTGCTCCATCTCAAACAAAGTCTATCTCAACCGCCTGTGTTATCACGACCCATCGACGGGGAACCTTTGTTCCTGTACCTGGCCGTCTCGGCCGAAGCCGTCAGCGCAACCCTCATTCGTGAAACGCCCGACGGATAAAAACTCGTCTATTTCACGAGCAAAGCGCTTCAAGGGCCCGAGGTCAGATACCAACAGATAGATAAGGTAGCTTTGGCCCTCGTCAACGCAGCGAGAAGGCTCAAACACTATTTCCTTGCGCACACGATCATAGTACGAACAGACTAGCCAGTAAAACAACTCTTGGGTTGACCAGACATGGCAGGTTGAATGTTGAAGTGGTACTTGGAAATTTCTGAGTTCAACATTCAATATGAGAGCAGGAAAGCCCTAAAGGCACAAGCTTTGGCCGATTTCGTCACAGAGATGACCGCACACAATCCCCCCGTAGGAAAAGAGCACAAGTGGATCATCTTCGTCGACGGAGCATCCAGCCCATCCGGGAGCGGCGCTGGGATCCTCTTAGAGAACGAGGAAGGTGTGGTGATCGAGCACTCGCTCACCCTCTCCTTTCCTACTTCAAACAACCAAGCGGAATATGAGGCCCTGCTCGCGGGACTAAGACTAGCCGAGGACCTAGGCGCCCGTGAGGTACAAATTTTCACCGACTCTCAACTCGTCGCTTCCAAAGTCCAAGGAGGTTATCAGGATAAAAACAACAGCCTCATCGAATACCTGAGCTTAGTCAAAGAATACATGAAGAAGTTCGACCGAGCAGAAATTTTGCACGTCTCGCGCGAGCAAAACACAAGAGCTGATATACTTTCGAAGCTCGTAAGCACGAGAAAGAAATGCGGAAATAAATTCGTCATACAAGAATCCCTATCTCGTCCGAGCATCGAAAAAAACTCGATCCCACCCGAGGTGAACGCCATCGGAGACAACTCGTGCTGGATGACCCCGGTGTTCAACTTCCTGACAAAAGGTGAACTCCCTCCAAATCGAACAGAAGCAGCCGCGACCAAATGATGAACGTGCTCCTACGTGGTGATCAAGCACAAACTATATCACAGGGGATTTTCCATCCCACTCTTGAAGTGCATCGACGAATCCACAGTCCCCGAGGTATTACGGGAAATACACGAGGGTATTAACGCCCAACACATGGGCGAAAAGTCCCTAGCAAGGAAGGCTCTACGAGCGGGGTATTACCGGCTGACAATGCAACAGGACGCCAAAGACCACGCCAAGAGATGCTACAAGTTCCAGAGGCACGCCGACATGCATCTCGCCCTCCACACGGGCTGAATATACTGTCATCCCCGTGGTCATTTGCCTGGTGGGGGATGGATATCCTTAGACCATTGGTGCAAGGAACGTACCAAAACAAGTTCCTCATTGTGGCCATGGATTACTTTACAAAGTGGATAGAGGCTGAGGCCCTTGCGAAAATCGCCTCCCATAACATCCTCCGCTTCTACAAAGGAAACGTCCTCGCCCGATTTGGAATCCCGCAGGCTCTGATCACAGATAACGGTACCCAATTCATCGACCAAGGCTTCCGAAGCTTCGTCGCCAAACTTGGTACCAAACAACATTTCACCTCAGTCGAGCATCCCCAAACCAACGGGCAAGCCGAGGCCGCCAACAGGGTCATCCTACGAGGACTTAAGCGCAGATTGGGCGAAGCAAAAAGGGGGTGGGTCGAGGAACTACATAGCGTCCTGTGGGCTTACCGCACCACGCCCTATTCAACAACGGGTGAGACCCCATTCCGACTAACATATGGCACCGAGACGGTCATCCCCGTAGAGATCAGGGAGCCCTCCAGGCGGACGGAGATGCCTCTTGACGAGGAAATGAACGACAAGGCCCTGAGGGATGAGCTCGACCTGGTCGAGGAAATCCGATCGGGAGCAGCCCTGCGCGAGGCCACTTTAAAACAACGAGTAGCCCTGGTCACGACGACAAGGTCATCAGACGTAAATTCCAGGTCGGCAGTCTAGTCTTGCGAAGAAACCAGAAAGATTCTCGCGAAGGGAAGGCCGCAAACTGGGAGGGACCTTATCGCATCCAGGGCGCTACGGGCACCAGAGCATACTATCTCGAGCAATTAAATGGAGAACCATTACCACGACCCTGGAATGTTGTAAAGCTGAAACAGTACTGATCTGACCTGATCAGACTTGGACCGTCACGGCTGGCTCTGAGCTGAAAGTTTTGAATGAGGTGGGGGGGGGGGGTACCTGCAAGACACTCCGATGCTGAAGTAAGTAAGAGCACGAGCAGGCAATAGTAAGTATGGGTAGAATGATGAATACCTGACCCTCTGGAAACAGAGGGTATTTATAGCCCCCAACGTTGGGCCAAGGTTCCTTCAGTGGGTCGGGCAGGTTTGGCCCAATGGAGGAACTGCCAGGTTCTACGTGCGTAGTGGGGACCCGCACGTGGTCCCCTCCCTGGATGTTCTGCGTGAAGTGCGGGCGGACAGAGACGCGGTCTTTTCGGAGTCTCGTTGAGAATGCAGTGGACTGAGTCTGCCCTAGAAGGGGTGCTCGAGGTGGGGTCGAGCTGGACAGTGGGAGGTCGAGCTGGACAGCATGAGGTCGAGCAAGTAGCCTCAGGGAGCACGTCGGGCACGACTGTGACCCTTTGGTCGGCGTGGCCCCCAGCAAGTCCGTTTGGTTTGGGCCTTATCAATAGCAAGTCCGACTGGCCCAATAACATTGATAAGGCCCAAACCAAACGGACTTGCTGGGGGCCACGCTGACCAAAGGGTCACAGTCGTGCCCGACGTGCTCCCTGAGGCTACTTGCTCGACCTCTTGCTGTCCAGCTCGACCTCCCACTGTCCAGCTCGACCCCACCTCGAGCACCCCTTCTAGGGCAGACTCAGTCCACTGCATTCTCAACGAGACTCCGAAAAGACCGCGTCTCTGTCCGCCCGCACTTCACGCAGAACATCCAGGGAGGGGACCACGTGCGGGTCCCTACTACGCACGTAGAACCTGGCAGTTCCTCCATTGGGCCAAACCTACCCGGCCCACTGAAGGAACCTTGGCCCAGCGCTGGGGGCTATAAATACCCTTTGTTTCCAGAGGGTCAGGTATTCATCATTCTACCCATACTTACTATTGCCTGCTCGTGCTCTTACTTACTTCAGCATCGGAGTGTCTTGCAGGTACCCCCCCCACCTCGTTCAAAACTTTCAGCTCGGAGCCAGCCGTGACGGTCCAAGTCTGATCAGGTCAGATCAGTGACGTCGTCTGTGGGAAACTAGCTTCCCCGTCTTACAAACAACTCAAAAGACCAAAGCTCAAATTCAACTACCTGTCATGGCTGATCCAGCTCGCGATGAGCAGAACGTCCGGGTCGCCGACACCAATAACGGCACGGCGGACAAAAACGAACATCTCGACAACGTCGGCAATCTCGGCCACAACTCCATTCCTGCAACAACCACCCTCGGATCTTCCTCCTACAGGGATGGAGCTACTGCGTCATCCTCCTCGCTCCCACCGCCACTCGAGGACGACCCGACGGCTCTCGCCCACTACAGAGCCGCCCGGTTCCAGGAAGTCCTCGTCCCCTCCGGGGCGGATGCCACAACACAAGCGATGTTCGCAACAATTAATCAAACGAACTATCTCATCTTCGCCCAAGGAGAGAGATTAAAGGCGCTTGAAGACGAGCGAAGACCCCCGAGGAGGCATCGGAGACCACATACTCCCCCTCCTCGAGTGGATGAAGCTCGACATCCTTCTCCCCCGCGGAGACACTACAGGGAGACCTCTCGAAGCCCATCTCCCCGGCCAAAACAGAGACGACCCTATTTGGAGAGACAACCCGTCATCCCAGCCGGAGAATCCAGTCGCGACCCGGTAAGGCACGACAAGAGACACGCTGGAGACGGGCGTGTAACATTCAACCAACGAGCATCACGCTCGAGGGAGACTCAGCACGACCACGACCTCCGTGCCAAACAATACTACAGGTCCCCATCTATGTCTCCGGAGAGGAGCGACGAGGACGACCCCTGCGGTCCCCTGTCGCAGGCCATCATGGATGCACCCATCCCCCCGGGCATGGAGAAGCCCCCACATCTGAAGGAGTACGATGGAGTCGCGGACCCGGTCGACCACATTGACGGGTTCGAGGCTATGCTCCATTATCATAATGTCGGGGGTCCCATCAAGTGCCGTCTTTTCCCCACGACTCTCAGGAAGGCGGCCATGGACTGGTACAAAGGACTCGCCCCGGGCTCAATCACCTCGTGGCGGAACCTGAAGAACCAGTTCATCAGTTACTTCACCGCTTCTCGACGCCATCCAAAGACCGAGGTGGCCCTCGAGGCCATCATCCAAAGACAGGATGAAACCTTGAGGGAATTCATCAACCGCTTCAACCGGGAAGTAATACAGGTCCCCTGCGCGAACCATATGAAAAGATACTTGCTGGAGAGAGGGCTCCTCCCCGGCACAGAATTCAGAAAGGCCGTGGGGATCGAGCCACCTCGGACATTTGATGCCCTCCTCGAAAAGGCCCGAGCATACATGGATTACGAGGAGAGGGAGGCGGCCAATAGAGCCCGAGATTCCAGGACTCATGGTCCCAACAACAGCTCGCGCCAAGAGCCTCCTCCTCGACGAACCGGGGAGAAAAGGAAGGAAGACAGACCCCGGGAAGTCCGGGAACAAAGAGGACCCTCGGGACGTTTCACCGAGTACACTCCGCTCACAGCTTCCCGCGAGCGCATCCTGGCGGAGTGTGCCAACACCGATTTCAAGGACGGCGGTGTCAAACGTCCCCGACCTGCTCCCGCCAAGCTCGGAGCATACAAGAATAAATACTGTCAGTACCATAGGAGCCATGGTCACTTGACTGAGGATTGCGTCCACCTCAAGGACACCATTGAAACCCTCATTAAGGGAGGGAGGCTCGCACAGTACCAGCGAAGCGACGCTCCCCGTCGTGACGCCCAAGAGGCCAGGGAGCCAGAAGAAGACGCCCGACCATCTGACGAGTCGGTGCCCATCCAGACTGCCTTCTCCGTGACCAGGCCCGAGGATTTTGACTTCCCCGAGCACCTGCAAGAGCCACTTACAACGCACAGCAGGTGGGAATACTTCCCATCCGCCCTGGTCATCAACGGCGGCGGGTTCAACGACCTGACCATCAATTCAGCCAAAAGGAAGCTGGACGAACTGGTCGACGCGTGATCGCAAGACTTTATCGTCTGTTAATCGGGAGACTGCAAGTGCACAGTCCTATCGCGTAGTTTTAAAAGATATCGAACCCACAGAGACTATAAATCGATCTATTGTTATCCTAAGTTACGGTACACAGCTAAGGCGAATAGTTCTTTTAGAATATTGGTTAAGGAATATAAATATAAATAAAACGGATATCGGTACGTAAAGTAGTGAACCTAAGCGGCTTAAATTGAACTTAAGCATATAAAGATGGTTAACTTAATTGTTCTGTAGAATTTATTAGTTTAAATATCCTCGACTCACACTTTCATGGTCTTATCTCGGATTATACGTCTAAAGCCCTATACCTGCTTTCGCTAGCCTATAAGTGTTTAGAAGTATTTTTTGGAAACTTAATTAATTCTAATTTGGTTTAAAGCGCTTTCACTGTATTTAAATCAAATGCCTAACTTTAGCTATCCGGTTAAAAACCTCACACTTTCGTGGTCTCGATCTAACCTATTTACTTTCCTTACTTTCGTAACAAAAAGCGTAGTTTTAATTATAAAAAGTCATAACCAGAAATTAAGTTAATTAGTATTTTAACTTATGAACAATTTAATTCCTACTCTTACTACTATTACTTACCGATACCTAAACGATTTAGCTTTACTACTATTACTTACCGATACCTAAACGATTTAGCCGGACATATTTATTAATTCGGACATGCATAAATAATAAGGTTCAATATATTTAAACATTCCCATAATCAAATAAATAAACACCAAGCAACAATACTTAAATAAAATAAAATAATTATATTAAGAACCTGGAAATAATAATAATGCTTGAATAATCTTGTTCTTCGAAATAAACGAGCATTCCCCCACAAGTCGGTTGGATCTGCTCGGAGACTTCTTGAATTGAAAAGAAAAATTACAACAAGAAATAAAAAGCACTAGGTCTAACGTAAGGTTAGATCAGTGAAAATTATAGAAACTTAAACTAAAATAAAACTAAAGAAAGAAACTGAACTAGAAAAGTATGGTAGAAATACAAAACTGAAAAGAAAATACGAAAACAGAAAAATAAAGAAAGACTAAATAACGGTTGTTCGGTAAAATTTCCGACCCTTGCTCTGAAGGTTGAACTTGTATTTATAGGCTTCATTTGTAACTTCCCGTTTCCATGTTGTACGAAGGCTAGTGGAGATCATGGGAATAACTACCAGAATCATGGGAGAACATGGGAATAACTACCAGAATCATGGGAGAACATGGGACTAACTACCAGAATCATGGGAGAACATGGGACACGTCTCCATGACGTGAGGAAGTTGAAATATAGCGCGTTACGGTCGTTACAGGTCTGTTACGGTCGTCACAAGGCTATTAGCGTGTTACGGTCGTCACAAGGCTGTTACGGTCGTAACACCTTGTGGACTGAACTTCTGCTGGGCTTTTGCTCTTCTGGGCTTAGTCTTTTTCTTTGTATAATTATTTATTTCTTCTTAACTCCTCCTTTTTGCTATATCACCCCTTTTTGCTTCATTTCTTTGGCTTTTTAATCCGATTTTCCCTCAATTTTGTTTCTTTGCTCAATTGATCTTTTATTTAATACAAATACCTGAAACAAAAGAAATACCAACGTAATACAACAATAAAATAGAATAAATAAATAAAAATACTAATATTATCTATGAAAATTAAGCCAAATATGTTATATAAATTCGTGTTATCAACGCGGCTCCCCCGCAAACAGTGACGTTCGAAAGGGTGAAGGGCAGGTCGGAGCCCATTACCTTCTACCTGAAAGAACTCCCCGGCGGAGCCCCGAACGTGGTCATCCCCTTACTAATAAGGGCAAGAATGGCCAATTTTGATGTACATCGCCTCCTGGTCGACGAAGGGAGTTTCGTCGACGTCATGTACAACCAACTGTTCCGGACCCTTCAGCTGGACGACTCCCATCTTTCGCCATATATGGGTTCGGACTTACAAGGCTTCAATGGCTCGACCTCCAAACCCTGGGGATATGTCGAGCTCCTTGTTACGTTCAGGGAAGGGACGACCACAAGACAAGTCAAAGTACGCTTCCTTGTCATCGACTACCCGTCTCTATACAACTGCATCTTGGGGAGACCGACACTGGCAGAGCTGACGGCGGTACCCTCGACCGTCCACCTGAAGATGAAGTTCTACACCAGGAGGGCACGGGTAGCCACTATCCAAGAAGACCTAGCCACTGCCCACAGGTGCTTCAACGCCGCTTCTAAGGGACGTGATACCGTCGACGTAGGGACCAGACCCGCCAAAAGGACAAAACAGGAGCCCGACAGGAAAGCATCTCCCGAGGAAGAAGTCCAGAAAGCTCCACCAAAGGTCGATTCCATAGCTCTAGACACTCGCTTCGACCAGGACGAGCCATCCAGCAGCGAGCAAATCCCACTCCGACCAATACCGGACGGGGATTTTGAACTCGTTCCCCTCGGCACAGACCCGACCAAGGGAGTGAAGATTGGCAAAGACCTCCCTGACTTGGCCAGAAAGCAAATCAAGGCCTGTCTGCGCGAGAATGCAGATCTGTTCGCCTGGAGCGCCACGGAGATGCCCGGACTCGACCCTGAGGTCGCCTGTCACCACCTCGCCATTGATCCAGCCGCTAGGGCCGTAGTACAACGTAGGCGTAGGCAGTCTCCAGAAAAAATGGTGGCTGCTGAAAAAGCTGTAAAAGACCTCCTAGAGGCAAATTTTATTTATGAAGCCCGGTATTCCACCTGGCTGTCAAATGTTGTACTCGTGAAAAAGAATAATGGAAAATGGAGGATGTGCGTTGATTATACCGATCTCAACCGGGCTTGCCCGAAAGATGCTTTTCCCTTGCCTAACATAGATATGTTGGTCGACAACTCGGCCGGCTACACAACTTTGTCGTTCATGGACGCCTACTCGGGCTATAACCAAATACCGATGGCCATGGGCGACAAACACTGCACGACATTCATGACCAGCTCGGGCAACTATTACTACAACGTAATGCCCTTCGGACTAAAAAATGCCGGAGCAACTTACCAGCGCATGATGAACAGAGTTTTCAACAAACAGATCGGCGACATGCTCGAAGTATATATGGACGACATGATCGTCAAGTCCCGAGCAGACACCGACCATGCAGCACACCTCAAGACAGTCTTTGCCCAAGCAAGACAGTGTAAAATGAGGTTCAACCTGTTGGCTCCTAAGTTCGACACCTTTGTTTCAATTGATGACAGCCATTAAAAGATGAAAGATGCTTTCGACTGGCTAAGCCTGTCGAAGTGCCCGTCGAAAGATGGCCGAATCCTTAGAAGATTTCTTCCAAGGAAGAAGGTTGATTGCCTTCGACGTCGAAGGAGTTTTCGTCGAAGACGTCTCTTGACGAACGTGTTCGATGGTCCAGAGTGGAGCAGTTTGAAATTCAAAGCTTTGGAGGGAAAACGGTTTCCAGCAGTTACTACGTGCGAACGTGCAAGGATCTGGAGTGTCGAGCATGGAGAGCGTGACAAGTGGCTTGATCTCGAAGCAGTGTAACTGCCCGACGGTTACTTGGAATGTTTTTGTATAAATAGGAGTAGACGTGTAGTTTCTCGCGTGTGTTCACAATAGATACATAGTCACTCATTTAGATTCAAGTACCCAGTGTGAGCGAACGAATTGTTGAGAAATGTATGTGTGAAACACCAATTTACTAATTCAAGTCATTTACTTTTCCAGTATTTTACATGCTTTTCCCTTTAAGATTTCTGTCGAACCTTTACATTCAACCCTCGTTTATTTTACCAAGCCTTTTCCTTTATGCAATTTACTTTAAACAATTTACTTAAAGCCTTATCCACATTAATTAAACTTCAAAATCAACCTATGTCCATAGGATCAATCTGATCGATCCTGCGAGTAACCAAATAAGTAACCATTTGGAGGATCAGCGGTTGTTTACCAAATCCCCAGGTAAACAAATTGGCACACCTGGTGGGACTGTGTGTTGATTGTTGAAAAAAATCTCATCTTTTCGAGTTGTATGTTATTGAGGAGTGGTAGAATATACACCAACGATAATAATACTGCCAGAAGAAGGGAAGAAATGGCGAATCCGCCAAACAATAATGAAATTCCACCACCAAGTGTGGGAGCAACGGTTAATATGACCGTTAGTGAAGCGACAAATGTTGGTTCGACACCAGCAGTGTCAGTCACAACCACGGGGCCAATAACTTCGTTAACAGGCCCCAGAATGCCTTTGGGAACTCCCCCTCCAAGGGGAAATACTGGCCCAAGGCCAGTGGTTCCCCCAGGATTTATTCCATTCTATGGTATGCCAACTTCTGAATTGGCAAGCCTGACGAATGCTGCGTCCACTTATTCAGACCCTTTCGTGAGTGCCACTTCGCCACTCCAAGGCTCTGGAGTAGGCATGGCGAATAGAAATAGGACCCAACTCTTAGGAGGAACGGCCCAAGTAGCCCATGGCCTTACAAATGCCTCGACAGCAGTCTTGAGGCAACAGATGGACGAAAGCAACCATGATATGGTGCAAATGTTGGCACAAACTTTGAGTACAGTGCTAAATCCTCTAATACAAAATACTACTCAGTCGAATCAGCAAGTTACAGCGCAAATGACGCGTTTGGCTGACTTCTTTGGAGTACCCCCACCTATTCGACAGCCCCAAAGGGCGCAAATAAGAGGAAATCAGGGGATATTTGTAGAGGAAGAAACCACCATTAATCAGACCCAACAGCCTGTAGAACAACCTGTCGAAGAACCTAGGGTAATAGCCCCAGAGGTTAGGTTAGTTAACAGAAACCAAAATGCTGACGAAGTGGTTCAGCATGTCCAATACCAAAACATGGGGTTGGAAAACAATCTGGCAACCATGATCGAAAGGATCATGACTCAGAATGGAATGAACATGGGCTTTCGAAGGCCCAACTTTACATCTCCATTGTCAGAATATGTGTTACAAACTGACTTACCCCCTAGAACCAAAGTCCCCAAATTTACTAAGTTCTCTGGGGACACGACAGAATCTACTGTCGAACATGTGGCTAGGTATTTGATCGAAGCAGGAGACATTTCAAATAATGAAAACCTAAGAATCAAATACTTCCCAAGTTCCTTAACCAAGAACGCTTTTACTTGGTTCACAACTCTCCCCCCCAATTCGATCCACCATTGGACCCAATTGGAAAGATTGTTCCATGAACAATTCTATATGGGGCAAACCAAGATAAGCCTGAAAGAACTGGCGAGTGTGAAGAGACGTTTCACTGAACCTATAGACGAATATCTGAATAGGTTTAGGTTGCTTAAGGCGAGATGTTTTACACAAGTGCCAGAACATGAGCTGGTCGAAATGGCCGCAGGCGGTTTAGACTATTCCATTAGGAAGAAGCTAGATACCCAGTACCTAAGAGACATGGCCCAACTGGCCGATAGAGTTCGACAAGTCGAACGCCTTAAAGCTGAAAAAGCTAAGGCAACAAAAACTCACAAGAGAGAGAGAATAGCTTACGTTGAGATGGATGACGAAGAGCTAGAATCCTTCGACGATACTTTAGCTGTCGAGGAAGGAGAAGTCGATTTAGCAGAACTGAAACAAGGGCCTCCATACTCTTGTAAACAGTTAGTCCCCTCAAATGGGAAAAATCCCATTGGTCCAGACAAGACCAATGATAGGTTCCCAAAAAAGACTTATAGTTTTGACATCACAAAATGTGATGAAATATTCGACTTGCTAGTTAAAGATGGCCAAATGATAGTACCCCCTGGGGTAAAAGTGCCTCCTCTTGATCAAAGAAAGAAGAGAGGTTTTTGCAAATATCATAATTTTCTGGGCCATAAAACTTCTCAATGTTTTCTTTTCAGGAATCTTGTACAAGACGCTATTGAGGAAGGGAGATTAAAGTTTGCTGACAAATCCCCCATGGCTGTCGACTCCAATCCAATGAAGGCTGAAGCCCACTATGCAGAACCCTCTGAGGTGAACATGATAGAGGCTACCAAGATCCAGTCGAAGAAGCCAGGCATTAACATGGTCGAAGTCTCTAAGGACCACATCAACATGCCAATTTTTGGCAGTTTTTCTGGAAACTTATCCAGGAAGACAATTGAGGCTGTCCAGAAAGCGGTCGAAGATCCAAAGTCGAAGACTGCTGAAGTGCAAACGACTGGACCAAGGCCCAGTTCCCACTTGGCCACTGTTCAAGGCCAGACGGAGAAACTGGAGACACAAATGAAACAACTAACTCTTGCTACTAAGGATACCATGAACATCAACATGGTTGAACTTTCTGACCCTAAAGCTTCAGAAGAAGCCATAAGGCAAGAGCAGGCAAATAAAACGGCTTTCCCTAAGGAAAACGAAAACTTGGCAGATTTTTTACAAAGATGCCAGAAGAAGAAATCAGAGGTCATGCTATGTCCAAGATGTAGTTCCATCTTTGATAAAAAAGCTGCTGAGCACATCCAAGGAGTGAGAGCAGCGAACAAGAGAAGGGAGAATTCTGACCTTCGACATGATCCCAGAAGGGGTTCTAATCAAGACAAGAGGCCCTCGACTTTTAGGCCTCCAACAAATGTACCAGTAGACACTTGGTACAAAACATCTGGCCGGAAAAGGCCAAGTGAAGACAAATGGCATTCTTTCGAAGTGCCAAGAGGTTCCTCTTTAATCCAGAAGAAAGATCCTCAAGTTGCTGCACCCAAAGTTGCTCAAGTGTCCAGCAACTACAAGGGAAAAAATCCTATGTCGAGATCCCAATGGAGGAGGTATCAAAGAAGGCGAAAAGCTGAAAGAGAGGCCGCCAACGAACCTAAGGCTGAAACTAGTTCGAATGTGCCTCAAAGGAAACAAAGAAAGCCTCTTGAGAGAGAACCAGTTACCAACAGGCTAGTTTGGCCTAACCAGAGCGAAGTCGAAGACGAAGATGATGCTGAGTCCGACGATACCCTGGACATAATGGTGAACGTTGTTTCAATGCTGCCTAGGGAATTCAATCGACAAGTAGAAGTCGAAACCAGCGACTGGGAGATGGAACAAGAAATGGCCAGACACAGGCCAGTGTGCTATTTTGTCATGGACAATGGCACTACAGAAGAACAAAATGGCTTCTTCGAGCCACCCACAGAGGCGATGAAGAATCACCTCAAACCTTTGTTCATAAGGGCCAAGCTCGAAGAGACCACTGTGAACAAGATATTGGTCGACTGTGGGGCCACTATCAATATTATCCCTCATTCTGTGCTAATAAAGATTGGCAAAAGGGATGAAGAAATAAAACCTCACAATATGGTCCTGTCCAACTATGAGGGAGGCATTGGGACCACCATGGGAGTGATCCAGCTCGACATAAAAGTTGGGTCGATCCTTCGACCAACAATGTTCATGGTCATTTCAGCCAAACCTAACTACAACCTTTTGTTAGGTCGTGAGTGGATACATGGTGTAGGTGTTGTGCCTTCATCGATGCATCAAAGACTGCTTCTATGGCGCCCAGATGGGTTGGTCGAAAACATAGAGGCTGATCAGAGTTACTACCTTGGCGAAGTAAACCACTTGGGTGTAACAGATTTCGACAAAAACTTGGCTCACATAGGGCCATGTCCAGCTCCTGATTTCGACATGGCGCCAGCGCCAAACACCTTTTGTTCCCTATACCTGCATCCTGAGCATGGTTTCCAATGGGACAGAGAGGATGTGTCCCACATAGAATTCAGTGGGCTAACTGGTATCCAACCAACTGGTTGGGGAAGTGAATTCAGTGATAATGACTGAGTCACAATCTCTGAAGCGAATTTCGGCCTATGTGGCTGAAACCAAGATGATAACGGCTCTCGAAGCCGAAGTAAAATATATGGCCACCAAGGCCAATGACCAAGCACTACCTTCTGCAGGTCCTGGAAAAGATTTCGACCCAGAGCCACCAGATATAGGTCCTGGAAAAGATTTCGACCCAGAGCCACCAGATATAGGTCCTGGAAAAGATTTTGACCCAGAACCTCCTGACATCTCGACAGAAGGAATGCAGGAACAGAGGCTCGACGCGATCTATGACGATGAGCCTCTGGGCTTCGAAAAGGATCCCTTGGCGAACAACATTAAGATGTTAGCACAAGACCCTTTAGAAGAAATCAACTTAGGCGAAGGATCAGAGAATAGGCCAACCTACATCAGCGCCAGAATTGATCCAGAACTTAGGTTGGAAGTAATCCAATTGCTGAAAGAGTTTAAAGACTGTTTTGCATGGGATTATGACGAAATGCCCGGTCTCGACAGAGGATTGGTAGAACTTCAGTTGCCAATCAAACCTGGAAAGAAGCCAATCAAGCAAAATCCAAGACGCTTCGCTCCAGAAATTTTGTCGAAGATCAAAACGGAGGTCGAAAGACTTCTGAAATGCAAATTCATCCGTGTTACAAGGTATGTCGAATGGATTGCAAATATTGTGCCAGTCATTAAGAAAAATGGCACATTAAGGGTATGCATAGATTTCAGAGATCTGAATGCTGCCACCCCCAAAGATGAATATCCGATGCCTGTGGCGGAAATGCTAGTCGATTCTGCCGCTGGCTACGAATACCTGAGTATGCTCGATGGTTATTCAGGATATAATCAAATTTTCATTGCTGAAGAGGATGTGTCGAAAACAGCTTTTCGATGTCCTGGGGCCTTAGGCACTTACGAATGGGTAGTGATGCCTTTTGGCCTAAAGAACGCTGGGGCAACGTACCAGCGAGCAATGAATACTATCTTCCATGATTTTATTAACACGTTTATGCAAGTTTATATTGATGATATTGTTATAAAATCTGTTTCCAGGAAGAGTCACATTGACCACCTTCGACAATCATTCGAAAGAATGAGAGAACATGGTCTGAAGATGAACCCTTTGAAGTGTGCGTTCTGTGTAAAAGCTGGAGATTTCTTGGGTTTCGTTGTCCACAAGAAAGGGATCGAAATCAATCAGAACAAGACGAAGGCAATTTTGGAAGCGAAAGCGCCATCGAATAAGAAGGAATTGCAATCTCTCTTAGGCAAGATAAATTTCTTGAGAAGGTTCATATCTAACCTAAGTGGGAAAGCTCAGGCCTTTTCACCCTTGCTTCGACTGAATAAGGAGGGGTTCGAATGGGGGCAAGAGCAACAAGAAGCCTTCGACAAAATCAAAGGGTACCTAACTAAGCCACCTATTTTGGTGCCTCCTTGTAGCAATAGGAGTATGAGATTGTACATAGCTGCATCTGACAAAACTCTGGGAAGTATGTTAGCCCAAGAGGATGAGAATGGAGTCGAAAGACCCATTTATTATCTCAGTCGAGTTTTGAATGATGCAGAAACTAGATATAGCGAAGTTGAAAAATTGTGTCTATGTCTGTATTTTTCTTGTACAAAGCTCAAACAATATATAAAACCAGTTGATGTTTATGTTTCGTCTCATTTTGATGTTTTCAAATATATGTTATCGAAACCTATCTTGCATAGTCGAATTGGCAAGTGGGCATTAGCATTGACTGAATACTCCTTGACCTTTATGCCTCTTAAGGCAGTAAAAGGACAAGTGGTTGCAGACTTCATAGTCGACCACTCTATTCAAGTCGAGAATATTAATTATGTGGAGATAGAACCTTGGAAATTCTACTTCGATGGTTCCAGCCATAAAAATGGAACAGGAGTAGGAGTCTTACTTATTTCTCCAGATAAAATTCCAACAACATTCAAGTACCAAATCGAAGGTTCTTGTTCGAACAATGAGGCTGAGTATGAAGCTCTAATTACTGGCCTTGAAATATTGTTGGACTTGGGGGCAACTCGAGTCGAAATAATGGGAGACTCAGAGTTAGTCATCAAGCAAGTCACAAAGGAGTATAAATGCATAAGAGAGAATCTCATTATGTACTTTGTGATTGCAAATCGTTTATTGAAACAATTTGAAAGTGTCAATATTCGACACATACCCAGAGTCGAAAATCAAATAGCCAATGACTTGGCACAGATTGCATCTGGGTATAAAATTTCAAAAACGAGATTACAAAGAGCAATCGAAGTTCGAGAGAAGATAAGAGCGACTTGTCTATCACCAACAGACTTGGAATCAACAAGGTTAGGATATGCTGATCACTCAAACTTCGAGATTTCGTTCATTGATAAGTTGTCAGACCAGGATTGGAGGAAACCCATTGTGGACTATCTTCAAAATCCAGGAGCTCCGACAGAACGAAAAACAAAATACAGGGCGTTGAGTTTTGTACTCATGGGTAATGAGTTATTCAAGAAGACGCCTGAAGGGGTGTTGCTGAAATGTCTAAGTGAAACTGAAGCATACATAGCCCTTTCGACTACGCATGCTGGGGCATGTGGGGCTCACCAAGCAGGCCATAAGATGAAATGGTTGTTGTTTCGACAAGGACTATATTGGCCCACTATGTTGAAAGATTGTGTTGAGTTCGCCAAAGGTTGCCAAGAGTGTCAAGTTCATACAGGCATCCAGCACGTACCAGCAAGCGAACTTCACTCGATAGTGAAGCCTTGGCCCTTTCGAGGATGGGCGTTGGATCTTATTGGAGAGATTCGACCAGCATCATCAAAGAGTCAGAAATACATATTGGTAGGCATTGATTATTTCACTAAGTGGATCGAAGCTGTCCCTTTAGTCAATGTAGACCAAGAAAATGTCATTGAATTTATTCAAAAGAACATTATATTTAGGTATGGAATCCCTGAGACAATAACAACTGATCAAGGTTCAGTTTTCACTGGTCGAAAGATGCAGGAATTTGCTCAGGAAACAGGTTTCAAACTCTTAACATCCACGCCTTACTATGCACAGGCGAATGGTCAAGTCGAAGTAGCTAACAAAGTGGTAATTGGCTTGATAAAGAAGCATGTTGGGAAGAAACCAAAGAATTGGCATAAGACGTTAGACCAGATTTTATGGGCTTGTCGAACGTCCCCAAAAGAAGCCACTGGTACAACACCATATAGGCTAACTTTTGGCCATGATGCAGTATTGCCAGCAGAAATTTGTCTTCAATCTGCAAGAGTTCAGAGGCATTATGATATTCCTTCTGAGGTTTATTGGAACATGATGTTAGATGAATTGGTGGATTTAGACGAAGAGAGATTACACGCTCTCGACTTGCTCAGGCTTCAGAAGAAAAGAGTCGAAGACTCTTATAATAGAAAGGTAAAACCTAAGGCATTTTTGCCTGAAGATTTAGTTTGGAAGGTAATTCTTCCCATGGATCGGCGGGATCGAAGCATGGGGAAATGGTCACCCAAATGGGAAGGACCCTTCAGAGTTATCCAAACTTTTTCTGGTGGAGCCTATGAAGTCGAAGAGATAAGTGGTGATAAAAGACTCTTGAGAGTAAATGGTAAATATTTGAAAAAATACAAGCCTATACTTCAAGAGATAAAAATAAAATAATAAACTGAATTAACCATAGAAATGCCAAAATGGAAATGTTTATTAATTTCTGCCAAAATGGCAATTGTTGTCGAAAGTGATTACAGAAGATGATTACAAAAGAGAATCAAAAAGAAAGAGAATTCTTAAGTCGAAGATACTTGGCATGCTGCAAATCCAACCTCTTCTTGCACCAAGATTTTTCTTGCTCCAGTTTGGCAATTTGAGCGTCGAGGCTTTGGGCCCTCTCAGCGAACTCCAGGCCTTGCTTAACCTCAGTCTGGCTCTCAGCGTCTGGGATGGTCGAAAGAATTTCCTCCTGGAGCACAGTGTTGGCGTTTATCTTCGCCTCTATTTCTGCAATTTGTGCTCGGAAGGAGACATTCTCTCGCTCAATAGCATCGAACCTTTCCTGTGCAGACGCTTTCTGTTTCGACAACTCGGCAATTCGAGAAGTCGAACTTGTGACAGCAGTCCACGCAGATAGGCTCTTGCCATGCAACGTTTCGAGCTGACTGTTGAAAGTTCGTTGGCGCCGGTAATCCGCTGAGACTTGGTCAATCATAGAATGTAATTCCATGATTAAGTCTGAGATTTCTGGAGCTACAGCATCGAAATCAACAGCATTCAAAACCTCTTTCAAGCAAGATGGAGCAGTGGGGTCTCCCTCTAAAGCCTTCATTAAATCTCTCTTGAAGAACTGGGCCTTGACCTTCGCCAACGCATCATCAAGAGGAGAAGTCTCAGTAGATTTCCCTGACAGAGTAGGAATTTCTTGACTAGTGTCAGAAGAACTCTTACTCTCGACGATTGCATTGAGGTAGCTGATAGGGTCAGTTCGTTTCAAGATTTCCAAGTCTTCTTTCGACCTATGCTTTGAGGAGGTGACCCTTGCCATAGCATTATCTTGGACTGGAGGCTGTTGAATGCTGAGTGCCTCGTTTGGTTGTTCTTCGACTTGAACTGAGGCGGTACTAGCGTCGACTCGTGGTTCTTCGTTAACTTCACCTTGGGGTCTTTCGCCAGCGTCATTCTGTGGTTCTTCGCTGGCGTCATCCCGGTGTTCTTCGCCAGTACCACCTTCATGTTCTTCGACAACAGCATCTTGATTCTCTTCGCCATTGCCTTGGTCTCTTCCTTCAGGATTCTCTTCTGACGACAAGACCACCACAGGAACCTTTTCTGGCTGTGTTTCCTCCGCCATAGGTTCTTCAGTTGTCTTCTCCACTGTTTCAGCATTGGCCTCATGCTCAGTGTGGGCTTCGTCATTGCCCAAATCTTGCACCTGAGGCCTGCTGAGGTCAGCGGATTCCAGAGTTTCTGAAGTCCTTGGTGGGGAACTTCCAGTAGTTTCCTGAAAAAGAAGAAGAGGACAAATCTTCAGATGTCGAAAGAGATATAATCAAATACTGGTATTTATGCCTAAGTTATAAGAAGGGTCCAATAGATTACCTGTGGATTGGCTTCAGCCCCAGGGCTGGAATTATCACTTTCGACAGGCTGGGTGACTAGAGCGTTCAGTTCCTCCTCAGTTGGTTCTTCGATGACCACTGCAGGTGGCCTAGGCTTCCTCACACCAACTTTTATTCTGACGGTTCGACCTTCAGGAGCTGGAGTAGGAACAGAAGCGTCCTTTGTTAACTTTCGCCTCTTTAAGGGGGAAGGAGGAGAATCACTTTCTTCATCACTCCCCGATTCGATCACAAATGCTGCCCTTTTCTTGGGCGAAGGGGCCTATAAAACCAATAGGAATTCGATTGAATTATTACGTCGAAAATAAAAAACCGAAAGCCAGAATGAAAACAAAGAAAATCTGGTTACCGATGCAGGAGGCCTCCTCGAAGAGCCTTCCCCCTGTTGGTTGCCTGTTGTCTTCGCCGGCGCTATAGTCTTCGCCGGCGGTGGAGGTTTTGTCGAAGGGACCCCTCCTTGTGGGCCTCCTGTAGCCTTCTTGACCAAGGGTTTTCGAACAACTGGAAGCGAAAAGGAAAGTTAACAGGCTAACAGTCGAAGAGAAAGATAAAAAGTAATGTGAGAGTATGAACTTACATTTCTTTACTTTGTCAAATACGAGGACAAAAGACTTCTGCAACTCTGCTGTGAAGTCCTTCTCGTCGAAGAAGTACTCAGCGTAATAGCTTCTCCACCATTCTTCAAAAGATGGCGAACAAAGGAAGTTAAGCTGGTAGTTGAACAGCGAGAGGATGGTTCGACCAGCATATCTCCCAATATGCTTGGTAGCAGCTTCTTCTGTATAATCGTTGCAGAAGTACAACATTGACTTCTCTCTTGGAAAAATGGGAGAAGGCAAGGTTTGGATGATACCAAACTGGCGAGATACCAGGTTTGGTTGATAGGCCAGCAGACTCAGATGAGTCTTAGAACTTTTAAATCGAAGAGGCATAATCCTTGGAGTAAGGAATGCCTCCCACAGTATGGTGTGCTCATCAACATTGGGACCACTCGACTCCTTGGGATGTGGCCTTGTGAACCAAGCTGGCCCCACCTTTCGCTGAGCGAATGGAGCCATAGTCGAAACAAATTCCTTCCTTCGAGCGAACATCAGCACGAAGTTAGTGAAGGTTTGTTGGAACTCTAGCCCATCTTCCACAGGTGTCAGTAGAGCCAGCCTAATCCCTTCGATACGTCTGTTAGCTATCGCTGAGGCTTGTTCATTTATCGGAGTCTTCTTGGGTAAGAAAGACTCGAAAGTGGCGTTAAGCCACAGTTGAAGTAACCAGAAAGGCCCAGCGAGTAGCAGACTGTTCCTATCTTCGATATGCTTCAAAAGAGTAACCCCATTGCTGATGGAGTCATAAAGACTGGCCAGAATTAGTTCTGCCAGACAGATGTTCTGACGGTGATGCAGTTGGGTGGCCAGGGTGACCATCTTTTTGGTCACTTGCAGGGACTTCGAACAGAACACGAAGCGAGTTAGCCATAAGGCTAGAAACGCTATGTGTTCAACGTCGGACACTGTGTCTGTCGACTTGTCATGAAAGTGGTTGATAAAGGTGGTGAATGTTGGCTTCGTCTCAGAAAAGCCAATTTGGTCCTCCGACATCTCTTCCGGGTCGAAGTAATCTCCGGTTGGTCGAAGTCCAGTGATGGCTGCTACGTCGAAGAGTGTGGGAGTTAACATCCCACATGGAAGGTGAAAGGTGAAGTGAGAGTTATCCCAGAACAGCATCGAAGCTATAAGTATCTCTGGGGAGTAGTTTAAACCTGTCTTCGACAGCATTATTAGGTCAAAGATGCCCATCTCCTTCCAGACTGGAGTTTGATGTTTTTCCAGCTTTGTTAGCCAAGCAACATAGTCCTGGGTGAGATTAGGGCAAGACCTAAAAACTCTAACACTTCTGTTGAAGAAACGAAGGTCGATCTTCTCGTGTGTGGGGTCTTCGTTGTCTTCCGGATCCTTCTTAGCACAAGCTACTGGCTTGAGTTTCTCGACAATGGGAAAGTAGCTCTTGATCTTCAGAGCTTCAGAGATGCTGGGGTTCATGGGTCCAGCCATTGCGAAGATTTGGTTGGAGTATCCAACCGGAATCATCAAGTGACGCGAGTAAGCGTCGCGAACGGAGATATCAGATGGTTCAGGGACCCTTCGTTTCCCCGTAGCGTTCACTACCGGAGCGGTTACAAAAACCTTGGGCTTAGCAAGTTGTTCAGTTGGTGCGTTAGTCTTGGGGGCAGTTGAAGCAGAAGCCATTGTTGAGGATGAAGATGAAGTTGGAAAAGGAAGAGTTTTTCTGCAAAGAGAAACAAGTTTGCAAGAAAGCAAGGGAGTTTGAGAGATTGTTTGCGTGAAAAGTCCCACGATGGGATATTCACTACTATTTATAGTAGTGGGAGAAATTCCCAATAACGAGGGCATTAAATGTCATTTAATGCTGCAGGGAGTAGTGGGACGCGTGGCAGCATCCTGTTGTTTTGGCCGTTTCTGCAGAAACAGAGAGACGCAGCGTGCGTCCTCGTTTTTTGAATTTGTCATAATGACAAATTATGAAGTGATGTTTTGGTTCTGCACGCCGTACTGACAGTGACGTCCTAGGATCAAATCAATGATGGTTTCTTGGGATTGCCAATAGTTGGTAAAAAGCAACAAAAAGTGCACAAGTTAACTTGTGACTCAGCGTGGACAAACAGGTGTCGAATGGCGTTTTCAAAGAATGCCTTTTTCTTTCAAGAGTCGAAATAAGGCATTCTTGGGGGGCAATTTGTTGGCTCCTAAGTTCGACACCTTTGTTTCAATTGATGACAGCCATTAAAAGATGAAAGATGCTTTCGACTGGCTAAGCCTGTCGAAGTGCCCGTCGAAAGATGGCCGAATCCTTAGAAGATTTCTTCCAAGGAAGAAGGTTGATTGCCTTCGACGTCGAAGGAGTTTTCGTCGAAGACGTCTCTTGACGAACGTGTTCGATGGTCCAGAGTGGAGCAGTTTGAAATTCAAAGCTTTGGAGGGAAAACGGTTTCCAGCAGTTACTACGTGCGAACGTGCAAGGATCTGGAGTGTCGAGCATGGAGAGCGTGACAAGTGGCTTGATCTCGAAGCAGTGTAACTGCCCGACGGTTACTTGGAATGTTTTTGTATAAATAGGAGTAGACGTGTAGTTTCTCGCGTGTGTTCACAATAGATACATAGTCACTCATTTAGATTCAAGTACCCAGTGTGAGCGAACGAATTGTTGAGAAATGTATGTGTGAAACACCAATTTACTAATTCAAGTCATTTACTTTTCCAGTATTTTACATGCTTTTCCCTTTAAGATTTCTGTCGAACCTTTACATTCAACCCTCGTTTATTTTACCAAGCCTTTTCCTTTATGCAATTTACTTTAAACAATTTACTTAAAGCCTTATCCACATTAATTAAACTTCAAAATCAACCTATGTCCATAGGATCAATCTGATCGATCCTGCGAGTAACCAAATAAGTAACCATTTGGAGGATCAGCGGTTGTTTACCAAATCCCCAGGTAAACACAACCCCGAGAAATGTACGTTCGGGGTTAAGGCAGGAAAATTCCTTGGATTCTATCTAACAGAACGGGGAATCGAAGCCAACCCCAACAAATGCCGCGTGTTCTCCGACCTCCCAACACCGATGTTGATGAAGTCGATACAAATCATGAACGGCATGCTCACGTTGTTGTCCCGCTTCGTCGCGAAATCCGCTCAGCATGCCCTCCCCTTCTTCAAACTCCTTCGAAAGGAAGCAACCTTCGAATGGAATGAGGAATGCGAGCAGGCACTACGCCACCTAAAGCAAAGTCTGTCTCAGCCGCCCGTGCTATCCCGACCAGACGACGGAGAACCGCTGTACTTGTACTTGGCCGTTTCGAACGAAGCCATCAGCGCAGCTCTCGTCCGCGAGACACCTGACAGATAGAAACCTGTTTACTTCACGAGCAAAACCTTGCAAGGGCCTGAAAGTAGATACCAACAGATAGAAAAGGTGGCCCTGGCCCTCGTCAACGCGGCGAGGAGGCTCAGACACTATTTTTTGGCCCACACGATCATTGTGCGTACCGACCAACCGGTGAGACAACTCCTGGGTCGGCCAGATATGGCGGGCAGAATGTTGAAATGGTCCCTGGAACTCTCTGAATTCGACATTCAATACGATAGTAGGAAAGCCCTAAAAGCGCAGGCCCTGGCCGACTTCGTCGCGGAGATGACCACTTACGACCCACCCCCAGGGAAGGAACACAAGTGGACCATCTTCGTCGACGGAGAATCCAGCTCGTCCGGAAGTGGCGCAAGAATCCTTTTGGAAAATGAAGAGGGCGTAGTGATCGAGCACTCCCTAGACCTTTCCTTCCCGACATCAAACAATCAAGCAGAGTATGAGGCCCTGCTCGCAGGATTGAGGTTAGCCGAGGACCTGGGAGCCCACGAGGTACAGATCTACACCGACTCCCAACTCGTCGCCTCCCAAGTCCAGGGGAATTACCAAGCTAAAAACGACAACCTCATCGAGTACTTGAACTTGGTCAAAAAACACATGACAAAGTTCGTACGGGCGGAAATCTCACACGTTCCCCGCGAGCAAAACACAAGGGCAGACATATTGTCCAAACTCGCGAGCACGAGGAAGAAAGGCGGGAACAAATCCATCATCCAAGAATCTCTGGCACGCCCGAGCATCGAAAGATCCTCGACGCCGGTCGAAGTGCACGCCATTGGAGACGCCTCGTCCTGGATGACCTCGGTCTACAACTTCTTGACAAAGGGCGAACTTCCAACAAACCAATCTGAGGCGACCGCCACAAAACGGAGAGCATGCTCCTACGTGGTGCTCGAGCACAAACTGTACCGCAGGGGATTCTCCATCCCCCTCCTAAAATGCATAGACGAATCCACCGTCCCCGAGGTACTGCGGGAGATACACGAAAGGATCAATGCCCAGCACATGGGCGACAAGTCCTTGGCAAGGAAAGCCCTTCGAGCAGGATATTACTGGCCGACAATGCAGCAGGACGCCAAAGAGCACGTCAAGAAATGCGACAAGTGCCAGAAACACGGCGACATGCACCTCGCCCCGCCTCACGAGCTGAGCATACTATCGTCCCCATGGCCATTCGCGTGGTAGGGTATGGATATCCTCGGACCCTTCGTGCAAGGGACTTATCAAAATAAGTTCCTAATCGTGGCGGTCGACTACTTCACGAAGTGGATCGAGGCCGAGGCCCTCGCGAAGATCACCTCGCACAATATCCTCCGCTTCTACAAAAGAAATATCCTCGCCAGATTTGGGATCCCGAGTGCACTGGTGACCGACAACGACACTCAATTCATTGACCACGGATTCCAAGACTTCGTCACCAAACTAGGGACAAAACAACACTTCACTTCGGCCGAGCACCCTCAAACAAACGGGCAGGCCGAGGCCGTGAACAGGGTTATCCTCCGGGGACTCAAACGTCGACTCGGCGAAGCCAAGAGGGGATGGGTCGAGGAGCTCCACAGCGTCTTGTGGGCTTACCGCACAACGCCCCACTCGACGACCGGCGAGACCCCATTCCGACTAACATACGGGACTGAGGCCGTCATACCGGTCGAAATCATGGAACCATCCAGATGGACCGAGAGCCCCCTCGACGAAGAAATGAACGACGAAGCACTAAGGGACGAACTCGACTTAGTCGAGGAAATCCGATCTGGTGCAGCCCTGCGCGAAGCCACCCTAAAGCAACGAGTGGCTCTACGCCACAACGACAAGGTCATCAAGCGCGAGTTCGAAATCGGCAGCCTGGTATTACGAAGGAACCAGAAGGATTCCCGCGAAGGGAAGCTGGCCGCGAACTGGGAAGGACCTTATCGCGTCCACGACACCACTGGTACCGGGGCATACTACCTCGAGCAATTAGACGGAGAGCCATTACCACGACCCTGGAACGCTGCTAAGCTAAAGCAGTACTATAGTTAAAAACTACCTAGGACCCTCGACCATCGGCACCCGCGCTCGGTCAACGAGGAAAAAACGTCCGACTCCGTAGAGAGGTTGGGGTACGAGCCCGACCTACGGCTAAACCGCACGGCATCGCGGATCAAACGAGACCAAACGATAGTGCCCGACGTGGAAAACTGTACCGAGCTCCACCGTCGCAGTACCTGTAAGGCAGAACACCCAGCTCGCGATGGGCAGTTCACACCAAGGGCAAATAGTCCCTACCGGGCCTCACGCCCGACTGAGCGACTCTGCTCCATCTGCCCGACAAATCGTCAAGAATGACAGGCCATCTAGAAGGGTCAAAAGGGAGTCTCTCCCCTCGAGTACAACACTTAGGTGACTCTGGCCATCGAGAAAAGGCCGGGCACATATACAAACAAAAGGCGGGCAAATTCGCCAGCTAAGTCACAGCCACTTACGGGCACTCCTCGGGCCCATAACTTAGGCTAATTTTTATGCAAAAATATAAAAACCAAGCACGGGCAAACAATCAAATTTGAAACAGCATTCATTCAAAAAATGCCTGAAGGCAACAAAGCAAATAAGTATAAACCGACCAAGAAGGCCGGCGATGTTCGTGAAGTACAACCAACGGGCACACAGGCCCAAAAAATACAAACAAACATCAATAAGGCACGCAGGCCCATCATCCTACAATCCAGTTTCCCCGGAACCATCATTGTCGACAACAGGAGAGTCGGGCGGGGGCACGATCGCGCCATCCACAATCTGATACATGTAGCCCATCCCTTCAGTGATCAAACCAGGATTTAGCAAGGAAAGTTGGCCGACTGCGGAGTCGAACCCCTCCTCCATAGCGCCGACACAATCTGCTTCGAGGAGCCGGATATGGGCGACCAGCTCCGATTGACTCTTCAAAGCGGCTATATCCTCCGGCTCGTCCTCGGCAGGAAGCATGGCGACCTTCAGGTCCTCGATCTGTTGGGTTAGGCACCCGATGTCGGTCTCCAGACGCTCCCGGTCCGCACGGAGAAGCTCTCCCTCCTCGGCTAGCTTCCCTGAGTTTTCCTTCTCCAGAATCAGCATCTCCCTCTCGGCAGCCAGCAACGATGCCTGTTTGCGGAACATCTCCTCGGAGCGTTCCAGGGCAGTCCTTAATTTGCGCGAACTCGAGGTGAGGGCCGCCTTCTCCTGTTCCAATGCTTCAATACGGACAAGATCCTCCCCTTCCTCGGACAGCACAACGGCCATTTCGACCATTTTCACCAGCCCGACCATATTGGCGGCCAGGTGCCTCCTCTGGTCCTCCTTACTCATCCTCCTGATAACCTCAGCCTCATCGGCAGTCACGGACAAAGGGAACCCCTCGAAGAAACCCCCCTCTTTGAAGCAAGGGGGCAACCCGAAGGACCTTACGGCGCTGTAATCCTCGCCGACCGCCGACCCACTTTCCACCTGGTTCCTTTTTCTTTGTATCAGGTCGGCATGTGGCTCGACCTCTTGAACCTCTGGGATCTCTTCCGACGCAGCCCCCGAGCTAGGCGACGAATCCACCCTCACCACATGAGGAGCGCCCGGACTATGCGGCGGGCCCATCCTCGTTGCTTGGGGAGCCTTCACAACCCTCCTGCCCCGCTTCTGGTCACAAGACAGCTTCAAGAGTCTCTCCCGTCGCCCGACCATCGAACCTGCACAAGTACTATAGCTAAAGCCCTCACCAACTGTGGACTTTTGACGTCGAACATTCACCTTTAGTCAACAAAGGGAAAGTCTTGACCACGTAGGCGAGTCGAGGTACGGACCCGGCCTACCAACCAACAGGGGCATACCGTCGTTCACCCTGATGAACCGAACGCAAATGCCCGGCATGGACACCTCGATCGAGCTCCACTGTCAAAGTACCCACATGGCAGAACACCCATCTCGCGATGGGTAGTTCACGCCGCGGGCGTAAGACCCTGATCGCGGTCATACACCCGACATGCGGACTCCACTCCGCATATTCAACACATTTTGAAGTGTGTCGAACCGTCACGGGGGTCGAACGGATATCTCCACTCGAGCACAAACTTTAACAAGAATTCATTACAAAAATAACAGTCAAGCATATACCTAGATACTAGCAGGTAATTGCAAACAAATCATCTATCGAAAAGGCAATCATAAACACAGATTAATAATGTACCGACCACAACGGCCTGTGATATTCGAAATTACAGTCCAAGGCACGAAGACCCAAAAAATTAAGAATAATACAGGCACGCAGGCCCAAAAAACAAGTACGGACACGCAAGCCCCAAAAAACAATAAACAGGCGCGCAGACCCAAACACCAACAAAATGTCAATCAGTCCCCGAAGTGCCGACGTCCACATCAGGAGAGTCGGGGGAGGCACAACCTGGCCGTCGACAATCTGGGAGAGAACTCCAACCCCTTTGGTGTTTAAGCCCGAATTTAACACGGACAGCTGACTCACCGCAACCTCAAACCCATCGGCCAAAGCGCCAACGTAATATGATTCTAAGAGTTGGATGCGAGCGATAAAATCTGAGCACGTACGCAAGTCAGCCGTCCCCTCTGGCTCATCCTTGGCGGACAGCATAACGACTTTCAGGTCCTCAATCTCTCTTGACAACCGTTGGTTGTCGCCCTCCAGTCGTTCCCTATCAAGCTGAAGGCAATCTCTTTCCTCGAGAGCCCTGTCATCCCTCTCCTTCTCCCCCAACAGCAAACCAGACTGTTCGCGGAACATTTCCTCGGAGCGTTCGAGGGCTGCCTTCAACTTGCGAGACTTGGCCGCAAGAGCCGCCGTCTCCGACTCCAGCTCTCGAACACGGTATGCATAATATGATCCTTCCCCTGAGAGGACCACCGCCATCTCGACCATCTTTACCACACCAACCATACTAGCAGTAAGGTGTTTCCTCCGACCTTCCTTGTCAAGCCGCTTGATGATGTCGGCCTCATTATCGGACACGGTCAGGGGAAACCCCTCAAAGAAGTATTTCTCCACGAAGCAAGGTGGTAGGCCAAAAGCCCGGGCAGCGGCACCTCCATCAGTCACTTCCGCACCATCCTTTGGTCGACTCCGCTTCCTGTCGACCAACGCAGATTGGCGCTCAGCGTCAGGAGAACCTGAGGACCCACTGGATCCTTCCCCGCCCGAATCAGCAGGCGGGCCCATCCGCGTGGCCTGTTGCGGTCTCACCAGTCTCTTATTGATTTTCTTCTCCTGGGTTAACTTTAGCAATATTTCACGATGCTCCACCATGTGACCTACAAGGGAAGCGAACCAGGGTTAGCTACGTACATTAGCAGCAATTAAAAAAGAATAACAATAAGAGCAAAGCAAGAAACCTAAGAGAACTACGGCTTGCCCGTAAGATTGGCACTCAACGAGCGCCTTGGTATTTATCAGACGCGCCTCGAATGTCGGATAGCCATCCTCGTCAAGAATGTCGTCCCCATCCCTAGTGACCCACCGAGCGGGAAAGAAGCCATCAACAAAATTGTTCAGGACGCCATAAGCTTCCTCGTCCTCAGCACTCATACCCCCAGCAGGAGTATGGTAGTGCCCAGGACCATGGTCGTAATGACCCGAGCACCAGTAAATGGGAAATCTGAAGATCCGCCCGACCTCGGGATTACCCTCGGCATCTAAACATGGCTCCCCATCCTCGTCTACAACAGTGGCCGGTTCGAACAACGAATCTAAGGTCGTCAAGGTGGACGGTTGTAATATATACCACTTGTCTTTAAAATCTCGCACGGAGTCCATGTACATCCTAAACAGTATCTTCCACTGCTTAAGGGACACCCAACTGTGTTTCCCTCCTCGGGACTGCCGTTGTAAGTGAAAACCCTGAAGAATAGGGGAATCGTCGCCCCAATCCTCAGGAAGTGACAAGTGAGCTCGAATGCCTAGAGAAAGGCAATCGCATTAGGGTGGAGTTGGGAGGGGGCCAGGTTCAGGTGGTTGAATACCCCGACCTGGAAGTTGTTGAAGGGAAACCGAAGCCCGAGATCTCTGAATACGATCTCATACATAGGGAATGCATCTTGCGTGAACTCCGAACATATGCGAGCATCCCTCGACGGCCTCATTATCTTGAAATTCCTTTGAAATCCTTCTTGACCACCGCCATACTCGACGACGATGTAAGCTTGTCTACTACGAAGACTATAGACCGAAGCTATTCCCCGAGACTCAGCACCAACCCAATCCAGTGTGGGGTCGTCGATGGTGTCGACCAAGGTAATAGTTTCTTCCACTGTGCTTGTCTCCTCAATGTCATTACGCCTCGAGAACTCGGGAATGTCGGCCATTTACCTGCAAAGTATAGGAAACCGGTGAATTCGAAAGCAAATCCGCTTGCCCGCCATAAAGATGGGGAGAAGTAAGCAATACTCAGATCGAGCCTACGGCCATTCACACGAGAAACGGGAAACAAGTGGATCTCAACCAAACAACGACACCCCAACGAAAGACGCACATCAATCATGAACGACGCGAGCACAACATGAGTACCCCGAGCGAAGCATGAATCCCGCGACCAAGTTCATAATTTTGCTGACCCGGTACAAGAATATTACGGGGAAACTAGCCTACGTACTAACGAAAGGATGAATCTCCCGACCAAGTTCATGAATCTACTAGCTAAAACTTATGAATATCCCGTGCACAACCATGAATCAGGCGCCTAGCGCACTTAAATCTATCGGGCATAATCCCCAGACACAAGTTTCTACTACTAAAACGTCGTCAAAACTATCTACAACACGAGAAATCAAAGGGAAATGACACTTACTTGGAAGAAGATTTGAAGAGCGACGGTGGTGGAAGTAATCAGACGGCGAACGGCGCGGCGGCCTCAGCGGCGTTATGAAAACTCACGACAGTAAAAACAGAGAAAATATGAGAAGCGTGAAGAGGTGAAACGAACCATGAGCCCTGGAATCCTATTTATAGAGATGACGTGGAATATGAAACATCGCACCGGGGAACCACGAACCGCCCCCGTCCTCGACGCCTATTGGCCTAGACAATGATGGCCCTATTCTCTAGGACGACATTGTGATTTCTAAGGGCTACACCACGTGTCCAACAGACGCAACCGACGCATCCCCGCGAGCGCTCCTCGAGCACTCCTCGACGGGGAAAATCCCGGCATCGCGCACGCGATCCTCGCGAAAGAGTGAACTGGAATCAAGTCATAACTCCTGCACCAGGAGCAACGACTTGGGAGGCTCCTGTTTTGGACTGAGCCTGACCGTGGCCCAAACCACCAGTAAGACCCAATCCAACCCGTTCCTCGTGCTATGCTGGGCATTAGATCCTCCTAGCATACCCGGTCACGGGCCATAGGACTAATACGACCATGCCCGCCGCTGCCTGCAACGAGAGACGTCCCCGACGAGAGACGCCCCAGACGAGGAACACCCCAATCCGAGCCTTGCTCGAGTACCCTCCTCGTAGGGCAGACTCTCGACCCCTCCAGATGTTTCAGAGTCCTTAGGGCCCCGAGAAGACCGCGTCTTCACCCTCCTTATTTTTCGGAGAGCATCTGTAACACCCTCTAAAACCCCAAGTAATTTTCGCAATTATTAAAATCGTAATTTCAGAGTACATGTATAATTCGAGGATGCTACAATTCTCTTTTAATAAAACAATTCCTGTCATGCATAATCTTAGTAGTAACTCATACATGTTTACACAGCGGAATAATTTATTTAATAAAACCAAAGTTATAGTATTTCCAATCATCAGGGATTGACACCTGGAATATATCAACATCATATTATAACCAAATACTAAGGAAATAAACGAGTCTGACTAAAGCAGCTCGACAAACAAACGTTCCCGGAGTTACAACTATCAGAGCATGACCCGGACAATACTAAAACGGAAATAAACTAGACACCACAAGCCTTCGCCAAGCACCTGAACGAAGCTCCTCAATCTGAAATATTCAACAGTAAGGGTGAGCATCTCAATTATACATTTGATTATACGTTCATAACATTCAATTCAGGAATCATAAGCATCACCCAATAATTAGAATATTTCATAGTTTACAAAACCTGTACAATTCATATACCCATGATATATTGCTTTTCATATTTGCACATAATCATCAAACATCGTCAGCCATTTAGCAATTATACGTGCATACAACAATCAAATACAACATTGGAAAAACCATCCATTCATGTCATATTCAAGGTAATGCAACACACCCATGCATGTGGTACCACTTTACCGCCCCATTAAATCTCGGGTCACAGATAACTCACCGTTCCATTATATCGCGGACACGGCTACCACCTCAACGTTCCATTAAATCGCGGACACGTATATTGGCCACCATGTTAATTCCACACAATGGGAATTAACAAATGCAACATGATATGTAAGTATGTAACACCCAGCATACTATAAACATCAATCAACATATCATGCAACATCAACAACATCAAATCATAACGAGATATGGATAGCATGTAATCACTCAGCATACTATTTAAACATCAATCATATCAAGTCATATCATAATTCATGCTCGATAACATTATCCAAAAGCATGGCAATAAAATCCCAAAATCAAGCACTGAAACAAAGTTCAGAAAAATCAACACAGTAGCCTCAACACGGATGCCCGTGTTGTACAACACGGCCCGTGTTGGGCAATACAGAAGAGCAACACGGGTTCCCGTGTTGTGCAACACGGCCCGTGTTGTAACATATCCAGAAACACACATTTTTCTCATTACAGGGGACCTAACACGGGTACCCGTGTTGTGCAACACGGCCCGTGTTGTGCAACCAGAAGCACACCATCTCCCAACACAGAAGAGCAACACGGGTGCCCGTGTTGTGCAACACGGCCCGTGTTGCTGAGCGCGTACAGGATTTTTCCTGAACCTGCAGCAGCTCAGAACAACAGCCAAACGCGGGAAAATGTCGGCTAAACGCGCATTTCGGTACATAACGACATCGATACTTCACAACTCAAAACAACACATTCATTTCATAATTACCAACAATTATTATAGTAACCTTAACAGTGATTACTCGTCCCTTTTTGGGGAAGTTCTGACAACATTAAGGTTATCCCTAAACCTCTAAGGTAAATTCACGATCATGCAGATATACTCCCAATCCACCATTTGGAACCTAAAATTCCTAATCGATTCATAAAAATTGGGAACCTAACCCTTTTCTAACAAGGTTCAATCCTAAGGGTATCGATTCCTACTAACATCTAACAATTGGGGTTTTTCCCTACGATTACCCAAATCAACCGTACATAAACCCATAAACAAAGGTAAATCGAGTAATAGCCCCCCTTACCTTATCAATTAGCAGCTTTGATCTTTTGAGCGATGTTCTTCGTTCCTCGTACCTTCAGAGCTCTATTTCCCCAAATTCTCAACTTCTATTTATCGTGAAAATGAGAAAACTAACTTGAGTTCCAAAACATATCTTTACTTCTTTTGCACCCCCACTCTTTACTAACAACATCCAAGCCCAATAACTTAAAACTCAGCATTTTCTTATTTCTTTTATTTTCCTCCATATTTCAAAATAAATAATTCCTTTTTATTTTATTAATCCTAATAAAATAATTTCCCAAATTTAAATAAATCAAATAATAGAAACTGGGGTGTTACAACTCTCCCCCACTAAAAGAGTTTTCGTCCTCGAAAACATACCTTAGACGAACAGTTCCGGATAAGCCGCTTTCATCTGGCTCTCCAGCTCCCAAGTGATATTTCCATCTGCTGGACCTCCCCAAGCAACCTTCACTAATGCTATCTCTTTACCTCTTAGCCGTTTCACTTCCCGATCTTCTAACCTCATAGGCAATGTTTCTACTGTCAGGTTATCTCTCACTTGTACATCATCTATTTGGATTACATGAGATGGGTCTGGAATGTATCTCCTTAACTGAGAAACATGAAAAACATCGTGCAAATTCGCAAGTCTCGGAGGTAAAGCAATACGATAAGCAACTTCTCCAATTCTTTCCGTAATCTGAAACGGACCAATAAAACGCGGAGTCAACTTCTTAGATTTCAACGCTCGACCAATACCCGTCATCGGAGTAACTCTCATAAACACATGATCTCCAGCACTGAATTCTAAATTCTTCCTCCTCTTGTCATGATAACTTTTCTGACGACTCTGAGAAGCTCTCATCTTTTCTTGAATCAATTTGATCTTTTCAGTAGTCTGCTGAACAATCTCTGGCCCAACTACCGAACTCTCTCCAGATTCATACCAACACAAAGGTGTTCTACACCGTCTACCATACAATGCCTCGAACGGAGCCATACCAATACTCGAATGGTAACTATTGTTATAAGTAAATTCAATCAATGGCAAATAGCTATCCCAAGCTCCACCCTTCTCTAAAACACAAGCACGCAGTAAATCTTCTAATGATTGAATCGTCCTCTCCGTCTGTCCATCAGTCTGAGGATGGTAAGCTGAACTCAACCTCAATTTAGTACCCAAAGCTTTCTGCAATCCTTCCCAAAATTTCGAAGTGAATCTCGGATCTCTATCTGACACAATACTAGAAGGAACTCCATGCAAACTCACTATTTTCTCAATATATAACTGTGCCAATCTCTCCATTGAGTAATCCATTCGCACCGGTATAAAATGAGCAGACTTAGTCAACCTATCCACAACGACCCATATCGCTTCACAATTCATAGGAGTCCTCGGCAACCCAGATACAAAATCCATAGAAATACTATCCCACTTCCATTCTGGAATAAACATCGGCTGCATAACTCCAGACGGCTTCTGATGCTCAATCTTCGATTTCTGACAGATTAAACATGCATACACAAATTCAGCTATTTCCTTTTTCATTCCCGGCCACCAAAACAATTTCTTCAAATCATGATACATTTTCGTGGCACCCGGATGAATACTCATCCCACTGCGATGTCCTTCCTCTAATATACTCTTCTTGATTTCTGCGACATCAGGAACACAAACTCTATCGCCAAATCTCATAACATCATTTTCATCAATTCTAAACTCACCACCTTGACCTTGGTTGATCAATGTCAATTTATCAACTAAATTAACATCAGATTTCTGCCCGATCCTGATCTCTTCTAGAATACCACTAGTAAGTCTCAACATACCCAAACGAACACACTTCGGAGTACTTTCACAAACTAAACTCAAATCTCGGAATTGTTCAATTAAATCCAATTCACGAACCATCATCATAGACATATGCAAGGATTTCCTGCTCAAAGCATCTGCAACCACATTTGCCTTACCAGGATGGTAATTCAACCCAAAATCATAATCTTTGAGAAATTCCAACCACCTTCTTTGCCTCATATTGAGCTCTTTCTGATCGAAAAGATACTTCAAACTCTTATGATCGCTATACACTTCAAATCTCGAACCATACAGATAATGTCTCCATAATTTCAAGACAAACACAACTGCTGCCAACTCTAAGTCATGAGTAGGATAGTTCCTTTCATGAACCTTCAACTGCCTCGAAGCATACGCGACTACCTGTTGATTCTGCATTAAAACACCACCTAAACCCAACAGAGATGCATCACAATAGACCACAAAAGATTCCACCGGATTCGGCAAAATCAGAATAGGAGCACTAGTCAATCTCCGCTTCAATTCTTGGAAACCCTTCTCACAATCAGAATCCCAAATAAACGCTTGTCCTTTACGAGTCAATTTCGTCAACGGCAATGCTAACTTTGAGAATCCTTCGATAAACTTTCTGTAATAACCTGCAAGACCAAGAAAACTTCTGATTTCAGAAACAGTCTTCGGCGCTTCCCACTGAGATACCGCTTCTACTTTTGTAGGATCCACTGCAATCCCATTCTTAGAAATCACATGTCCAAGAAAACTAACTTCATTCAGCCAGAACTCACATTTGGACAACTTTGCATACAACTTCCTATCTTTCAACAACTCTAACACAATTCTGAGATGTTCCGCATGCTCTTTGTCATTCTTGGAATAAATCAGAATGTCATCAATAAAAACCACAACAAATTTATCCAGATACGGATGAAAAATCCTATTCATATATTCCATGAAAACACCAGGTGCATTAGTAACTCCGAACGGCATAACAGAATATTCATAATGCCCATACCTCGTTCGACAAGCAGTCTTTTGAATATCTTCCGCTTTCACACGAATCTGATGATATCCAGATCTCAAGTCAATCTTACTGAATACACTGGCTCCAATTAGTTGATCCATTAAATCGTCAATCCTCGGTAATGGATACCGATTCTTAATGGTTACCTTGTTCAATTGCCTGTAATCAACACACAGTCTCATAGAACCTTCTTTCTTCTTAACCAACAATACCGGAGCACCCCAAGGCGAAACACTTGGACGAATGAACTTCTTCTCCAGTAAATCTTCCAACTGACTCTTCAATTCAGCCAATTCAGACGCAGACATACGATATGGCGCCATTGACACCGGTCTCATACCAGGAATCAAATCTATAGAGAATTCCACTTCTCTCTCAGGAGGTAGCTCACCAACATCATCCGGAAAGACTTCTGGAAAATCACACACCACTGGCAATTCCACACTCCTGACCTTTCCTGTTGCATCTAACGAAGCAAGTAACATAAACACATTAGCACCGTCTTCCATTGCTTCTTGTACCTGCCTAGCAGTCATAGTCAAATTCTCGACGCCAACTGCTTCTGGAAAAATCACCGTCTTAGCAAAGCAGTTCAGATGAACCCGGTTGAATTCCAACCAGTTCATCCCAAGGATAATATCAATTTGTTCAAGCGGTAGGCACACTAAATCCATACCGAAACCTCTACCAAAAATCTCAATAGGACAATTCCTACATACAAGTGAAGTTGTCACTGAACCCGATGCAGGAGTATCAACAACCAGGCTCTGATACCACTATTGTAACACCCTCTAAAACCCCAAGTAATTTTCGCAATTATTAAAATCGTAATTTCAGAGTACATGTATAATTCGAGGATGCTACAATTCTCTTTTAATAAAACAATTCCTGTCATGCATAATCTTAGTAGTAACTCATACATGTTTACACAGCGGAATAATTTATTTAATAAAACCAAAGTTATAATATTTCCAATCATCAGGGATTGACACCTGGAATATATCAACATCATATTATAACCAAATACTAAGGAAATAAACGAGTCTGACTAAAGCAGCTCGACAAACAAACGTTCCCGGAGTTACAACTATCAGAGCATGACCCGGACAATACTAAAACGGAAATAAACTAGACACCACAAGCCTTCGCCAAGCACCTGAACGAAGCTCCTCAATCTGAAATATTCAACAGTAAGGGTGAGCATCTCAATTATACATTTGATTATACGTTCATAACATTCAATTCAGGAATCATAAGCATCACCCAATAATTAGCATATTTCATAGTTTACAAAACCTGTACAATTCATATACCCATGATATATTGCTTTTCATATTTGCACATAATCATCAAACATCGTCAGCCATTTAGCAATTATACGTGCATACAACAATCAAATACAACATTGGAAAAACCATCCATTCATGTCATATTCAAGGTAATGCAACACACCCATGCATGTGGTACCACTTTACCGCCCCATTAAATCTCGGGTCACGGATAACTCACCGTTCCATTATATCGCGGACACGGCTACCACCTCAACGTTCCATTAAATCGCGGACACGTATATTGGCCACCATGTTAATTCCACACAATGGGAATTAACAAATGCAACATGATATGTAAGTATGTAACACTCAACATACTATAAACATCAATCAACATATCATGCAACATCAACAACATCAAATCATAACGAGATATGGATAGCATGTAATCACTCAGCATACTATTTAAACATCAATCATATCAAGTCATATCATAATTCATGCTCGATAACATTATCCAAAAGCATGGCAATAAAATCCCAAAATCAAGCACTGAAACAAAGTTCAGAAAAATCAACACAGTAGCCTCAACACGGATGCCCGTGTTGTACAACACGGCCCGTGTTGGGCAATACAGAAGAGCAACACGGGTTCCCGTGTTGTGCAACACGGCCCGTGTTGTGCAACACGGCCCGTGTTGTAACATATCCAGAAACACACATTTTTCTCATTACAGGGGACCTAACACGGGTACCCGTGTTGTGCAACACGGCCCGTGTTGTGCAACCAGAAGCACACCATCTCCCAACACAGAAGAGCAACACGGGTGCCCGTGTTGTGCAACACGGCCCGTGTTGCTGAGCGCGTACAGGATTTTTCCTGAACCTGCAGCAGCTCAGAACAACAGCCAAACGCGGGAAAATGTCGGCTAAACGCGCATTTCGGTACATAACGACATCGATACTTCACAACTCAAAACAACACATTCATTTCATAATTACCAACAATTATTATAGTAACCTTAACAGTGATTACTCGTCCCTTTTTGGGGAAGTTCTGACAACATTAAGGTTATCCCTAAACCTCTAAGGTAAATTCACGATCATGCAGATATACTCCCAATCCACCATTTGGAACCTAAAATTCCTAATCGATTCATAAAAATTGGGAACCTAACCCTTTTCTAACAAGGTTCAATCCTAAGGGTATCGATTCCTACTAACATCTAACAATTGGGGTTTTTCCCTACGATTACCCAAATCAACCGTACATAAACCCATAAACAAAGGTAAATCGAGTAATAGCCCCCCTTACCTTATCAATTAGCAGCTTTGATCTTTTGAGCGATGTTCTTCGTTCCTCGTACCTTCAGAGCTCTATTTCCCCAAATTCTCAACTTCTGTTTATCGTGAAAATGAGAAAACTAACTTGAGTTCCAAAACATATCTTTACTTCTTTTGCACCCCCACTCTTTACTAACAACATCCAAGCCCAATAACTTAAAACTCAGCATTTTCTTATTTCTTTTATTTTCCTCCATATTTCAAAATAAATAATTCCTTTTTATTTTATTAATCCTAATAAAATAATTTCCCAAATTTAAATAAATCAAATAATAGAAACTGGGGTGTTACAGCATCATCCAGGTAGGGGACCACGTGCAGGTCCCCACTACTCACGTAGAACCTGGAAGTCCCTTTGTTGGGCCTGTTTTGGTCAGCCCAATAAAGGGACCTTGGCCCAACGCTGGGGGCTATAAATACCCTCTATTTCAAGAGGGTCATGTATTCATTCATTCACACCTACATACAATTCGCCTGCTCATTTCGTCTCTCACTTTATCATCGGAGTGTCTTGCAGGTGTCCCCATCTCCTTCAAATCCAATTCGAACCAACTGTGACTGTCCAACTCTGATCAAGTACAATCATCTACTAATAATGTGTTGAATAAAAATAATATTTACTAATGATTATTTAGTTACTAATAGAAAAATATAGTTTTTATTAATACTAAAAATAAAAAGAAATTCAATCATTACAAAAATAAGAAAAATGTATACAATGTCATGTGCATACTTATGCTATAGAAAGTGTTTCACAATTCAAAATTCTTGAATTCGTTATTATGTTAAGGATTTCTATGCCATATTATACCATCATATATGTAGTTTTATTTCACTTCTAACTGTGAATGATAGTTTTGTTATAAGAAAAAAGTAAATTCATACCAAAATAAAGAAAAAGTGAATCATAATTACACTTAGATTTTGTACAAAAAAAAAAAAAACGCAAGCTGTAACAGCGTGATAGTTGCGCTTCCATCATGAGAAGCAAAGTCGAAGTTCTTGACATCACAGCCTAAAACGTCGTCGTTCACTCCTCCGTCCAGTTAACTCGTAACCGTCTCTTTCGCTCTCTCTGAAAGTGTTTGTGTTGCGGCAAATAGCAATGAGACAGCACAAGCAACTCCCCACCGCGAGACCGAAGATTCTGTATCTGCTGTGTGGCGCTGCATTCTTCTCCTTTCTCCTCTTCTCCATCCAATCCTCTCTCTTCACCGGTAATCACAATTTTCACATCTCCTATTTATTCTTTCCAATTACTTTTCACTAATTCTCTTTCCATTTCGCATTTTCAGGCTCCTTCTATTCAGATCGCAACTCCGAATCAATTCGCGTCTTGTTTCAGTTTCAGTCCAATGTTCAGCAATGTGTGGTAACCTTCCGATCTCAATATTATTATGATTCTTTTCTTACTATTTCTGATGATTTTCTTATGCATAGTGTCTTATTGAATTCTGAGAAATTTTGTATAAAATTGATTTGGTTGCAATTGAGTTTGAACTGAAGTGAAATGTAATATATTTGGATGTATTAATCTCACAACAACTTTTATGTAACACTTATTTTATTTTTTAGTTTTTGAAATTTTGGTATCTGGCTTTGCAACCGACTAAATCTAATGATAGTTTCTAGTCGAACAAAGGTTTGGAGACAAATCAAGTTTACCAGAGAGATACCGATCAAACACCTGAATTTTGACATGTAATTTTGCAAGCGGAAAAATCAATTATGATATTTCTCTATATTGAAACCGAACAGTGTTCGGCTTATTGTTTCCTTTTTCGGTTAAAATATTTGGATTATATAGTAATGTGAAGAACTGAGCCGAGCTTGGAATTGAAAACAGGCAAATAGGGGGCTTGGACTAACTGCAGAAATTATTGACCATTGCACATTGGTTCTTAAATACCCCGAAGGCACCAACAGCACTTGGGTATGTACTTAACCCATCTTATTTGATTCTGTCTTTCGACTAATAGCTAGATGCTAGATTGTTTAATATTTTTAACTTTTTTTTTTTACGTTTCAATGATTGCAGTACAATCAGCAGTTTAAAAAATTTGAGCCATTGGAGTACACATATGATGTGTGTGAGGCAATACTCTTGTGGGAACAGGTGGATTTTGATCCTTTTTATTTTATGCCTGCTAAAGTTCTATGTTTTAGGATGAATATGTAGAATGCTGATATGTTGTCGTGTTGCAGTATCGAAACATGACCACAGTGTTGACAAGAGAGTATCTTGACGTTCGGCCCGGTGGTTGGTTAGATTATGCACCACTAAGGATAGCACAATTGTATGGATCTCAAAACCCGACTCTCTTGTTTGTGTATCAATTGCATTTGATTTGAGCATTTTTTTATGAGGCAAGTGTAGTTACAAGTTTTCTTCTTGTAGGGGGGCGAAGAACTGCTATAATAAGACTCTTTGTGAAGAGCAACTTAATATATTATTACCTGCAAAACCCCCATTTCATCCAAGGCAGTTTCATACGTGTGCTGTTGTTGGGAATTCTGGGGACCTTCTGAAGACAGAATTTGGGAAAGAAATTGATAGTCACGATGCTGTTTTTCGAGACAACGAGGCCCCTGTTAATGCGGTAAATCTTAGATATCAACTTTAAAATGATTTATTGTTCTAAAACTTAATTTTCTGTTGAATTGACGTCCAATTACTTTATTGGCATACTGATTGCCTGCTAATGCAAGCTCCAACCATTATTCTTTTTGCTTCTGAACAAGATGCAAGTAGATTGATGTAGAGCAAAAAGTGTATCAATCTGACCTAGTTTGAAATTTTATTGCAAAAGCTTACTTTATCTCTATGAACTGTGTAGAAATATGCCAAATACGTTGGTCTTAAGAGGGATTTCCGTCTAGTTGTAAGAGGTGCTGCTCGCAACATGGTTCCTATTTTAAATGGGTCTGGTAAGTTACTATATATATGATAGTGTTTAAACAAAAATGTCAAACTTTATTCATAACCATCTCATGAAATTTTGGGTCACATTAGTTATATTGAGATTATATTCACCATTTCACCCTCCATCATTTACAATCGACTGTTCTATGAAATATAGCCTCAAATCTCTAATGCCCCAAATAGGTTATACCCATCTTTTGTTACCTAAGAAGTTACGGAGAACTCTACCTTTTGTAGCAATATCGTTGATTCATTTTTTTTATTACCGGTTTCTGATTCTATTTCTTTTTCGTGTGATTTGGTATGCCTGGTTTTCACGTCCTTCAGAAGTTTTGTAAATATAATTCTAATATTTTTTGTTAAAATTCATCACAGTCAAAAGTCTTCGATGTTAATGCAGTCTCATTGAATCATATGCGTAATGAGTTTTAGATTCTAGGTAAGAAAATTTACAAACTCGTTTCTTCTGGGTCCTGTAAACTAGAGCAAAAATTGTTAAACTTGCACAAAATTGTGAGTCTAGCCATGAGTGAGTTAAAGGGAGTAAAATATTTTCCCGGAGTTGTCCAAAACAACATGCCAAAAACTACTATGTTGCTAAGAAAGCTTGAAACACCATTGAGCCTGGAGTTATCTGCAATTCCAATTTCCAAGATAGTTGTTGGACAGAACACAGATCCTGCAGTGAACCCAGCTTCAACCTTGTATCTTATAATTGTAAGCCTAGCTTCAACACGGAATCTAGCTTTCCGGAGTTCTTCCTTTAAGCCTGAATTTCGGGTCTATTTTGGACCCAACATTATGCATATGAGCTGTTTAGAAATTTTCAATTTGAAATCAACTTCTACTCTTGCAAAACTTTTTTATCAAAAGATTTTGGAAATAATGTAAGACATGCTAGATTTTACTCTATGACTTGATAAGAAAATTAAGGAGCAAGACTTAGAAGTAGAACCAAAAGACTTTTGCTTCACCTTTCCATTCAGATTACAACTCTCATTGATCTTAATATCATGTTCCTAAGAACATCAATGACCAATGGGGTTGTTTAAAGCTTCATAGTTTATTTTATCATTTTATGAAGTTTTAGTCTTAAGCGAACTTCCATCAGTACTTCAAATAAAAATGCTTTGACATGGGTGTCGTGACTCAATAGTTTTAGATTGGCTGGCTTCATAACCACTGAATGCACCCATATTGTTCTATCTACAACATGTATTCAATAGCAGAACTTAACTGTTACTTCAAATCCAGTGATTGCACTTTTTCTATAAGGCACTGTTAGGAACCCAGATAAATTGTAATGGAAAGTAGATGGAAAGAATCGAAAGTAAAAAACAATTTTGTTAAATTTTGAGAACAAGTCAAAGATCTCTCTCCAAGGGTTTCTTTTCTACAATTGAGTCACTACTCTATTCACTCAAATGTTCACAAATCTGAATGATCCCCTCTACTCTTGCATTCTCCTATTTACTCTGTAATGGATTCCCTCTAACAAACCAGCTTACTACAATAGTTGTCCATAACTAATATCTCCTTTTTCTCTTAACAATACCTGCAACAGTACCACTCTTTGTCCCAAATTTTTTCTTCTTCTTTACTTCAACACACCTTATACATTCCTTGAATACATATCAGACATATCTATAAAGATTAAATATGTATCGAAGCAATGTTGATAAATCAAGGGTTAAAGACATTTAATTTGATTACAACATTTTTAGCCTTTTCTATAGTAGATGGATAAGTAAAAGTCAAATACTATATCATATTTTGTTTGATTTTTTTCTTAATGAAATATATTGCTCAATTAGGATCTTTTGAAAATAATATTAATATTTTGTTTAATATATGTAGCGGTGTCAATGTCATATGTTTTTTACCTTAGCCGTGTCCGTTAGACTAAATGTGTCATAGGCTCTCCAATTCAACCATGATCTCTAGGTTTCGACCTAAAAAATTGAACATACGAAACCCTTCTGCCCGCATCCTTGCCTCCCGATTCTAATCTACATTTCTGCAGAAACAATAAGCGAATGGCTGCATATATCACTTGAATTCTATTGGCTTGGGCTTGGCCCACTATATAGGCTTGGTTGGCATAACTTTGCAGTTACTCGTCATTCATTAATCTCATCATTAAGACCTATTTAGGCCTTACTCATCAGGTCATACACTATACATCTTTTGTAGAATACCCATTCCGTCCCACCTCTTTCTCTTTGTCTAGAGAGTCCACACATCTACATCAAGCACCATGAGATGTATGTTTTTGGTGTATGTGCAACTTGGACATCCTTCTCTGCAATGTGGCTCCCAATCTGGCAGTTCCAGACTCCAGTGGTGGTACAAGACTGTTCTGTTCTGAGTATTGAGGACCCAAAAATTTCGCCATCGAGGGGTTTTCTACAAAACCTCTCTTGGAAACTTACAGACAATTTCTAGGAACCCATATTTAGAAAACTGAAGAAATTGTATTATTGATTGAAAATAGATATATTGCAGCAGGAAACTCACTAACCCCAGAGCCAAAGCTCCTCAGAGAAGAAACATTTCTTTCTCTGCCCAAAAGGGAATCTCATAAGTTTAATCTTCTATAATGAGTAAATAAATAAAAGTAATAACAAAAACTGTTACTTTGATGTAAATTTTTGTATTCTTATTACTTTATTGATGGATATATCACTATACTATTTGGGTAGTTGGTCTAACTATCCGAATTAGATTTATGGGGTTTGGCTGTATGATAGACTCCAAATACCGCAGAACTAGAAATCTAGAATTTCACTCAATGCCATAAAATTTTTGTCCTATTTTTTCCTTGTACCAGCTAGTATTTTTTAATGTATTAAGTGAGTAAGTCATTTTTTTATTGTTGCAGATACTGAGGTACTCATAATCAAAAGTCTGACACACAGAGAAATCAATGCAGTTATAAAGGTGAGAATTTGTTCTTTGATTGCTATTTAGTTGTTGCTTTTTGGTATATAAACTTGATACAGATGGTAGCCATTGTATGCTTACAAGAATTAGTTTTTCTACATTTGTTTGCACTACCTTTTTATGCAGACTATACCAAATCCAGTCTATCTCTTTCAAGGTATTGTCCTACGTCGAGGTGCCAAAGGAACTGGAATGAAGTCTATTGAATTAGCACTCTCCATGTGTGATATTGTTGATATATATGGTTTCACCGTTGATCCTGGATACACTGAATGGTGGGTTTCTTTATTCGGATATTGTTTTATTTCACATATTGCTGGTCTATGATCTGTACCCCTTTTCAGTATATTCTTGGTGCTTGTGCCCTTGAATAGATTTCCTTGATGCTACTTCAAGTCTTCAGCATTTTTTTAGGGTACATGGAGGGCTGTAATATTGATTGCAGTATATTTGTTATATTCTTATCTTCCTTATTATCATTTTTTCCTTACAGGACAAGATACTTCTCTGATCCTAGGAAGGGACACAATCCACTTCAAGGAAGAGCATACTACCAACTTCTAGAATGTCTTGGGGTATTTGCATTATAAATTTCCACATATAATATCCCTTGTACTTTTTTTTTACTAATGTTTTTTGACACTAGGATTTATTGTCAGGTAATCAGGATTCACTCCCCCATGAGATCCCAGAGGAGGCAAGACTGGTCAGATGTGCCAAGTAGAGAAATGATAAGCCAAGCACATGCAGCAGCTTGGCGCTTGAGAAAGAGTTCAGCTGGTAAGGCTGGGGGTTTAGGACAGTTTGGCAATTGTAAGGTGTGGGGCAATGTAGACCCAGACAAAAGTGGACCTATCTCAGGCTCACCAGATATGAGTGATGTCAGGAAGAATTCAAATTATCAAAAATGGGAAGTCATGCCTTTGAAAAGTTTGAGGAAAGAAGCACAGGTTCACTATAAGCAGATGGAAGGGGTCTCCCAATATAAAATGGATGGCAATAAGTTGGATGATCTAGTGTGTGTGAGACACTCCTTAAAATCTGATGTGTAAATGGTGCCTTTTGGTCTATTTTTATTTGCTGATCACACCCAAGTCCCAACCGGCTTTTAAATGAAATCTGGGATGAAGTTACCTTCTGAGAGTTACTGACTTATAGCTTCTCAACAGTTTATCTATTTCATCGTGTACTGAGGCTAACAGAGCATAGAAAGAATCATGGCTCCATCAAGGGAAATGCGAGAGTCAATATGTATAACTTAATTGATCTGAGCGATTTATATTCATGGTGATCAATGTTAGAGATCTTAAACTCCTAATATAGGAACTCGGACTACAGAAGCTTGTTGTATCTGGTCAATAGTGTGATAGATATCTATCTATTATAATGTATTGATTGGCTGAAGAAAGTTATGTGATGATCAACAAAGCCTATAAAAGAGAAAAGTGATAGTCACACATTTTATAAACTGGTTTTCATGAAATTTAATGTTATTTTGTAGCTGAGCTATTTTGCCTCGTTCTACTGTCTCCTTTCTGGACTTCGGTGCATGAAACATGATGTTTGATTTGTTTTGCTGAATCAATTCATCTTATTCAGAAATATTATTAAATCACAATCCGTTTGTTTAATGGTTGGGAATCCTCACAAAAGCTGATCTCGTTCTACTTATACATTTAAAATTCAAACTTGCAATTGACATTTTTCTAAGAAATTTTTATAGATTTTGGTTGCTGATAAGTTGAGAAGTTTTCAGCCGTAATTTGTACATCTGTTTTCCAATGGTTTGATGTAAGACTAGGCAGACTTATAGATGATATTGGGGTTTTGTAGTGCTAGAAAGTTAGTTGTTCTATCGATTAAAAAATTTCAATTAGTTTTTTTTTCTTAAAGCAATTATGTCAATAAAAAAACTGTTATTCAAAAACTATAAATTCATTAATTAAGTATAGATTTCTTTTGTAAGCTACTAAATTAATAAATATGTAAAGTCGAGATCAGCGATAAAAGAATAAATAAATAATACTTGAAAAGTTTATTTGATTGATTGTTTGTTTTTGTTAAGAGAAGAGAAATAAAGATCGATAAGGATGAAAGATATTTGAGCTTGACAACCCTTCAATTTTTTGGATATCGCAAGAAAGTAATCAGTTTAGATATCAGATAGACGAAATGTGCGTCTTCGTAGACCCTAAATTAAAGTGGCGGTTTCTCACCATTGAAATACACAAATGTAATGTGGAGATATGTATTCATTTTCTGATTGTGGTGTGTTTTTTGTAGAAAATATGAGATGAGAGACACCATATTTATATAAGTTTTGGACCACTTTAGACCTTACAAACCTTATCTTGTCATCAGAGTATTTTTCGGAGACACATATCCGAATAAACTCTATTTTAATTTACGAATAAAGGGTATTTTCGGAGATACATTTTCGAAAAGTGTGCAAATGTGTTTTTTTAATTAGTATGAGATTTATTTGGATATGCATATCCGAAATCACCCCTGAACCAAAATCAAACCAGAAACTTTGTAAGCATTAACCAACAATTTTAAACCATAATTTTTAAACAGAGATAGTCGACATTTACGCCATCATTGATGAATATATATTACTTATGTATTAAATTGTATCTAGATTAAATCATTGACAATAACACATTCAAAAAAGTATATCGATTACAATCTAAAATATATCAAAAGATGCATCACCACATAAATCTACGACTAGTTCCTCCTTCGACTTTTTCTTATTTGATTCTCTTTAAGCTCGCTCAATTTGATGAACTCTTCCATCATTTCGAGAAATTGACCCGACCAAGTTTTTACCTCTTTTGTGAAATGTGTCATCCACTCCAACAATGTACTTGGTACGAGACATCTCAGTTTCAAATAAACCTCAACAAAATATAGCGATTTTGAAAGTCACCCAATACACATGATGCGTCCCGAAGGATTTTGAGGTGAGTCACTGCATAGTAGAAAAAATGTCTCTGAGAAATCATATCTTGTCAGACCTATACACACCCTATTATATGCACTTGCTATAAAATGACCAATTTCAGGAAAGAACATCCATTTTAAAAGCAGTGCGGGACTGCTAACACAAAGAGTAAGAGTATCGTGAATTGCATCAAAATATTCTTTTTTCCCATATAACGATGTGTAGAATTCTTTATGTGTAGTCAGCTCTTTCAAAAGTTGTTGGCGGACAAGAAAGTGATTCTCATCTCCTCTATCGAACAAGTCGGATACGGTCCGATAATCGAAATTACCATCCTCCTTAATATTTACAATTCGATCAATGTATTTCTACATAAAAAACGACATTTCTTCAATGAAGATTATTTCCGACATCAGCAGTGAAGGAGGTGGTTTGTTAATATGAGCACCCTTGTAAATACTTTTTTTGAGATTTTAAAGTTGGAGAATATGGAAAATGTGAATCAACATGTTCAAAGTATGAAGGAGACCGTTTCGTTGAAATGTCATCTTATGTCGGCTTGAGCTTTTTAGGAGCACATTTGATTTTAACCGGTTCCGAAGGAGATTTCAAATATGTGGTTTCTGGATAGACAATCTTTCTTAGCTGCTCTTTTATGTGCAATTTCTTGGTGTCATCTCTTTTAGAAAATCTATCTTGGATAGTTTCCCACTCGACTATGATAGTTATACCTGCTTTACCATCCTTTATCACACCATCGTCATCAAACCAAAGCCTTTTTCAGTGATTGTAAACTTCATCCATACGTATCAGAGAATCAAACTTCAATTTTTTTGAAATGAGACAAGCACATGGAAGACCGTAAGTCTTATTAACAGTACATCCCCACTTCGAACTATCTGAACCTGTCTTCTTTGCTCGCTTTGCTTCGTGAAAAATGAAAGTCAAACTAGTCCGAGATACGTTTTCAACCAACTGCGAATAAAAGGGTGTTGTCTTTGAATCCATGTTCTAACACGATAATGTTTCGACCACAAGTTATTTGTATTTTATTATGTTGGTTTTGGAGCATTTTGTTCACCGCGTTCCACTCTCTAAAAATCACCCTTACTATCACCTAACCATTTCTTCAGTGCCGAATGTGCAGATTCAACTCTTATAGTTGTTGTATTGCCGAGGCGTCTAACTTGATCGGTCTAAACATAAACAATTTTTCCTTCACTTGGTCCAGAATAGTACGCTTAACATATTTTCGGAAATCTCGATATCTTACACACACACACACACTCCTAAATTGCATTACATAGGCAACATACAAGTCTTCCGTAGATGAATTTTATAAAATATTTCATGCATCTATTATCTTTTCCAACACCACACCAGGTTTGACCATTTTCCGTCTTTATCCTTGATTAGTTTGGTGCCTACCGTGGATTTGAATCGACTTCTCACATTTTTTGTCATGTCATATCGAAAAAGTAATACGTAAGATGTAGGAAACACTTTTGCAATCAAATTCATCAGTGCGGTGTCTCGATCTGTGGCAATTACCTTTGGTATATTTTCTTGGTTCTTCAATAAGGTCTTGCATATTTCAAAGGCCAATGTAACGTTGACCGCTTTTTCAGATTCTAAAAATGCAAATCCCACTGAAAAATTCTTCTTCGTAGAAGTAATACCAATAATTTCCAGAAACGAAAGCCTATACTTATTGGTCCTATACGTTGATAAATTATGAGGACAATGAGAAATGTGTTGAACAGTTTGATACTTTTGGGATGAGTCCAAAATATGTCATGAATAATAACTTTATCCTCATAAACTCTGTACTTAGAAACATAGTGGTTATCATCCAAAAGATTCAAAAATTATTGCATTTCATATCTTAGACCTTTTATTGCCATATTGTTTCAATAACACACATTGTATTTTCAAGTCCTTTCTGTTTCAAATTAGTAAGTATGTTTTTCAACGCCACCCTAATTAAAGACATGTCTGAAATTATTTTCTTCTCCTCCAGTTTAAGGCGACATACGATGGAATGACCGACTAGCTCGATTTGCAAGGTATAATTATTTAAACCCTAAATCACATTAAATTTCCATGTACCATCCATCTTACGGTATCCGCCAAATTTAAATACACTCACATTTTCTCGATCATGTATCATCACATTTCAACTTCCGAATCGGTGGAGCGTACATTCTAATTCTCTCACATCTCACGGTTACAAATACTTGCCTTCTATTAGAACTATTGTCCAACCTTCTGATTACAATTCCAAACCTCAATCTCTTGGCCTAAATGCGAACCCATTCAAACATATGTTCACGAGTAGTAAACATTTGTTCATTTGTAAATTATTGACCAACATCTATCTCCATATTTAGCGGTCTAGCACACGGTTTAACATCATCCTTCGCCTCATTAGGTTTAACATCATCATTCGCTTCATCTGACTTTACATCATCTTCCGGTTCATCCGATTTTACATCATTACTTACAGTAACTTTGAAAAATATATTCAGGTGTATTATATCTAATACAAACCAAAACAGAAAAATAATTTAAAAAAATCTTAGTAACAAGCAAATTTGGAGATGCATCGTCGAAAATGTCACTGAATGGTTAAATGTTAAACCATCTCAATGAATAACGTTAAGTTAATGAGTTCCAGAGGGTTTTCGAAGATGCATCTTCGAATTCACTCTAAAAATATTTGGAGATACATCTCCGGACTAAATTTTGACAAATAATTAGGTGACTGTTTAATTTATGAAGGATGAAGAGATTAAAAATGCATTCGAAGATACATTTTAAATTCATAAAGACCATTTTAAATGCATCTCTGAAAACTCATAAAGACTATTTTGAATTTTCCGAGATGTAAGATACAATATAAAAATTAAAAAAAAAACTATACTTTGGTAAATACGTCTTTAAGCGGATAATTGGATATATTCGTTATTGAACGTACAATCGGCCCATAACTATTAGTATAAAGTTATACATGACACTGTATAAACAAATTAAAAATAAAATGTGAAATACTTTTTAGTGATTAAACATGTTAAAATATATATTTTAAATATATTAATTTATCATCTTTTATTTTTTAGAATTTAATTTATATGTACCAGTTAAACGATATTTTATATTATTAATTAATAACAATTGTTTAATTTTAAAAATATTGGATTTTGAGAAAAGAAAATATGTACGTCTAATAAATAATAGTAACGTGTATTTTGTCCATTCTGTCGCCTTTGCAAACGCTAGACATTTTAGCGCCAAATAAACCGAGCGTAATCCGTCTCTAATCTCATGAATCACATAAAACCATGCACGAGGAAAACCAACGCGTTCAACAACCTTATCACACTAACTGCTCCAAAACCTCACATTCACGTCGACGCTTCCATCATCAAGACAGGCTTCGATCCCAACACATGCCGTTCCAATTTCCTTCTCAAAACTTTCCTCCAACGCGGGGATTTGATTTCCGCCCGCAAACTGTTCGATGAAATGCCTCACAAGAACATATTCTCCACCAATACCATGATCATGGGTTACATCAAATCTGGCAATCTTTCTAAAGCCAGAACCTTGTTTGATAACATGTCTGAACGGACTGCTGTTACATGGACAATGTTGATTGGTGGCTATGCTCAAGATAATAGATTCCGTGATGCTTTTAGCCTTTTCGCTGAGATGGGTAGGCACCGGATCGACCCGGATCATGTATGTTTGGCTACTCTGTTATCCGGGTTCACTGAGTTTGATTCTGTTAATGAAGTGAGACAAGTTCATACCCATGTTATCAAATTGGGCTATGATTCGACGCTTGTGGTTTCTAACTCGTTACTCGACTCTTACTGTAAGACTCGTAGCCTTGGATTAGCTTGTCAGCTTTTCAATGATATACCTGAGAGAGATTCTGTGACTTTTAATGCCTTGTTGACGGGCTACTCGAAAGAAGGGTTCAATTATGAAGCTATAAACCTGTTTTTCAAGATGCAGGAATTGGGGTATAGGCCGTCAGAGTTTACTTTTGCTGCGATTTTAACCGCGGGTATACATTTGGATGATATAGAATTTGGGAAACAAGTTCATGGTTTTGTGGTGAAGTGTAACTTTGTGTGGAATGTGTTTGTGGCTAATGCTTTGCTTGATTTTTACTCGAAGCATGACCGGGTTGTTGAAGCAAGGAACCTTTTTTATGAGATGCCGGAGGTGGATGGTATCTCATACAATGTGCTTGTCACGTGTTATGCGTGGAGTGGAAGAGTGGAAGAATCTCTTGAACTGTTCAGGGAATTGCAATTCACTGGATTTGACAGGAGACAGTTCCCATATTCTACCTTGTTGAGCATAGCTGCAATTTCTTTAAACCTAGATATGGGTAGACATATTCATTCCCAGACTATTGTAACGGATGCGATTTCAGAAGTTCTCGTAGGTAATTCATTGGTTGATATGTATGCTAAATGTGGCAAATTTGGGGAAGCAAATAGGATTTTTACAGATCTGGCTCATCAAAGTTCTGTTCCATGGACAGCCATGATATCGGCTTATGTCCAGAAAGGACTTCATGAAGACGGTCTAAAGCTATTCATTGAGATGCAAAGAGCCCAAATAAGTGCTGACGCAGCTACTTATGCCAGTACCGTCAGAGCATGTGCAAGTTTAGCCTCATTGACACTGGGAAAGCAGTTGCACTCTCATATAATCGGATCGGGATACATTTCAAATGTATTTTCTGGGAGTGCACTACTTGACATGTATGCAAAATGTGGATCCATAAAAGATGCACTTCAAATGTTTCAGGAGATGCCTGTAAGAAATTCAGTCTCCTGGAATGCACTTATTTCAGCTTATGCACAAAATGGAGACGGAGACCGCACGCTTAGATTGTTTGAAGAAATGCTTCATTCAGGTTTGCAGCCAGATTCTGTTAGTCTCCTTAGTATTCTATGTGCTTGCAGTCACTGTGGTTTAGTTGAAGAAGGGTTACAGTACTTCAACTCCATGACTGAGATTTATAAACTTGTTCCCAAGAAAGAGCATTATGCATCGATCATTGATATGTTATGTCGCGGAGGAAGATTTGACGAGGCGATGAAATTGATGGTTCAGATGCCTTTTGAACCTGATGAAATAATATGGTCATCCATTCTCAACTCATGTAGAATCCATAAAAATCAGGAGTTGGCAAAGAATGCAGCAGAGCAACTTTTCAATATGAAGGTACTTAGAGATGCTGCTCCATATGTTAGCATGTCCAATATATATGCAGAAGCTGGTGAATGGGACAATGTAGGGAAGGTGAAGAAGGCTATGAGAGAAAGAGGAGTGAAAAAAGTCCCTGCTTATAGTTGGGTTGAAATCAAACACAAAACTCATGTATTCACTGCCAATGATAAGTCACATCCCCAGATGAGAGAGATAATGAGGAAGCTTGATGAGTTGGAAGAGGAAATGGGGAAACAAGGGTATAAACCAGACTCAAGTTGTGCCCTTCACAATGTGGATGAGGACGTGAAAATAGAGTCTCTTAAATATCACAGTGAACGCATTGCCATTGCCTTTGCACTAATTAGCACCCCAAAAGGGTCACCTATATTAGTGATGAAGAACCTGAGAGCTTGTACTGATTGTCATGCCGCCATAAAGGTCATCTCCAAGATCGTTGGTCGAGAAGTCACGGTTAGGGATTCAAGCAGGTTCCATCATTTCAGGGATGGGGTTTGCTCCTGTAGAGACTACTGGTAGGCTAGCTTTGTACCATCCAGAAAGCCATCAATTTTCCTAGAAAAAAAAAAGGTAAAACCTTATAAAGGATCTAGTAGTGTGAAGAACTGAGCTGAGCTACGGATTGAAAACTGGCAAATAGGGGGCTTGAACTTAGTGCAGATATTATTGACCCCTTCACATTGGTCCTTAAATCCTTAAGGCACCAACAGCACTTGGGTATGTACTTTTGTCTCCTAACCCCTCTTCTTTGATTCAGTTTTCAATCAATAACTAGATACTGGTTTTTTATTGAATCAATTATTACAGTACCATCAGCAGTTTAAAAAAAAAAAAGCTTTTGAAGTATACATGATGTGTGTGAGGCAAAATAAAGCTTTTATATTTTAATTTTACCCTGCTTAAGCTCTGTGTTTCAGGATGAATATGTACTGAATACTGATATGTTATGATGTCCGTAACATGACCACAGTATTGACAAGAGAGTATCACTCATCCTGGTGGCTGGTTAGATTATACTCCACTAAGGATAGAACAATTGTATGGATCTCAACACCTGACTTCTCCTGTTTGTGTCAATTGCATTAGCTGTGGGCATTTCATTATGAAGCAAGTGCAACTTAATAGACTATAACCTTAAAAAAAAACTTTCATCCAAGGCAGTTTTGTTCTTGTGCTGTTGTTTTAAATTCTGGGACCTTCAGAAGACAGAATCTGGGAAAGAAATTAATAGTCATGATGCTATTTTTCAAGACAAGGTGAGCCCTTTTAATGAGGTAAATCTTTATTAGATATCAACATTAAAATAATTTTTTGTTCTAAAATTTGGCTATCTGTTGAATTGATATCCAATTACTTTAATGACGTACTGATTTCCTGCTAATGCAAGCTCCAACTTGATCTCTTTTCCTTCTGAACAAGATGCAAGTGAATTGATGTAGAGCACAGTGGATCGACCTGACCTAGTTTGAAATTTTATTGCAAAAGCTTACTTTGTTTCTTTGAATCGTGTAGAAATATGTCAAATCCGTTGGGCTTAAGAGGGACTTACGTTTAGTTGTAAAAGTTGATGCTTGCAACATGGTTCATATTCTATATGGGTCTGCGAAGTTACTATATATGTAATATTTAACCAAAAATGTCTAACTTTATTGATAACCAGCTCCTCATGAAATTCTGGATCACATTAGTTATGTCGAGATTCTTATGTTCACCTTCCCCATCATTTACTATTAGTTGCTCTATGAAGTATAACCTAAATCTATGAATTGTTATGTCTGGTTTTCATGTCCTACAGAGGTTTCGTAAAATATAATTATAATATTCTTGACTTAAATTCAGCACGGTCAAAAGTCTCTATTGTTGTTGTCAAACTTGCAAGCTAATTTGTTCTCGTAGAATCATGACTAACGAGTTTATAACCGTAGGTAAGACAATTTAATGTACTCACTTACAACTTACAAACTCATTTCTTCAGGCTCTGGTTGACTGAGGAAAAACAGGCACACTCGCACAAAATTGTGAGTCTAGTGAAGTGAACCGAAGCCGCCCTGATCTGGCATTAATGCCAAGGAGATACCCTTTTCTCTACCAGAAGTACCAGAGAGCTCAGCTAGCAAAGGAAATCAGTCCACAAGATGGCAATGACAATCCAATTGGGAGATTTTGTTTTGGTCAAACAAATTGCTCTCAAAGAAAATGTACAAGTTCGTCGTTGACGAGCATATTATTCTCAAAGTCACGAAGCAAAGACGATAAGAATAATATGCTTGACCAACGGGGGCATCAAATGCCGCATCAGACATATATCAGCTAATAAGAGATGATAATATGGGGAATAAAACAACAAGGATGCCTATTTACAGACAAAAAGCAACTTCAAGCCAAATTGAAAATAACAATATCACGTGACAACGTTGCACTGACTGGCAGTCAAACTCACCGGTCAATTGAAGTGTATTTTCGATTGTAGAATCCAAATGTATTTTTTTATGACAACACTACACTGATTGGTGATCAAATTTACAGGTCACATCAACCAACTAAAGCATACTTCGGATCGTAGAATTTATATGTATTTTGCACATGCGGAGTTTGGACTTTGTAACATACCAGTAACAGAAGATAACAAAATTTATTCAGCTTTCAATTCGAATTCTAGAATCCGGATACTTCAAAATCACTCTCTTCAAGAATCTGGATCTTAGAATTTGAAGGATATTTTTGAATGAATCTAGTTTGGGAGTTCTTTCAGGAATATGGTTTTTTAATCATCCTATTCTGAAAAATTATTAAATCTCAATCCTTTTGATTAGAGCAGCCTCAAGATAAAAAAAAACCTTTAAATACTTTTTGTGAGTTACAGTGCAGGATGTCACAAATTGTTGGATTGCTTTACATTATACTTTAAGTTAATCTCATTCTACTTAAAACATTTAAACATTTTTCAAAGAACTTGAAAGAAATTATTTGTTGCAGGAAGTTGCTACAGAGTAGTCCGGTCGTCCATTTTCTATTGATTGCAACAGTGATTGAGAAATGCTCTCAAATATAAGAATATAAAAAAATCAACATGTACTATATTGAAAAAGTCAAGAGTCGCACAATTATGTTGCGAGTCAGGACAAACAATCTCACAAAAACAAAAAGGCAACCTTATCTTGAACATCAAAATATCTTATCCATTATAGTTAGAGTTACAGATGTCATATTCCTATTCTATAAATTGGATCCAAACATCCTCAAAACGTTACTAGTAATTAAACTCCAAATTTCACAAAACACACTCCAAAATGCAGACATCTTTAACCTTTGCAGCCACCACCACCGTTGTGCCTCTGACAACACCAAAGAGTGTCTCACATCTTACCACTTTCCCTACCAAATTCACTGCCTCACGTGCTTCTCCACCTCGTTACACTGCAATCAGAGTTGCTTCCGGGAACTCTGACCCTTCAACAGTCAACTACAACTCAGCATTCTCGTAAGATTTCATTCTTAATCACCTTCATTTTAATTTTTAGTTCAGGCTTTTCTAGGCTTTGTTTGTTCATGCTTGAAACGGTTGCCATAATATTTGTTGTGTTATTCTCAGTGTGTTTCCAGCTGAGGCATGTGAAACGGTTGGAGGGGAAGCTTGTTTGGCAGACATGTATCCTGAAGTGAAGCTTCAGCCAGAGGCAAGTAATGACACAAAAAAAGCTGTAGCTTCAGAGAACATTGAAAGAGACTATCTTGAATACAATGACCCTAAGACGTAAGATTTAATTGCTATTGATTGAATATGTAGTTGAAATATCAAACCAGAATATTAAATGGATGATGTGTTTTTCAGGGTTTTCCAAGCAGAGGCTTGTGATGATCTTGGAGGAACTTTCTGTGAACCTGATTATCAGAAGGGTGTTTACTAGAAGAAATGAAAAACCACTTTTATTGCCATGGATATTTCATACTTCCTTGTCTATGTGTAATTGTAGTATTGATTGTAGATATATGTATAATAAGTTGTGTTATTTAAATATCAAAGGTATGCAACATTGTATGTGTTGGTTATATCTCAATTTTTATCATCTTCTATAATTCACACATTTAAAAATACAAACAAAATCCAATGTATACACATCAATTATATTTTCAATTATACTTTGTTGAAAAGATCAGTCTGCAAGCATCTCTCTTCTTTCCCCAAGTGTCTCTCGTAGGCAGAGAACCTCTTCTTTCCCCACGTGTCTCTCGTCACAGAAGGCCGAGAACCTCTTATTTCCCGGTAGCAGTACTAACACAGTCGTGTTGTCGGTGGTGCTTCCAATATATATTACGCAAACAACACTCATTCCCAAATATGTTTGCAATCAAGAAAGTTTTCTTTGGCGTATTGGATATAGGTGCAGTTCAAAGTACAAGTGAGGGATTGAGCTGATCCCAAGTCTTGGAAACATTTGTTGAAGGGAATACATTGGGAAAGGTAATATAATTCACCTAAAGACAGTTGTGTGGTTGTCCTCTGCTGTTGTAGCAATGCAAAATATTGATCAATCTATAATGCAGTAGATAGTATCTCAATTCTTGATGGGAATGGTAATTGGATTTTAAACAGAATGAGACATTTAATCTCTGTTGAGTACCTCGATCAGCACCATTTCGATTACACCTCTGGCAGGGACAGAGCACAAACAATAGCTGCATACTGGTTTAATCATCAAACAATAGTTCAAGACTATTGTATGGCCAATAACCCAATGAAGAAGAATATGAAAATGGAGTAAAATATGGCAGGTTTGAGACCCTATAATGTATATGTAATTCGTATTTTTGTTGCAGCATACCATATAATTCATTTTGATTATAAGACCAAATGATAATTCAGTCCAAATCAATCGGGCATCACATCACAACCAACCCACCCATCTGTTAGCTACTTTGTAAAGTTTCTATACCCATACTGCTAAAATGTTGCATAGCATTGCACCTAAACATCCTCCATCATGTATCTAATAAGCTCAACCCATATACAGTCTGTCATTAGTAAATTACATATCATATTCTGAATTCATGTTATTTAATTCTATTCCAACATGAACCGCATCAAACATGTAGTTCTTTCTTTGATTATATAAAAGAGTAAACCTAATGATTAAAACAAAACAAAAGCATAAAACCAACAAGACTATATAGTAATCTATAATGCCAATCAAAGCATATAAGCAACAAAGCAGAAAAATCTTGCTTCAATATCCCAAAATTCTCCATCAGAACAAACAAAATGCAAGAAATAAAACTCAATTACAATAAAAATAAAGAATCTAACATGATTCTATTTCTTGACTGAATCATCCGGAACCATCCTAAGTTGTTTCCTCTGCTTGGACTTGGCAATCTTCTTCAGAGTCTTGGGGTTGGTAATCTTCTGAAGCTTAGTCCCCGTCCTAAGAATATTCTCTTTCTTCTTCTTCTCCCTCTCTTCCTTCTTCTTCCTCTTCTCAACCTTATTCAACCTAATCTCCTCTTTCAACTCCGTCATCCTCTCCTTAAACGCCGCCTTAATACTCTTGGCTCTCGCCCTCTCCTCAAACGTCGTCCCCTTCTTACTAACCTGCATCGCCGACGACCTCCTCTGCCGCACCTGCTTCCAGTTTCTGCCGGAGACTCTCCCGGCAATCACTCCATCGTAGGTAGGTTTACCAAACGAAAACGATGAAAAGGAAGGTTTGTTGGGATCTGATTCCGATGGGACCGCGGATCTCTTCGCAGGAGGAGGGGCGGTGTCGTCGGTCTCCATCTCCATGGCGTGGATTTCTTCCATCTTTGCGTCCTCGACTGCTTGAGCCTGTTCACGTTTGCGCTTGTATGTTTTGCCGCCAAAGCCTTCGTCGAGGTGGCGGAAATCGATAGTGGAAGCCATTGTTGGTATCAGAGGTGTGGGGAGTGATACAAAACCCTAATCAAATGTTTAGGTTCTATTTATACTATGGATAATAATACTACTTAATCTTACGAAACCCACGAGTGGACTGTTAAAATTGTCTTTTGTTTTATTAATTAAAAATAATATAATTAAATGTATTTTCGATCTCTATAATATTAACAATTTTTAGAATTTTTAGTCTTCATTAGTATGCCAAAGTCACAATCACGTCTTTGACACATTCACTCCAATCCAGCGTTAATTAACAAGTTATTTAATTAAAATTTAAAATTCATATTCTAGTATAAAATTAGGTGTGATAAAATGAGAAATAATCGGTTAGTCTGATTAGCTCATTCATTATAAAATAGTGAGTTGGATTAAGATTTCGGATCCGTCACATGTCAAAGTTTGCTCCGTCAGGACCGTTGTCAGTCAAAGCCCGCTCTGTCGCCTACCTAACCTATCACGCATCTTCGTTCAACTTGTCACATCTTAAGCTCATCCATTTTTAGTTAATTATAGTACTTTTTATGGTTTTATTATATATTTTTTTATGAATATATGTAATATTTTTTAAGTGAAATTTGTTTAAAAGATATTTTATAAAAAATTAAGTGAAAAATCTAATTGAAATATTAAAAAAAATCTATTAATCTATTAAAAAAATGAATACATAAATAAATAAATACGCATGCAAACCCGCCGCTCGCCAACCCGCCACTCGCCGACCCGCCATCTTGGTGGAGCAAGCTAGATTTTTATGTCTATTTCAATTTGGCGTGCTTGCCCATCCCGTTCTTTTTTTGGCGAGTTTAAGGCAGAATGGGGCAGACAATCCATTTTGCCACTCCTATATAAAAATATTTAAAGATAAAGAACTATGTTTATAATTTTTTTCTTTCTTCATTGTGATTCATATTCTTCTTCATTTCCTTCGTCTAAACCCTAGATACTAAATTCATATCCTTATTCATTATTTTAGATTAATAGTTAGAACTAGTAAGAAGCTTGTGCTCCCCTGCACGGGTAATTTGATTATGAATTTGTTTGTCATACAAAAAAAAAAGGTTTTGGATTGAGATGTGGTGCCAACCTCTCTTGTGGTCCTGAAACATTATTCTCATTGGTGCTTCCGACTCTTCCGGACTCCCCAATAGTGGTATCAGAGCCGTGGTTCGGCTTGGTGAGGAGTGGAAGCTGAGTTTGGTGTTGGATCTTGTTGTAGGATGTGGAAACTCACACTTGTGAGGGAGAATGTTGAGTACAGGTGTGAATAGTTAAAGTCCCACATTGTCTATGAATGGGTGAAATGTTGGATTTATAAGATAGATGATCCATTTACCTAACACCTTAAAATTTTGGATTGAGATGTGGTGTCTCCCTCTCTTGTGGTCCTGGAGCATTATTCTCATTAGTGCTTCCGACTCTCCCGGACTCTCCAACATATTGGAGAATCTTCAAAGAATAGTCATTTAAAAAATGACAAGAAAATATCTGATAATGTCATAACACATCAATGAATATTAATGTCGTCTTCAAATAATAATCATGTAATAAAAAATGACAAACAATTTATTAAAGTCATAACACATGAATGGGTGTTAATGTCACAACACTAAGATAGTAGCAAACAAAGAAATAAAATATAAGATGTGTTACAAAGAATTATGAATTGTATAGAATTGTAACATCAATCTTAAAAATGTAGTCAAAAGTTGAACTTGAAAAAGAAAGAAAAATATATCGGTTTGTTATAAAATACAAAAATGCAATAGATATTTTGCATGGAATGATAAAGTAGATATAATAAAAACACACCTATTAAATATTTTGGAACACTTCCTTAAATACAACAATAGTGATAGTACTCATTGCTTGTTTATCTTTGTAATGAATAAGAATCTTAAGACCCTTTTTGGATTTAACTCTAAAGATAGCCACATACAATTGACCATAAAAACTTCTTTTAGTAAATATAAGCCAACATTGTCTAGAGATTGCCCTTGAGATTTATTAATTGTCATGTCAAATAAATCAATTATTGGAAATTGGCGTCTCACCAATTTAAATGGCCATGGTGATTGGGATGGAGACAAAGACATTCTAGGAATATAAATGATGTTACCAATATTTTTCCAAGAAATAATCTTTGCTTCAATGACATGATTAGCAAGCCTTGTCACACTGAGTCGTGTACCATTGCACAAGCCTTCAGACTGATCTAGGTTATGCATAAGTATTATAGTGGCCCTAAATTTAAACTTGATTGGATGATTAGGCAATCCAAAAGTTTTAAGAGCATTTAGAAACTCAGGTGTGACATGCTCATATGCACCAAAGTTAATAGCATTAGATTTATCTATAGAATCACTACCAAAGTATTCTTTCTCTTCTCCTACAACAATTGTAAATATACTTAATAAGAAAAAAATTATAATATAAGGTATTTACTATTAACATAATTAAGTAAGAATAAATGCGAGTTGAATACCTGGAAGAAGGTTTGTGATATATTGATTAATATCATCTACTACTTCAATTGTTGAAGCTAAAATTTTACGACTTTGAAGACAGGTGGAATCAAGATAATTATGAGTGAGATCAGGGTATGTATCCTCTACAATTGCCTTAATAGGATCTGAAAAATATGAAATTAAAAACTCATCTGGAATAACAATATCAGCATAACCATTATTTGGCTCACACATGGTCTCATCTCCAATTTGTAAAATCCACTCAAAAAAATCCCCTAATTTCTTCTGTTGTAGAAGTAGGTGCACCACTTTGCAAGTGCATATTCTTTGTAAGCTTTATGACTCTACAATGATCCCAAATATAAGAAGCATTGATGGTTGCATGGATAATATCAGATCTAGTACCTCTTAGTATAACGGGGAGAATTTGCCTAAAGTCACCACCAAACACAACAACCTTACCTCCAAATATTTTATCATAACCATGTGTAGTTCTAATCATAATATCTTTTAAGGATTTGTCAAGAGACTCAAAGCAAAACCTCTTAGACATATGAGTCTCGTCCCATATGATTAGATATGTCATCTTTAGAAGCTCAACAAGATCATCTTTTTTATTAATGTTGTAAATAGAAGTTTCTAAAGTAAGGGCTAGAATCTTAAATCTAGAATGAGTTGTTCTTCCACCTGGTAACAACAAACCTGCAATCTCACTTGAGGCAACATGCAGGACAATTTTTTTCTTAGACCTAAGTGTCGCTGATAAAGTGTTCCACATAAAAGTCTTACCAGTTCCACCGTAGCCATATAAAAAAAACACCCCACCTCTTTGCTTTTCTACTGCATCCATGACCCTCTTAAAAAATGCTTCTTTGCTCATCTACAAATAACAGAAGCTAAACAAAATTGTTAGTATGATGATAATGAATAAATTTGTAAACAAATGTAAAATCAAAGTCATTTTACCTGTAAGAGAAGAGCATAAATTTTAAAAAAGTTATTGTTGACCAACCAGATCATATTGACACTCACCATAAATTAGCATATTTCCTATAAAGGAGACAACATAATCTTTTGTATATGGCATTGGCTTTTAGTTCTTCAAACTTATATTGTTATTTTGTAACAGTGTCTCAATAGCCATAAGCGTCGGTTATTTTAGATCCTCATTAAGAAGTGTCAAATCTAAGATACAAAATATTTAAATGTAAGGTTAGAGATCTTTGTATTTGAACAAAAGGAATAGAAAATGTAAAGACAAAAAAATTTATACATTTATTTCTTGCCAATAATTGTTATTCATAAAAAATTCCATCAGATAAATACTTCTAAGTTTAACTCCAAACATGTCCGGGTCTATTCATGGATGAGGATAACAACATAGTAACAAATAACTTACGTAAAGCATCATTTCAACAGAAGATTGAGATATCACAATAATATAAGAGAATGTATAATGATAAGTATACAGAGAATATAATCATGCATAATCATACATTTCACATCTCAAACATTTACACCATCAATAATAACCATATTACATATGGCTTATACAATCACACATAATCATCCACACATATCAAACATCATCATGTAGCATATACACCAATCACACAACTCAAACATTACGTTAATAAAAATGCAATACAATGAGACTGACTCACATACTCAATGCATGTGGTACCAACATCGCTCCCGAATCCGCGCCAGCTAGGACCAGAGCCACCAATATCATGAACAATTTGGTTCACATCACTCTTGGTTCACGTCATCTAGGATCAGAGCGAATCAACATCATGAACAATGAGGTTCATATCGCACCCGATCTACGCCATCTAGGATCAGAGCCAATAAACAGGACTAAGGTCCATAACATGAAATACATACGACATAACCATGCAATAAAATACAACACATTGATATCTACATCCATCAATGTGACACACCATTAAGGCCACTTGTTGTCCATACATAAAACATACAAATAATACAGCCCCAACAACATCATACAACATCATCACACATAATTCCATGCACATATCTCAACATAACGACAAAATTGCACACATAAGGGAATAAGCCGCCAACAAATAATCACCATTGTGTTTGAAAGTATTTTTATATGGTAGAAAAGCGTTCACCCCCTGGTGTTACATATCAGAGCAATGACGCCAACTCGAATAAAATGAAGAGAAATCTCTTCCAAACTTTACAGCCTCGGACTACTCCCGACTATCTGCAGGATGCCGTATAAAGTATCATTCCAACAAAAGGGTGAGATATCACAACAATATAAGAGAATATATAATAATAAGTATACATAGAATATAATCATGCATAGTCATACATTCCACATCTCACACATTTACACCATCAAAAACAACCAGATTACATATGGCTTATACAATCACACATAATCATCCACACATATCAACCATCATCATGTAGTATATACACCAATCACACAACTCAAACATCACGTTAACAAAAATACAATACAATGAGACTGACTCACAAACTCAATGAATGTGGTACCAATGTCGCTCCCGAATCCACACCATCTAGGACCAGAGCCACTAATATCATGAACAATTTGGTTTACATCGCTCTTGATCCATGCCATTTAGGATCATAGCCAACCAACATCATGAATAATGAGGTTCATAATGCTCTGATCCACGCCATCTAGGATTAGAGCCAATAAACAGGAATAAGGTCCACAACATGAAATGCATGTGACACAACCATGCAACAAAATAAAACACATTGATATTTACATCCATCAATGTGACACACTAGTTGTCCACACATGCAACAAACAAATAATATAACCCCAACAACATCATACAACATTATCACACATAATTCCATGTGTAAAATAAAGCTTCTCAAATGCCCTTTTGTTTTGATGAAGACAAACCATGATTTACAAAGAAGGAAAAGATTATTGATCAAGCATATGTGGATAAAGTCTTTGGTTCAAGCACTTAGCAAAATTTCAAGGTATAATGATAATACTTGCTTTGAACTTAAGACATAGATGCTCAATGGTCAAAAGAAATGTTTTTTATTGTCCAAATCTTTACTCAAGTTTTTCTAAGCTAAAAATCATTTTTCACTTGAGTGCAATCGATTGCATGGTTCAATTTTTCAAATCTTTTGCTACTTTTTCTAAGTGTAATCGATTTACATGTTTATGCAATCGATTGCACTCAATCAATTTTTGCTACTGACTTCACATGCAATCGATTTATACTCTTGTAAAATCGATTGCACATTCAAAATATTTGAAATTCTAGCTGTTGAAACCCTGTGGAATCGATTTACACAAAGGGTGTAATCGATTGCATGCTGCACGATTTTGAAAAACAACAGCTTTGCACATGCATGTTCATAACACCCTTTCATGGAAACCTTTCACTCAATCTTGGCAATTATTCATGATTCATCTCCAGAACTTTATGCTATTTCAAAAAGGTGCTATGAACATATAAATACTCATTTTCAAAATCATTTCATAACCTCTTCCAAAAATATATTTTCTGAATTTTCAAAAAACAAACTCAAGTTGTTATACATTTTCATACACAAGTTTTCTGTACACTTTCACATATTGTTAACCAGAAAACTTTGAGAATTATATATCTTGAGTCATTGTATATTATTATCATTGGAAGAGAAGATCAATTAATTGATAGAGTCACTTAAAGTGATCATTGCTACACAAACTCACTTAAATCAAATATTGCTATATACTTGCTTATTTTTCAGGATTGTTGAAAATAAGTTCAAGTGGTTTTCAAATCTTGTTTTTCCAAGATTGTTGGATACAAGTAAGGTCACATTGAGAGGATTTTTCTCATTGTTGACATAGTGAAAATCCAAGAGGATTGTTCTTGGTGGTTTTATTGGTTAGAGTCTTGTATAGAAGGACTAGGGTGTCTTGTCTAGAGATCTAACAATAAGGAAATCTCTTTCATATTGAAAGGGGGCTGGAGTACTCTTGGACTGTGAGGGGAACCAGGATACATCTTTGTGTTCTTTACTTTTCCGCATTTACCGCTTTCATCACTAGTCATAAACCAGAAAAGAAAGAAACACATTTGTAAACTCATGCAATAAACCAGAAAAATAATATCCATCATCACTAAAACCAAATTTTTTTAAAGTACCTAATTCACCCCTCCCCTCTTAGGCGCACTTCGTACTTACAATTGGTATCAAAGCAGGTTATAGGTAACCTGCTCCTAAAAGATCCAGAATGGCTTCTGCAAATCAAAATCCCGTTTTCAGAGATGGTGGTAGTAACGACAAGCCTCCTCTATTTTGTGGTGAATATTTTGACTTCTGGAAAATACGCATGGAGGAACATCTATAAGCACAAGGAGAAGAAATGTGGGATGCCATCGAGAATGGTCCATTTATCCCTATAACGGTAATCAATGGTGCTGGCTCATCAAAGCTTAAAGCTGCATGGGACAAAGATGATAAGAAAAAGGTTCTCTATGATAAAAAGGTAATAAATCTTCTTCAAGGTGCACTTAGCATGGATGAATTCTTTCGTGTATCGGCATGTAAAGCGAAGAAAGAAATATGGGATACCTTGGTAGAAACTCATGAAGGAACCGTTGAAGTTAAAAGATCGAGATTAAATACATTGAGTCAAGAATACGAACTATTCAGAATGCAGTCCCGAGAATTAATCCTCGACTTGCAGAAAAGATTTGTACACTTGAAAAATCATTTGAAAGCACTCAGGAAGACTTTAACTAATGATGAACTTAATCTTAAAGTGCTTAGATCTTTATCCAGGGAATGACAACCAAAAGTGACAGCAATATCCGAGAAGAAGAATCTATCCACAATGACTTATGCCACCTTGTTCGGAAAACTTCAAGAATATGAGACAGAACTTGCAAGATTGAAAAGCATGAAATCCAAGTAAAAGATTCAAAAGACATTGCTTTAAATACAAGGATAAAAAATCATGATAGCAATCAAGAGGATGAATCCACTAGTAGTGAAAATGATGATATCATCAGGAAGATTGAAAAGGTTCTACGAAAAGAAAGAAAAAGGGAAGCACCAACAAGGAAGATTATATGCTTTGAATGTGGAGAAAAGGGACATGTTAAAAGTGAATGTAATACACTTGAAAGGAAGAAGAAATATTTCAAGATAAATAAAGATAAGAAGTCAAAGAAAGCATATATAGCATGGGAAATTTCATCTTCAGATTCTGAAAACAATTAACGTGTTAATCTTGCATTAATGGCCTCACACCATTCCGATAGTGAAGATGACGAGGTTAGTAATGAATTATATATTTATGATAGTGATGCACAAGGTATTATAGATGAACTATTAAATGAATGCAAAATTCTGTACAAAACTATTTCATCTCAAAAGAAACAAATTTCATCTTTAGAAGAAAAATGTGAGTCTATGGAAAAAGATCTCAGAGATGAAAAACAAAAATTTAGTGAGCAAAAACAGAATTTTGTATGCAAAAACTGTGAATCACTCTCTTTACAAATTGTCCAATTAAAAAGAGTTATTGAAAGATATGAAAAAGGTCAAATTGGATTGGAAGGTGTTCTTAGCCAACAAAGATATTCCAATGATAAAAGTGGACTTGGATATTCAAAGTTTTCAAAACCAGGTTCTACTAAAACTATCTTTGTTAAAGCTAGTGATCAATCATCCAAAGAGAAAGTGAACAAACCTAAAGTAGTTCATCAATATCCTAAAAATAAAAGATTTGTTAAGAAGAAATACCCTTCTAGATATAGAAGTAACTTTGAACCTACTTGTTTTTATTGTGGTATTGTTGGCCATACACCTAATGCTTGCTATCTTAGAAACTTTAGTGTAGCAAGTGGGCATTATGTGTGGGTTAAGAAGGGAACTAACTATGATGGACCCAAAGTAAATTGGGTACCAAATCAAACTTAATTTGTTTTGTAGGTATGCTTGAAGACCACATGCAATCTTTGGTATATTGATAGTGGTTGTTCAAAGCATATGACGGGAGACGTATACTAACTTTAAAATCTAGTTCAAGTCCAAGGATTATTTCACATATGGGAAATACCTTAAAGGAAGAATTCTTGGCATTGGCAAAGTTGATACTCTAACTTTCATATCCATTGAAGATGTACTTCATGTTGAAGAACAAAAGACAACTTCTAAGTACAAGTCAACTTTGTGACAAAGGCTTCAACATCATGTTCTCAAAAGATGAACGATTTATGAAGTCACTCTTGAGGTGAAACTCATTGGTATAAACTGTCTTTACTTTCAATAATATCTTTATGTATTATAAGGCTTTTCCCATCCTTTTTTTAATGACAAAGGAGGAGAATATATATATATATATATATATATATATATATATATATATATATATATATATATATATATATATATATATATATATATATATATATATATATATATATATATATATATATATATATATATATATATATATATATATATATATATATATATATATATATATATATATATATATATATATATATATATATATATATATATATATATATATATTGTGATACGGTGGGAGAACTAACTTGAGGTTTTGCGTACATATTCGCAAATGTTTCAGTTTAGCAAGAGTCGCCACCGACTTTTTATTTTATCCTAAGGAAAGGTCAAAAAGCACAGGAAAGACCTTTGAGATGTTTTCTTGGGTTCAGGGGGTAGATTATGAAAAGGGAAGGTGCTAGCACCCTTTTCATCCATGGTTATCCATGGGCTCTTAGTTACTTGTTTTAGATCACTTGCCTTTGCTTTTCCGTTGTTTAAAATGGTGCTTTGTGTGTGGTTTTGAAAATGCTTTGAAAAAGAGGCCTTGTATAGGCAACATTTGTAATGATTCTTGTTTGAATGTATACAAAAGTGTTTGTCTTTTGAAAAGATTTCAAAGTTTTGAAAGTGGTTTTGAAATTGTTTTGAAGTTGTGTTGTGAAGTGTGTTTGAAAATGGCAAGGATGTTTTGCAAGCTTTTGATCAAGTAACTAAGATTTGTCTACCCTATTTTACTCAAAGATCTTTCTTATGTTTCCAATCCTTTTAACAATGTTATTTCACCATTGTGTTTGGCGAACAACCTTGTGTTAGGATCTTAAACGGGACAGGCGCGAGTCATCGCATACAATCATTGAAAGCAACTTGTGAGATGCTCTAGAAATTTAATAAGGGGCGAGATCGTTTTATCGAAGGCAACATCGAGGGTCATCGAGGGACTACGATCTTTGTTTATCGAAGGGACATTTGCTAGAGTATCCCGTATTCGAGGGACATGATTGCATTTTCCGAGGCAACAAGCGAGGTTACCCTAGAGGTGCAAGTGTGAATTGCGTATTCTCATTTTCATGCATTTGTCTTGTAGTAGGTCATCTAGCGATTGATTTTAGATGTTCGCATATAAACCCTAATTACTATAAAGTATATTGAAAGCAATAAATTGCGGGAATTTAAAGTCTAAGTTATTACAAAAAAGTACCCGGGGATGGGGGTACAATTATTTACAAATGGGGATGAATCTCACATGAATAATAATGTCCAAATATTATGCGTTACAACCAAATCGAACCGTCGCAATTCAATGTAAAATTATAACAAATTAAGGAAAATCAAAGAACTATGAGATGCATGTATTTATTTACAAATAAATAAAATTTTAACCTAATAAAGATTTAAGTATGATTATTATTATCTTTTGTGTTTTTATTAATTGTGTAAAGGAAAAATTTTAGAAAGAAAAATTATTTAAATTAAAGTTTCTATTATTTATGTATTTTATTAAATGTAACAAACGTTAAAGAAAACTATATTAAGAAAATTTAAATAAAATATATTTTTAGTTTTAAAAAAAAAGAAACAAATTATTAAAAATGAAAATAAAGAGGAGTATTAGTTTAAAAAAAAGAAACAAAGATAATGGGCCTAGGATTTGTGGCCCAAATAAAAAAATGATGAAGAACAAAAATTAGGAAGAAGAAGAGGGGGGTTCGTTGGCAGAAGCGTTGTGGGCTTAGCATATTTGTCTGGGCGAAGGCCCATTATCCAATTTGCATAATTTTTGTTAGGGTTTCACTCAGTTTAGGGTTTGCAAGCTTGTCTTCAGCGGCGCCGCTCTTGCTTTTCTTCCTCGTTTCTCTCGTTTCTCTCAGGCGAAGTGTTGATTCTCTCTAGTCTTGAGCCGCCGGAGCGCCGCCCTATCTCACTCCCTTCCTTCTCACAGTGGCCCACATTTTTTTTTGGGTTTGAACGGTACAAATTGTTCATTCACGTTTTTAGGGTTTTTTACGGTTTGTTTTCGTTTTGCTTGATTATTACATGAATGTTTTAATCTATGATTTTTTTATGTTTACATGTAGTAAGGATTTGAGGGACGTACCTTGAGCATTTTATTCTATAAAACTAAAGGAGAAGGATGTGAGACCGGCCAGTGGCGCTCCCAGGAGGCTAGGCAGAGGAAGAACATGATGATGATTGCTTTTTCTGGTATCTTTGCTTCCTTGACTTGTTTGATGATGAGTACTTTCTGAAAACTTGCTTCTATTTCTGAAAATCTTCCTCTTTTTGATGATGAACGTATTTCTGAAATAATGTTTATTGTTGATGCTTCTGAATGCTCTTCCTCTCTCTTTGTTACTGATGTTTTGATGATGAATGATTCTGAAAAAACTATTTGTTCTACTTTGAGTTTGTTGCTGATGAACATGTTTCTGAAACTTGCTCGTTGATTTAATTTTGTTGATTCTCTTCCTTCCTCTGAGTGTTTGTTAATGATGAAAGAATTTATGAAACTACTGTGTTTTTATGTTAATGATGATCTGGGTTCTGAAACTATGCTTGTTTGTAATTGATAAGCTTCTGAACCCCTTGGGATGTTGATGTAGAATGTATTTTTGGAAATTGTTGATTAGCTTCTGAAACTCTTCCTTCCTCTTTGTATGTTAATGATGCAAGAATTTCTGAAACTAAGTTGGGTTTGCTTCTGAAAACTCTTCCTTTCTCTTTGTATGTTAATGATGAAAGAATTTCTGAAACTATCTTTTTGTTGGCTTGAGTTTGTTGGTGATAGTTTTGGTGAGCTTGAGTAAGTTGCAGTTTTGCAAGCAAGTTTGCAGTTTTGCAAGTAAGTTTGTAGTTTGTGATTTGATTTGCAGTTGGTATTTCAGGCTTGTTACTGTGAGTTAGCAGGTTTGGGTTGTAGCTTGCAGTTTTCGTAAGTTGCAGTTTATGCAGGTTTGTAAGCTGAGTAAGCAGGTTTGAGCTTGTTTGAGTTGTAGGCTGTAAGTTTTGGTTTTGCAGGCTTACAGGCTTGTAAGTTTGGACAGGTTTGAGTTGTTTTGGCTAGCAGGTTTTCTAGTAGGTTTGCTTGTGTTTTGTGGAAGCAGGTTTGAAGGTTGTTTGTGTTTACTGCAGGTTTGCAGTATGGAAAGCAGGTTGAGGAGTTTGGTTTTTACAGGTTTTGACTTGCTTGATTTGCAGCTTATGCAGATTTTTTTGCTGTTTGTCTTCTCCCCCCTCCTTGGACTGTTATACAGTCTCTCTTTTTATATCTTTTTTTTGCTTCCTTTACTGTCTTTGACATCTTGCCTTTAGCCAAAACTGCAAAACCTGTTCACTAGGTCTTCTCTTTCTCTCTCTCTCTCTCATAATCATTTTTATTTGCTTATTATATTTAATTCTGAAAAGTTTGTCTTAGGCTGGAAAGTGATGATGTCTTTGACAAGTCTTCTTGCTTGTAATTTGGTTTATCTCTGCATTGTTGTACTTTTGACTGCATGTTTCCTGCATTGTGTACTTTGTTGCTTTTGCTAGTTGCCATGCTTCTTGTAACTCAGTTTTGACATGCTTGGTTACTGCAGTTTAAAACTCAGTTTGCAGTATAGTTTGCTTTGTATGCAGCCTTGTACCTTTGTATTTGAACCATGTTTTTGCATCTATTTTGACATGCTTGCATTTTATATCTTTTATTTTTCTCTCTGTGAACCGAGAAGAGTGATCTTCTTGTGATTTGCAGAGGGGAAAATAAAATATGATGAACATAGCATTCTGATTCCAGCCGGAAAACTTTAATGATGATTTCTTTTCTTCTGCTTGAAAATTCTTTATAGTTAATTGTGCTAATTTCTTTTCTTCTGTCTTTTGCAGGTAAGTAACAGTTGGATGATAGAGGAAGCAGTAGAAGTCAAAGATCTTAGGAGATTAGGCTTAGAAATAGATAGATTTTTTCATTTGTTGTAAACCAAAATTATTGTAAATATTGTAAGTTATAAATTTACAATATTCAAACAAATTTTGTAACAACATTTGAAGTGAATAAACAGTCTTTATCCAAAAGAAAATTCTACTGTCAAATATCTTTTCCATCTTTCCCTTATGTTTATTTAATTATTTAAGACTCTTAAATCAAAAATAATTGAAACTGTGTCTCAATAATTCTAATCCAGATGAAATAAATAATCAACAAACTTTGCAGTCTCGCAACCTTGCATCAATCTCAATACGCATGGTATTCCAATTAACATATGCATTGCACAGTTAAATAAACAAGCATTCCATTAAACGGTAAACCTTTCACTCCACTAATTAAGCAGATGCCTTAATGTTCCAAATAAAAAGTCTCAGCTCTTATCCCAGATAATCAGGCTTTGAGAACAATCAGTAAATTTGAACAAGCGTGGAAACAATGTAACAAATAATTGAATTTCTGAGGATTCAGTTTCTTCTGAGAAATGCGAGCGAAAACCCTAATTCCGGATTTGTTGCCAAAGAAAAGCCTGCTTGATCAATTCCTGAGCCAATCTTAAAAATCAGAGAGAAACCCTAGGATTGTGATTTTCTTGTGAAAAAGGGAGGGAAAATTTTGGGGTACAACAATTGCCCCTGTTCAATCTTCTTGAACCTGAAGAGTTAGATTGGCAATTTTGTCGTTTGTGACTCGAAGTTAAAAGATGATTGGACACTAAAGTGCCCATAAATTTGCACTCGTCAAAGCATAGTTGAGGGAATGGGCTTAAAGATGCCATTTGGAGATGTGACAGAATCTTGTCGGAGATGGGCTTAAAGATGCCATCCAAGAACGTTTGTTGAACTGTATGTTATATGTGAAAGGATGAGTATAAGAAAGGTATCCGTGTTTGGAGCATCTCTGAGCCGGGGGTCTGAATAAGCAATAGATTAGCCTCCGTGTTTGGAGGATCCGTAAGCTGTTTTCAGAAGTTGAGTCTGAACAAGCGATAGATTGACATCCATGTTTGGAAGCACCCGTAAACTGTTTTCAGAAGTTGAGGTTGAATAAGCAATAGACTAACATCCATGTTTGGAGTATCCGTAAACTGTTTTCAAAAGTTGGATATGAACAAGCGATAGATTTACATCCATGTTTGGAAGCACCCGTAAACTGTTTTCAGAAGTTGAGGTTGAATAAGCAATAGATTAACATCCGTGTTTGGAGTATCCGTAAACTGTTTTCAAAAGTTGGATCTGAACAAGCGATAGATTGACATCCATGTTTGGAGGCACCCATAAACTGTTTTCAGAAGTTGAGGTTGAATAAGAAATAGATTAACATCCGTGTTTGGAGTATCCGTAAACTGTTTTCAAAAGCTGGATCTGAATAAGCGATAGATTGACATCCATGTTTGGAAGCACCCGTAAACTGTTTTCAAAAGTTGAGGTTGAATAAGCAATAGATTAACATCCGTGTTTGGAGTATCCGTAAACTGTTTTCAAAAGTTGGATCTGAACAAGTAGGGGTATTCGCGGTTCGATTTGGATCGGTTTTAAAGCAAAAACTCATCCGATCTAAAGATTAATTCACTTAAGGTTCGGTTCGGTTTTGGATGATATATTAAAAAAAAATCCAATCTGATCCGATCCAATTTTATGCGGTTTAATTTGGATCGGTTTTTGGATATCCAAATTACACATTATATTTTTATTAATATTATAAAACTACTAATAAATCATAGATTTGATATAATATATAACATATAGTATATTAAAAGTTAATATTACAAAATGAGAGTGATTGATTATGCTTGAAATAATAAAAATAAATAGATTATACCAAACTAATAAATATTATTAAAAAAATTATTATCATCTAATAATAAATCCACATAACATGTCATACTAATAAAAAGTAAATAAGTATCAAAATATATTTATGCGGTTCGGTTTGGTTTAGATCGGTTTTGAAAAATTCATCCGAAATCCAATCCGAACCGATCGTTTTTCATAAAATAACATCCAAACACAACCAATAACTTTCGGTTTTTTATGGTTTTCGGTTTTTTGGATCGGTTTTCGGTTTTTTATTTGAATTGGTTTGGATTTGAACACCCCTATGAGCAAGCGATAGATTGACATCCATGTTTGGAGGCACCCGTAAACTGTTTTCAGATTCTGGAGTCAAAGCTTGCTAATCTTATCCCTTGAAAAGGGTAAAATATTAGCTGAAACACAAAGTTATGTTGCATGAAATATATGATGCAATGTATGTGCTATATCAATGTTTATGATATATGAATTCAATGTATGCGCATGTAAGCCAATGAGCTGTCTTGCTGAGGAAGATAAATCCTGGATAGTTGGAGATAATAAAATCTTTGACCGCTGTCGGGGAAAATAAATCCTTGAAAGCTGCTGGGGATTGAAAATCCTTTGATCGTTGAAAATGAGAAGTCCTGGGACCACTGTTGAAGAGTATGTGTATCTTCAAGCTTTTTGACAACCTCTGTGGGGAGAAGTTATATTGCTGGGGAGAGTCAGGAGTTTGGGTTGTATGCCAATCTACTGGGGATTCTTGTTTTGTCGTTTAAGGAGAACTCTGTTGGGGAATATCTGAAAACTCTGTGAGGAATTAAGAATGAGAGTCTTCATTCTGCTTGGGGGAATTTGTACCGAGGAGTCGAGAACGAGAATCTTCGATCTGCAGGGGATTTAAAAATTTTGGCAAATTCATGCTGAGAGTAAAGAAAACTCTGGAGAATCAAGGACGAGAATCTTGATTTTGTTGGGGAGTAAGAACTCTGTGGGGAATAACCATACTGTTGAGGAGTAGCTATCTTGTTGGAGGGGCTTATTCCTGTTTGGAAGAAGTTCAGAAGTCAAGTCGTATGCCACTTTGAGAATGAGAATCTTCATTCTATCGGGAATATCAAGAACTCAAGTTGTATACCACTTTGAGAATGAGAAACTTCATTCTGTCGGGAATATCAGAAATTCAGGTGTTATACCACTTTGAGAATGAGAATCTTCATTCTGTCGGGAATATCAGAAATCCAGGTGTTATACCACTTTGAGAATGAGAATCTTCATTCTATCGGGAATATCAGAAATTCAGGTTATATACCACTTTGAGAATGAGAATCTTCATTCAGGCGTTTGGGTCAGGAGGTTGGGAGTATGCCAACCTATTGGGGTTTCAGGGATGAGAATCTTCATTTTGTTAACAGTATCAGGAGCTTGGGAGTATACCAATCTTCTGAGGTTTCAAGGATGAGAATATTCATTCTTGAGAGAGAAAGAATTTTAGGAACTTCATTTGTCTGTTATCTTGTTGATGAGTTGTTTCTGCTGAGATTTTAGGAACTTGTCTGTAATTCAACTGAAGTAAAAGGTTTATCGCTTGAATTTGATTGTACCTTTCCTGAAAGGAAAAGGTTAGTGGCATATATCAAACAATAATGTTCTCAAAAAAAATGAGATCGCGTTGCATGATGTCCTGATGCACGGAGGTGTAATATTTTTCAAGACGACCTTTCGCTGGGGAAAATAAATCCCGAGCTGATGATGGAGAAAAGAGTTGGATTCTTCATCTCTGGTAGTGAAGATAATCAGAATAAATCACTGAGAGATTTATCTGATATATCAAAAACCCGGAATATCTTGCACTGGCATAAGAAAACAGGGAGATCTTAGTGTCGATCTGACCAAAACAGAGAGGGTCTTGGATTAACTTTGATTCAACCGGATGATGGAGGAAACTTTGACGACTGTAACTCCAATAGGCGATGAAGGAATCTTCGATGATCGTAACTTCCGACAGGTGATGAAGGAATCTTTGACGATCGTAACTTCCAATAGGTGATGAAGGAATCTTTGACGACCGTAACTTCCAACAGGTGATGAAGGAATCTTTGACGACCGTAACTTCCAACAGGTGATGAAGGAATCTTTGACGACCGTAACTTCCAACAGGTGATGAAGGAATCTTTGACGACCGTAACTTCTAACAGGTGATGAAGGAATCTTCGACGATCGTAACTTCCAACAGGTGATGAAGGAATTTTCGACGACCGTAACTTCCAACAGGTGATGAAGGAATTTTTGACGACCGTAACTTCCAACAGGTGATGAAGGAATTTTTGACGACCGTAACTTCCAACAGGTGATGAAGGAATCTTCGAAGACCGTAACTTCCAACAGGTGATGAAGGAATTTTCGACGATCGTAACTTCCAACAGGTGATGAAGGAATCTTCACCTGCTGCTCAATCTGAGTATGTTATGAATGTTATTGAAATGTAATTTGTTTCGGAGAATAAATCCTTGACAAATGTTGGGGAAATAAACCCATGACTGCTGGTCTACTAGAGAGGTGATGAACTTCTCGAGGACGCTTGAATTTTTTTCCAGAAAGATTTCAGAGAGATTCGTCACTGCCCCTAGTATCAAATGCTTGTGGCACTGCCAGGAAACTTGGACTGTACGTAACCCTTTGATGAGATTGACGTTTTAATGCCCCAAGTGATGGTGATGGAGACATGCCCCAGGTTAAACTGCAATTGAGAGATTTCTCGAAATCTTGACTGAACTGCCCCAGGTTTACTGGACGATGCCATGTCAGGTCCCCTTTTGTTGATGGGAAATTTTTGCAACGGGAGTGTCATCCCACTTGAAGTGATTTTATTCACTGAGAGAGCTTTCTTTCATTCGAACATTCACTGTATGAATTTCTTCGATGTCAAACAAATAACCATGTGCCAACAACGATATTCAAATAATACAAAGTTTACGCTTGTCTCAAAGTTTTGAAAAAATGCGTTTTTTAGCAGAAAACTTTTTATAAGACAAATTCAGCACAAGATTTAGAGCAAAGCTTTACAGGAGTCAGGATACCTTTTGTAACAGTATGCTTTTGAACTAACCCATGCTTCAATTAGGACTTTTGAAGGGTTGTAATGTGGCCTGGTTCACGGTTTAAGAAACAAAGGATAAAGGCTCAAAGTACATTTGTACCCACCCGTTCTTCGTGATGTTCTTCAATCCTAAACTCAGTTAATTGTGCGTCGAACTCTATTCGAGTTTGGAATGATGTTTTGGTGATGGTCCACACAAGTTGAAAATGTTGGAAGGCAATCATTTTTGCAACATTTTTCATGTTGTTGAGGATTTATAATGACCTCTTTCTTTTGATTCATTATCCCTAACTTTTGCCTGACTGTTCTTGTTTTCGAGATTGCAGTCAGCGGGATGCCCTAGCTTTCTTAAGCCTCCTTTGTAGGTTTTGACTCAGTGGGCTTTTATTTTTTGAGAGATAATGACTGCCTATGAGATAAGGAACCATCATTGTCTTTTGGTTCCAAAGGAATGTTTTTGATGTCATTCGTTGTATTACAAACTGAGAGTTTGCGACTTCAATGCACATCTTTTGAATTAACTGAGAGACTACCCTGCCCCAGGTTTGATTAAAGGTTTCAATTTTGTGTTTAAAACAGGAAACTTCCACTTCTTTGGCTCAAAAGGGTTGACTAGGGATTATCTTTCTTATAACTCCAGTGTTTAATATTTGAAAGAAACGCATGTACATCGTCAGCAAGGTCTGTCCAAAAGCATACTATATGAGATTATGGCATTGTTTCGTCATCCTCCCTCTAAAGCCTTGTAGATTTTTGCAAGAGTTAAATGTCATAAAGAAAGTAGAAAGCATAATTCAAGAATAGTGAAAACGAATGGATGAATTCAAGACAAACATATGCAATGCATTAATGAAACAGAGTTTGACATCAACAGATAATTGTTTGAATAACAAAAGAAATTACAACTTGAAAAATTCAAATGAAATAAAAGTCTCTTAGTTCAAACTTGTCATTTCAGGTGGAGAACCCTCAGCGGAAGATTTTCATCTCCCCATCCGGCATGAATTCCAGCACTCCTCTGTCAATCAAATCTTGGACCTTGTTTTTCAAAGCCCAACAGTCGTCGGTGTCATGTCCAGGACTATAGGAGTGGTATACACAAAACGCGTCGGGGTGATAGCCAGGAGCAGAGGTATTGGGATTCCGAAGAGGATCCTTTAAAGCAAGTAGATTGACCTCCAACAAGCGTTTCAGTATTAGAGATGATGGTATGTCAGTCTCAGTGAAATGTTTTCCAGATGTATTTTGCTTACGCTGATTACCCCGTTGACGCTGACGAGGTTGTTGTTGGGCTTGTGACCCTGAAGCAAGTTGAGGAGCCTTTCCCTTGTCCTCTTGTCTCAAAGGAAGTTGAATGATGACTTGATACTCAACCCTAGTTGTTTTCCCCACTTGGTTATCTTGAAGTAGTTTGTTGACGAAGACCCTGAGCTCCTCTTGTCTTTGAGCCAGGTCTTGAATGAGAGCCATCTGGCCCACCAGTTGTCCCATCATCTGGATCTTCATTGTTTCCATCTCAATCTGTAACACTTCCAATTGATCATTCCTGATGCCGCCTGGATTTCCTAGGACCATGCCCCTTGTGAGGAGAGCTTTCACTTCTTCTTGCCCCTGGGACAGGTTCAAGAACATTTCTTGAAGCTGAGCGTTTTGAGCCTGGATATCTTCGACAGTCCTCTCTAGAGCCATCTCTACTGAAATAAATAGTAGGAGAATAAGGAAACCTGAAAAGGAAAACCTGTTATGATACAATGCATGATATGTGGATGCATGTTTTCAAGGATCTCGCGGGGTAAACACAAGAAAATGTTTAGAGATTGAACTTCGATCAAAATCTTGGATTGGAGAACTTTGTATCGGTGGATGTCTTTCCACGAGAATGAAGCTCACCATGTCAAGTGGGTCATAGCCCTCGATTCAAGTTGTTGTACTTGATCTTTGACGGTGTTTGTTTAGAGGAAAATGAATCCTCTTGCCCTTTGGTAGACGTCTGGTTCAACGTGACCCTGCATCAAAGACCCTCGAGATCCTTGAAATGGTTATTGAAAATGCTATGGTATGATGTTATGATGTTATGTACAAGTATGCAAAAGTAAGCAAGTGTATATACAAATGATCACATTCACACAAAGCAGACAAGTCCTTAGGTTTAGGCTTGCATGGGGTTTGTAGGTAAGTACCCTCTTAAAGTTAGTTGGCTCAACTTGTCCTATAAATAGTAACCGGGTTCTAAGGAGCTCAATATCACTGGATTATTTTCTATGTTCATTGTTTTGGCCTAGCCACTTAACTGGAGACCAAAATATCCTAAGAAAACAATCCTCAATGAGTGTAGTATCGAGTATCTACCAACTTCAGACTACACCAAAGCCGGTCATCTCACTACCCTTAAAAAGGCCAAGATGGTCAAGTAAGGTTCTAAGAGTTCGTTAGTGTTTCATGATATCAATCAGTGTCCCTGTATTCTCTTTGATTGACTCAAAGGCTACCGGTACCCACAAATATGTCACACTAACGTAGCCACTGTTTCAACCATGTCGGTATACCCCGCACAGTTCCCTCACAGTTTTTTGCTACTTACCTAAAAGGTGCCCCCAAATCTGGGTGTAGGATTTAAAACAAACTCAAACAAGGAACCCAAAAAGTAAAGCAATCGAAGCGATCAAGGTAAGCATGTAAAGGTGATCTAAAACCCTAAGGTAACCCCACTTTTATATAACTTTTCCCCAGCAGAGTCGCCAGTTCTGTGATACGGTGGGAGAACTGACTTGAGGTTTTGCGTTCGTGTTCGCAAATGTTTCGGTTTAGCAAGAGTCACCATCGACTTTTTATTTTATCCTAAGGAAAGGTCAAAAAGCACAGAAAAGACCTTTGAGATGTTTTCTTGGGTTCAGGGGGTAGATTATGAAAAGGGAAGGTGCTAGCACCCTTTTCATCCATGGTTATCCATGGGCTCTTAGTTACTTGTTTTAGGTCACTTGCCTTTGCTTTTCCGTTGTTTGAAATGGTGCTTTGTGTATGGCTTTGAAAATGCTTTGAAAAAGAGGCTTTGTCTAGGCAACCTTTGTAATGATTCTTGTTTGAATGTATACAAAAGTGTTTGTCTTTTGAAAAGATTTCAAAGTTTTGAAAGTGGTTTTAAAATTGTTTTGAAGTTGTGTTGTGAAGTGTGTTTGAAAATGGCAAGGATGTTTTGCAAGCTTTTGATCAAGTAACTAAGAGTTGTCTACCCTATTTTACTCAAAGATCTTTCTTATGTTTTCAATCCTTTTGACAATGTTATTTCACCATTGTGTTTGGTGAACAACCTTGTGTTAGGATGTTAAACTGGATAGGCGCGGGTCATCGCATACAATCATTGAAAGCAACTTGTGAGATGCTTTAGCAATTTAATAAGGTACGAGATCATTTTATCGAAGGCAACATTGAGGGTCATCGAGGGACTAGGATCTTTGTTTATCGAAGGGACATTTGCTAGAGTGTCCCGTATTCGAGGGACATGATTGCATTTTCCGAGGCAACAAGCGAGGTTACCCTAGAGGTGCAAGTGTGAATTGTGTATTGTCATTTTCATGCATTTGTCTTGTAGTAGGTCATCTAGCAATTGATTTTAGATGTTCGCATATAAACCCTAATTACTATACAGTATATTGAAAGCAATAAATTGCGGGAATTTAAAGTCTAAGTTATTACAAAAAAGTATCCGGGCATGGGGGTACAATTATTTACAAATGGGGATGAATCTCATATGAATAATAATGTCCAAATATTATGCGTTACAACCAAATCGAACCATCGCAATTCAATGTAAAATTATAACAAATTGAGGAAAATCAAAGAACTATGAGATGCATGTATTTATTTACAAATAAATAAAATTTTAACCTAATAAAGATTTAAGTATGATTATTATTATCTTTTGTGTTTTTATTAATTGTGTAAAGGAAAAATTTTAGAAAGAAAAATTATTTAAATTAAAGTTTCTATTATTTATGTATTTTATTAAATGTAACAAACGTTAAACAAAACTATATTAAGAAAATTTAAACAAAATATATTTTTAGTTTTAAAAAAAAAAGAAACAAATTATTAAAAATGAAAATAAAGAGGAGTATTAGTTTTTAAAAAAAGAAACAAAGATAATGGGCCTAGGATTTGTGGCCCAAATAAAAAAATGATGAAGAACAAAAATTAGGAAGAAGAAGAGGGGGGTTCATTGACAGAAGCGCTGTGGGCTTAACATATTTGTATGGGCGAAGGCCCATTATCCAATTTGCATAATTTTTTTTAAGGTTTCACTCAGTTTAGGGTTTGCAAGCTTGTCTTCAGCGGCGCCGCTCTTGCTTTTCTTCCTCGTTTCTCTCGTCTCTCTCAGGCGAAGCGTTGATTCTCTCTAGTCTTGAGCCGCCGGAGCGCCGCCCTATCTCACTCCCTTCCTTCTCACAGTGGCCCATGTTTTTTTTGGGTTTGAACGGTACGAATTGTTCATTCACGTTTTAGGGGTTTTTACGGTTTGTTTTCGTTTTGCTTGATTATTACATGCATGTTTTAATCTATGGTTTTTTTATGTTTACATGTAGTAAGGATTTGAGGGACGTACCTTGAGCGTTTTGTTCTGTAAAACTGAAGGAGAAGGATGTAAGACCGGCCGGTGGCGCTCCCAGGAGACTAGGCGGAGGAAGAACATGATGATGATTGCTTTTCTGGTATCTCTGCTTCCTTGACTTGTTTGATGATGAGTACTTTCTGAAAACTTGCTTCTATTTCTGAAAATCTTCCTCTTTTTGATGATGAACGTATTTCTGAAATAATGTTTATTGTTGATGCTTCTAAGTGCTCTTCCTCTCTCTTTGTTACTGATGTTTTGATGATGAATGATTCTGAAATAACTATTTGTTCTGCTTTGAGTTTGTTGCTGATGAACACGTTTCTGAAACTTGCTCGTTGATTTGATTTTGTTGATTCTCTTCCTTCCTCTGAGTGTTTGTTAATGATGAAAGAATTTCTAAAACTACTGTGTTTTGATGTTAATGATGATATGGGTTCTGAAACTATGCTTGTTTGTAATTGATAAGCTTCTGAACCCCTTGGGATGTTGATGTAGAATGTATTTCTGGAACTTGTTGATTAGCTTCTGAAACTCTTCCTTCCTCTTTGTATATTAATGATGCAAGAATTTCTGAAACTAAGTTGGGTTTGCTTCTGAAAACTCTTCCTTTCTCTTTGTATGTTAATGATGAAAGAATTTCTGAAACTGTCTTTTTGTTGGCTTGAGCTTGTTGGTGATAGTTTTGGTGAGCTTGAGTAAGTTGCAGTTTTGCAAGCAAGTTTGCAGTTTTGCAAGCAAGTTTGCAGTTTGTGATTTGAGTTGCAGTTGGTATTTCAGGCTTGTTACTGTGAGTTAGCAGGTTTGGGTTGTAGCTTGCAGTTTGGGTAAGTTGCAGTTTATGCAGGTTTGTAAGCTGAGTAAGCAGGTTTGAGCTTGTTTGAGTTGCAGGCTGTAAGTTTTGGTTTTGCAGGCTTACAGGCTAGTAAGTTTGGACAGGTTTGAGTTGTTTTGGCTAGCAGGTTTGCTAGCAGGTTTGCTTGTGTTTTGTGCAGGCAGGTTTGAAGGTTGTTTGTGTTTACTGCAGGTTTGCAGTATGGAAAGCAGGTTGAGGAGTTTGGTTTTTACAGGTTTTGACTTGCTTGATTTGCAGCTTATGCAAATTTTTTTGCTCTATGTCTTCTCCCCCCTCCTTGGACTGTTATACAGTCTCTCTTTTTATATCTTTTTTTTTGCTTCCTTTACTGTCTTTGACAGCCTGCCTTTAGCCAAAACTGCAAAACCTCTTCACTAGGTCTTCTCTCTCTCTCTCTCTCTCTCTCTCTCTCTCTCTCTCTCTCTCTCTCTCTCTCTCTCTCTCTCTCTCTCTCTCTCTCTCTCTCTCTCTCTCTCTCTCTCTCTCATAAGCATTTTTATTTGCTTATTATATTTAATTCTGAAAAGTTTGTCTTAGGCTGGAAAGTGATGATGGCTTTGACAAGTCTTCTTGCTTGTAATTTGGTTTATCTCTGCATTGTTGTACTTTTGACTGCATGTTTCCTGCATTGTGTACTTTGTTGCTTTTGCTAGTTGCCATGCTTCTTGTAACTCAGTTTTGACATGCTTGGTTACTGCAGTTTGAAACTCAGTTTGCAGTATAGTTTGCTTTGTATGCAGCCTTGTACCTTTGTATTTGAACCATGTTTTTGCATCTATTTTGACATGCTTGCATTTTATATCTTTTATTTTTCTCTCTGTGAACCGAGAAGAGCGACCTTCTTATGATTTGCAGAGGGGAAAATAAAATATGATGAACATAGCATTTTGATTCCAGCCGGTAAACTTTAATGATGATTTCTTTTCTTCTGCTTGAAAATTCTTTTCTTCTGCTTGAAAATTCTTTTCAGTTAATTGTGCTAATTTCTTTTCTTCTGTCTTTTGCAGGTAAGTAACTGTTGGATGATAGAGGAAGCAGTAGAAGTCAAATATCTTAGGAGATTAGGCTTAGAAATAGATAGATTTTTTCATTTGTTGTAAACCAAAATTATTGTAAATACTGTAAGTTGTAAATTTACAATATTCAAACAAATTTTGTAACAACATTTGAAGTGAATAAACAGTCTTTATCCAAAAGAAAATTCTATTGTAAAATATATTTTCCATCTTTCCCTTATGTTTATTTAATTATTTAAGACTCTTAAATAAAAAATAATTGAAACTGTGTCTCAATAATTCTAATCCAGATGAAATAAATAATCAACAAACTTTGCAGTCTCGCAACCTTGCATCAATCTCAATACGCATGGTATTCCAATTAACATATGCATTGTACAGTTAAATAAACAAGAATTCCATTAAACGGTAAACCTTTCACTCCACTAATCAAGCATATGCCTTAATGTTCCAAACAAAAAGTCTCAGCTCTTATCCCAGATAATCAGGCTTTGAGAACAATCAGTAAATTTGAACAAGCGTGGAAACAATGTAACAGTTAACTAAATTTCTAAGGATTCAGTTTCTTCTGAGAAATGCGAGCGAAAACCCTAATTCCGGATTTGTTGCCAAAGAAAAGTTTGCTTGATCAATTCCTGAGCCAATCTTAAAAATCAGAGAGAAACCCTAGGATTGTGATTTTCTTGTGAAAAAGGGAGGGCAAATTTTGGGGTACAACAATTGCCCCTGTTCAATCTTCTTGAACCTGAAGAGTTAGATTGGCAATTTTGTCGTTCGTGACTCGAAGGTAAATGATGATTGGACACTAAAGTGCCCATAAATTTGCACTCGTCAAAGCATAGTTGAGGGAATGGGCTTAAAGATGCCATTTGGAGATGTGACATAATCTTGTCGGAGATGGGCTTAAAGATGCCATCCAAGAATGTTTGTTGAACTGTATGTTATAGGTGAAAGGATGAGTATCAGAAAGGTATCCGTGTTTGGAGCATCTCTGAGCCGGGGGTCTGAATAAGCAATAGATTAGCCTCCGTGTTTGGAGGATCCGTAAGCTGTTTTCAGAAGTTGAGTCTGAACAAGCGATAGATTGACATCCATGTTTGGAAGCACCCGTAAACTGTTTTCAGAAGTTGAGGTTGAATAAGCAATAGATTAACATCCATGTTTGGAGTATCCGTAAACTATTTTCAAAAGTTGGATATGAACAAGCGATAGATTGACATCCATGTTTGGAAGCACCCGTAAACCGTTTTCAGAAGTTGAGGTTGAATAAGCAATAGATTAACATCCGTGTTTGGAGTATCCGTAAACTGTTTTCAAAAGTTGGATCTGAACAAGCGATAGATTGACATCCATGTTTGGAGGCACCCGTAAACTGTTTTCAGAAGTTGAGGTTGAATAAGCAATAGATTAACATCCGTGTTTGGAGTATCCGTAAACTGTTTTCAAAAGTTGGATCTGAATAAGCGATAGATTGACATCCATGTTTGGAAGCACCCGTAAACTGTTTTCAAAAGTTGAGGTTGAATAAGCAATAGATTAACATCCGTGTTTGGAGTATCCGTAAACTGTTTTCAAAAGTTGGATCTGAACAAGTAGGGGTATTCGCGGTTCGGTTTGGATCGGTTTTAAAGCAAAAACTCATCCGATCCAAAGATTAATTCACTTAAGGTTCGGTTCGGTTTTGGATGATATATTAAAAAAAATCCAATCTGATCCGATCCAATTTTATGCGGTTTAATTTGGATCGGTTTTTGGATATCCAAATTACACATTATATTTTTATTAATATTATAAAACTACTAATAAATCATAGATTTGATATAATATATAACATATAGTATATTAAAAGTTAATATTACAAAATGAGAGTGATTGATTATGCTTGAAATAATAAAAATAAATAGATTATACCAAACTAATAAATATTATTAAAAAAATTATTATCATCTAATAATAAATCCACATAATATGTCATACTAATAAAAAGTAAATAAGTATCAAAATATATTTATGCGGTTCGGTTTGGTTTGGATCGGTTTTGAAAAATTCATCCGAAATCCAATCCGAACCGATCGTTTTTCATAAAATAACATCCAAACACAACCAATAACTTTCGGTTTTTTATGGTTTTCGGTTTTTTGGATCGGTTTTTGGTTTTTTATTTGAATTGGTTTGGATTTGAATGTGTATGCTTGTCTCTAACTATTGCAGTCCAAAGAAAGATGTAAATTCTCTATGATTTAAGGGAGAATTTTGATCAAGAGGGAGTTATCAAAGATAGGGGGAACATTCACATAAGAGTTTCTCATTCTTTCTAAAAGAGTCAAGCATCTTCAACATTATGTTTTGATGAAGATAACTACTATGTGCATTTATCAAAGGATGAGAAAAAGTATCTTGAAGCAATATGGCTATGGTTAAGCTTTCAATATTATAATATATATTTTGTCCATTTTTATGCATCTTTCCCTTCTTTTTGATAATGTCAAAGGGGGAGAAGGATGTTATACTATATTCTTGTGTATTTCCTTGTCTTAATCTTTTAAGGTACAAATAATCCTTCAAGTTGAGCAAATCTAAATGATTTCAAAGCTTCTCATACGAAGGGGGAGTTATACATCTTAGGGGGAGAAGTCTCTTTCTGGAAATTACAACGCATCAAGCAAGATCGTTTGTCATCATCAAAAAGGGGGAGAATGTAAAATCAAGCTTCTCAAATGCATTTTTGTTTTAATGAAGACAAACCATGATTGACAAAGAAGGCAAAGATTTTTGATCAAGCATCTGTGGATAAAGTCTTTGGTTCAAGAACTTAGCAAAATTTTAAGGTATAATGATAATACTTACTTTGAACTTAAGACATAGATGCTCAATGGTAAAAAGAAATGTTTTTTATTGTCCAAATCTTTACTCAAGTTTTTATAAGCTAAAAATCATTTTTCATTTGAGTGCAATCGATTTGCATATTAGTGCAGCCGATTGCATGGTTCAATTTTTCAAATCCTTTGCTACTGTTTTTAAGTGTAATCGATTTGCATGTTTATGCAATCGATTGCACTCAATCAATTTTTGCTACTGACTTCACATGCAATCGATTTACACTCTTGTGCAATCGATTGCACACTCAAAATATTTAAAATTCTACCTGTTGAAAACCCGTGCAATCGATTGCATGCTGCACGATTTTGAAAAACAGCAGCTTTGCACATGCCTGTTCATAACACCATTTCATGGAAACCTTTCACTCAATCTTGGCAATTGTTCATGATTCATCTCCAGAACTTTATGCTGTTTCAAAAAGTTGCTATGAACATATAAATACTCATTTTCAAAATCATTTCATAACCTCTTCCAAAAATATATTTTCTGAATTTTCAAAAAACAAACTCAAGCTGTTATACATTTTCATACACAAGTTTTCTGCACACTTTCACATATTGTTAACCAGAAAACTTTGAGCATTATATATCTTGAGTCATTGTATACTATTATCATTGGAAGAGAATATCAATTCATTGATAGAATCACTTAAAGTGATCATTGCTACACAAACTCACTCAAATAAAATATTGATATATACTTGCTTATTTTTCAGGATTGTTGAAAATAAGTTCAAGTGGTTTTGAAATCTTGTTTTTCCAGGATTGTTGGATACAAGTAAATTCACCTTGAGAGGATTATTCTCATTGTTGACATAGTGAAAATCCAATAGGATTGTTCTTGGTCTAAGAGGATTGTTCTTGGTGGTTTTATTGGTTAGAGTCTTGTATAGAAGGATTAGGGTGTCTTGTCTAGAGATCTAACAATAAGGAAATCTCTTTCATGTTGAAAGGGACTGGAGTACTCTCGGACTGTGAGCGGAACCAGGATACATATTTGTGTTCTTTACTTTTTCACATTTACCATTTTCATCACTAGTCATAAACCAGAAAAGAAAGAAACACATTTGTAAACTCATGCAATAAACCAGAAAAATAATATCAATCATCACTAAAACAAGAATTTTTTAAAGTACCTAATTCACCCTCCCCCTCTTAGGCGCACTTCGTACTTACACCATTCACATATCTCAACATAACAGACAAAATTGCATACAGAAGGGCATAAGCCCCAAACAAATAATCACCATTGTGTTAAAAAATATTTGTATATGATAGAAAATATTTTTAGCTTCTCGTAGGTTCAAACAGTGCGCCAAACATACACCCAAAATAAAAAGATACGAATTTGCAAAGGTTTAAAATAATTATGCCCTAGTATGCTCATCTGAGGCTCTCCCGGCAAAGCACGATAAGAAACCAAGTGTCTCCCAACGACGTTGATGACCGCCCAACACTGCCTCGTCACCTCGTGCTCGCCCGACGATGCTGATACGTTTCACTTATTTTCCATGAGCACTCAATTTTTTACCCTTCCCTCGCCAACTGTCTTGTCCGACGCTGCTTGGGAAAAGACTATCGCCTGGAGATGCTTACGACTCTCCCGACACTGGCATCCTGACAACAACATTGCTGGTGCAATTCCTGCACAACTCCTCCTCAATTTTCCATACTATTTCAATCTCATTCAGTCCAAAATACTTAAAAATTCACCATATTATCACATATTAATAACAACACATTAACATACATGTTATACACATCAAATCATGGCATCTCAGTATTATATTTTTACCAATTTCATAACCAAATCATCATATTATCACATGGATTCAATCACACAAAACAATTCCATGAACAAGAACACACAACAACTATGGCAGCCATAAACCCTAACATACCCATCATCATACGATACCCTTAGAAAGTTAGAACCCCACCCTTACCTTGGATTGGCGGGTCCTAAGCTTCAACAATGGATTCTCTTGCCCTAGACTCTTGGTGCACTATTATTCTCTTCTCCTCTTACTCGTTCTACGACCTGACTTTTTCACATAACTCTTCCATTTTCCTTCTTTTACTACTTTAACCCTTGGACCCCTAATATCTTATTCCACTTATGCCCTTCTACATAATAATAACTAAAATAATTATTTAATTATCATTATCGCCATATTATCCCAATATTCTAATTTAATTAATAATAGCAGTAATAATCTCCTTCCACTCCTAAGTGTCTACACTATTAGTCATACACCCCTAATACCTTAACATCGATAATTTCTAAGGAAACTACCCCACAACAAGACATCACATCATTATAAAATTATCATTAACGCATATAAATACACAACATCAAATAATTAATTTATTAAAATAATTCAATAAATAATCGGGGTGTTACATTACTGCTATTCCTGCTCAAATTTGACTAGGGATGTCAATGGGGCGGGGCAGGGCCGGGGGGACACTTCCCCATCTTTTTCCCCGCCATCAAATTCATTCCCCGTCCCCGTCCCCGATCTCCGTCACGGGGGAATTTCTATCCCCATCCCCGTTCCCCGCGGATCCCCGTTCCCCGCGGGGATCCCCATAGATCCTACATTTATTCATTAATATTTTATTTTTTTAAAATGTTTATATTTTCTATAAAAATAAAAATCACAAAGAATTCACATATTTATTATGTTATTAAAAAATACTAGTATTTGACATTTATTATTTTTTATTAAAAATACTAATGGAACACAAAATAATAATATTTTTTTTATAAATTTCTATAAAATGCTATAAAATTCAACAAAATGAACTATAATACTTTTTAAAGTAACAATATGCCTAAGCAACTAAAAAAATCCAACAACATAATTATGCTTAAAAAACTATACTTCATCAAAACTAATAAGGGATAATTATAAAATTTAGCATCATGAGTATGCTTGAAAAGCTAAAAAATACTTCATAATAAGTCAACTAAAAGCAAAAGTCAACATATCTCTATTTGCTCAATTGATAACACACGTAAAGTAGAAATATCAAAATACTTAAAACAAAATTACATATAAATAAACTAAAATATTAAGCAAAATATCCAAACAAGTAATGATCAATCATGTCTCTCTTTCCAACTTCTCCTTGCAAGGTCTTCTTCCTCATTCCACAATTAGATATGACTTTCTTTTTCCTATGAAAAGTAAGCAATCAATAATTATATTTACTTAAAAAAATACTTTAAAAACTAAAAGGTAATCAACACTAATATGTAAATTACCTTATTATCATCATCATCATCATCATCCATATCTTCATCCACACATTCGAATTGAGTCAACATTTTTGAATAACCTAAGAAACAAATAGCTAAATTAAAATTTAAAAATCCTTTTCAATTAATCTTGTAAAAGATAAAAATATATTACCTTTTATATCTTTTCGGATCCAATCTTGAGTGCACATCAAAGCCTCTAAAGTGTCTTCCTTCAACCTACTACGTTGTTGACTTAAAACACGACCACTAGTACTAAAGGCGGACTCTGAAGCAACGGTAGAGATAGGAATTGCTAAAAAGTCCCTTGCAATCTTTTGCAAAGTTGGAAATTTCAAACCATTTTGTTTCCACCATCCTAAGATGTCAAAATTTTCCTTTTTTGTTTATCAAGCAAGACACCATCTTCCAAGTAGGAAGTAAATTCTGACTTGACATTTGTAGTTGAAGTATTTTCCATCACATATTCCGAATAAGCCTTCTCCCAATCTTGACTTGTGACATCAATGTCATCTACCAATGTTGATGCACCAACTTCACTACTTGTAGGAACCATATCATTATTTGGTTGATATTCTTCAACTAAATCTTCACACATTTGTATTACCTTTTCCAATTCTTTGGGAGCATTATTCCCATACATAAGTGGGAAGAAGTAATTCAACAAAGTTATTTTATATCTAGGATCCAAAACAGCCCCTATTGCCATCACCCCATTAATCAAACTCCAATATTTGTCAAACTTCACTATCATACTTCTTGCCATACTTTGTATAGTATCACTAGAAGAATCTTCCCACTTTCTTAAAGCTAATCTTATTTGACAAAATTTGGGAAAATAAATGTTTGATGTTGGATACTTAGTACCCGAGAACAACTCAGTGACACTAAAAAATAATTTCAACTTGTCACAAATTTCTCTTGCCATTTTCCAATCTTCTTCACTTGGTGCACACTTATATTGGGAATCACGGCGTTGTTTTAAACGTTTAAAAACTTGTTCGTAAGGCAATGCAGAAGCAAGCATTAAATAAGTAGAGTTCCATCTTGTTCTACAATCTTGTGCAAGCTTCTTTTCATAAGTCATGTTCAATTGATTACAAGTTTCTTTAAATTTCTCCTCCCTCTTTGGTGTTGCTACCCAAAAACCGACACTTTCCCTAATCTTTTCAATTGAACTAGAAATTGTTTGCATGCCATCTTTCACTATCAAGTTTAATATGTGGGCGCAACAACGCATATGAAACAATTTCCCTTTTAAAATAAAAGAAGAAGGTGACATCTTATCAATCAAATGGTCAATCAGAGCATCATTGGTGCTACAATTATCAACGGTTAATGTTGACAATTTTCTATCAATATTCCAATCCATCAAACAATCTACCAAAAAATCACAAATGACCTCAGCAGTATGTGGCGTAGGGACATAAATGAACCTAAAAATAAATTATAATAAATATCACATAAAATAACTATATTATAATAATAACGTAAATGGAAGGGAGAAGTTACCTGATGATCCGATTCTGCAAAATCCAATTTTCATCAATGTAATGAGCTGTAACAGACATATATCCTTTGTTCTGGTTGCTAGCAGTCCACATATCAGTAGTTATTGCAATGCGGCTTTTATTCTTTGCAAGTATTTTCATTTGCTTTGACTTCTCACTTTCATACAACTTCATTATATCATTCTTCATGGTGTTGCGAGAAACTATCTTGAACAAAGGTTGAAGAGAATGGCTATAATTTCTAAAACCAATATGGTTAACCATCATGATGGGATATTCATGCAATATAATCATCTTTGCGAGTTCATTCCTAGAAACATCTTGATTAAATGTATAATTTTCAACCACAAATGATTCATGTCTGTTTCCGGATTTTTTTTCTGTCACTTTAAGCATGGCTTGTTTTGGACCTCTCTCTGTGCGTTTTGGACATATGCTAATATGATCAAATAAATGTTTAGTACCATTTTTTGTATCACCACCAATTTTCTTATCACAAGATTTGCATATAGCCTTCCAAATGCCTCCTATTTTTTGCCTTTTAAAATAGGGCCAAACATCTGATTTTAATCCCCTTTTGTTAGGACTTGTAGTGGGTTCAACGGGAGCTTCAGGATCTTGATTTTCTATATTTATTTCATTTGGAGTAGATTGAACTTCCTGTGTGAGTGAAACTCCACTACTTTCTATAGGAACTTCATTCCCTTCCAAAGCAACATTAGGACTATTAGATGATTGAACTTCACCAACCATTCTTTTACCAAAAACCTGGCACACACAAACACAAATTTTAAAAGGCTACATGGAAGTAGAACAAAAATAATAAATATATGAAAAAATAATAAATAAATGAAATAGTAAATACATGAAATTCACACAAAAAATAATTAATAAGAAAAATCTTATATTTCTAAATATATGATGCATTACACATATTTCTAAATATGCCTTATTTACTGTAACTTTTCAATTAGAAATAATAACATATATTAATTAATTATATACATTGAGAATACATTTATTTACCTATATACATGATATATTTACTCGTGTAAAAAGTTATATGTTATTATTTCACTTAATGGCTTTGGTTTTATAATTAGAAATATAAGATATATATTTTTTTTATGGGTGATAGCATTATATATTATTGTTTATATGTTATTATTTCATTAATAATTAGAAATATAAGATATTTGGTTTTTTTTTATGGGTGATACCGTGATAGCATGATATATTGATTCATTTAAAAAGTAATATTTTTTTGTTTAATATAGAAAATTAAATTATAGTGTGATATATTAATAAAAAATAGGAAAAGTATATTTTAATATTTTTTAAGGAAAAACTGACGACATTATTTTAATTACAAATGCATAGTATAGATAAAAAATGAACACAAAAATATTTAAAAGGAGATAAAAATGAGTAATTTTTTGATTATTTTATATTTTTTTAATATGCAAATGATTTGATAACTCTAAAATTTCTAAACAATTTAATTTAAATTTAATCAAAATAATCAACTTTTCCTATAAGCAATTACATGAACAGGTTTATGAGAATCAAGGAGAAACAATCTACTTTTTTCTATAAACAATAATATAAACAGATTTATGAGAATCAAAGAGAAATAATCTATTTTTTCCTATAAATAATTACATGAACAAATTTATAAAAATCAAACCTTATTGATGAAATTGTAAGAGCTGTGAATAATGGAAGCACACCAAATAGAGAAGATGGAATTGGAAGAGGAAGATGAATGGAGATTTGACTGGAGAAGAAAAAAAGGAGTCTAACGTGTGAGACTCTAAATGTCTGGCAGAAGAAAATGAAACGCTTCAACTTTTTTAGGGTCTAATATTTACATTTCTCTCTCTTAATAAATACATGAATATTTATTTATTTATTTTTATAAATAAACATAAAGGAAATGACTAAAAAACCTAATTTAAAATATATATATATATTAAATTAACTATATTAAAATAATAGGCGGGGCGGGGTCCCCGCGGGGCGGGGGGTGTATTCCCCGTCCCCGTCCCCGAAATGCTCTCGGGGGAATTTTTCTCCCCATCCCCGCCCCCACGGGGGAAAATTTCCCATCTTTGGGGCCCCGAACGGGGCGTTCCCCGCGGGGATCCCCATTAACAGGTCCAAACTGACATCCCTAAATTTGACCATGCACATAAGTTGTTATATACATGCTTAGTTGATACGAAATTAAATAATGTTAACATAAAACTTTAGTCATGACATTATAGTAAGATGTGCCTAGTTTGTGAGTTTTCACCGGTTGTTCCATTAGAAGTGGAGGTTGATATATTGACATCATGGTTAGGAATCTTTCTGCTCAATTTCATCGCCATATTTAGTACTCTCAATTGTTTCCTAGGCCCGCCACGACCTGTTTTGGGAATGGTTGTAATTTTGTTTTAAGATTTCAAAGCAAACAACAGTTAATATAGCTCAAATAGACATACTGTAATTGTAGAAAAATGTTCATTTATTTTCCAATGACAATAACATGAAGACACAAATGAGTACAACTAATGCAACATAAACATGAGTAGTATCACACACAATACTTTGTAGTATCATTAACACAATATATTGGCAATTAAAGGAGTTATATGAATCATACTACGGTTGAGTTTCCAAACAAGATTCATAGTTTGTCTCGCACGATTGTGCTACAAGTTTCTATACACGTGCATTGGTATCTACTGTTACTTTTTTTGGTACTGTAATGTTTACTCGAGTCTTACCATTTGGGTGCTTAGGACTTTGTGGAACTCTGTAACGTAAACGAAATAAATGTTGTAATATTAAACCACTAAAACAAACATATGTTTCTTATATAACTCAATGTATTTATATTAAATAGCTAGACCTATTTTACACATGCAGCGTCTCAATCGACACATTCTTCTGCTTAAATGAACTTGATGTTTTACATGACCTGCAAATATTAATAATGGGCAAGTGAACATATTAAATATTCAAATGTCAGCGGGTGTTGGAAATTAAAAAATACCTTAATCAAATGAAACTTACATGGGTTTATGAGAAGAAATTCCAACCTCAAAGACGGGGAAAAGCCATCCGATGTTGTATATCAAACACAAAAGAAGGATGATGATTTTCATTTGTAACAAAGTTAGAATCTATAGAAGTATTTGACAACAAATTTGTTCCTAAAGACTATATTTGGGATGACCTGATATTTTTTATAAAACCATGTCTGGTTAGGCTAGGTTCAAAACCTTGAAAATGTGCACTTAGCATAATACCTTCTTCTACTATTTGTGAAATCGTTTTTTGGTTCTGCATTGACGGAGTAAGCTCATACATTATTTTTCTCATTATGAAGTTGTTTGGAGAATTAAGATTGACATCTTCAATTATATGTTGTTGAGGACTATGTCTCTGACGCTTCAAACAGTTTTGTTTCATAATAAGTGATCCTCTTGCTTTTTTCCCCGATCCTGGTTTTTCATTAGGGTCCATAATCTACATAATATAAGGTAATTTGAGTCTTTAACATATATGGTCTAAATAAGTGTAACAACATTAACTCAATTAATCAATCAATAGACAAAAAGGGGCATATTGTTTCTGACTTAATGAACTACCAACCAAAAGAACAACCATTAACTACAAGGAAATATTAACATCTAATTAATAGCCAAAGGTCATATCCAATATAAGTTATTACAACTCATATCTAATTTAAACAGCAACCATAGAAACATGTTGAGTTAGGTGATGCATCATAAATGAGAGTATCAAACTGTAACATGGCTAATTTTTTTGCTATTTATAATAACTTTCCTGCTATAGTCTTAAGCTGGCAATATAAGAGTGATGGATATATCACCTAATTCTAAGAACTTAGTTGAATGGAAACATATTTTGCAAACAAAGACTATGGTAATGCACAATAGCTACCAAAAGCATGTCTCGAGTAAATTAAGCTTTCATTACCTAGGTTTGAAGAGATATGCATTTAGGACACTAAACATTACTATCATTTGTAATTACACACCCCTGCTTATCCATTTGACATACCCAGATTTTGTTTAGGAGTGCAAATCTTTATGTCCTCTTATTCCAAGAATTTTGTATAATCATTATAAAATCGATGTGATTAAATGATAAGTGTGTTAATTTTATTATGCTCACTTTTAAGGTATAGTTATATCACTAAGATTAACCAAAACCGAACAAACCAATCAAAATCCAATAATTGCAATGCATAATGAAGACAACTTATAATTTTAGATATGTGTTTTGAGGTAGAACCATAGATACAAAATAGAAACTCACCTGGCTGCAGAACTTAGTTTGTTAACAGAAACACAGTTGTTGGATCAATTATCCAGAAGCATACTATTATAGATTCAATTGCAAATCATTTGATAGTGTTCTACTGTTATTTCATATTTTTCAGTGTGTTGATAGTGTAACATTGTAGTTTAAGACCTGTTATTAATTTTACGAAAAATAGAGGACTATTTTGCAAGTTTATCTATTATAAAGAAATTTGTAAAATTTGTCCCAAGTAATATCAAAAATTATATTATAGCCTTAACAGGATATTTTATTTGCAAGTCTTTATCCTTCTAAAATATAATAGGTACTTGTAGCGGTAAAATCAATGAAATTGCCACTGAGTATTTATTTATCCCACAAAAGGGAAAGGAAAACCATCAAAGAAAACCTAAAGGGGGGAATCAAGGTCTTGCGACCGAGAGATTGGGTAAGGGAGTCGATTACGCGAGGGGAAGGTATTATCACCCCACACGTCCATAGTACTCTATGGGATCCACTCTCGTTATTCTAATCAAAGGGTGTGTTCAATATAACGCTTAAGAATTATAAGATAAGAGGGAATGCATGCAAAGAAAACACGGGGAAAAGAAGGAAATATTTACAATTTTCGCTCGGCTGAGCCCCGTGACCAGATGCCTACGTATCCCCTTTAAGGAATCAGCGCGCCGTAGTTCGGCTCATATATTTTATTTGTTTGTATTTTTTAAATGAACAATGTTGCATTCGATCATTCCACCGCTGCTCGACCTTTGGGGACTTACGACCTGTAGTGGAAAGGAGCTAACATGCTCTTAGAAGAGAAAAGCCGAATGACGAAAAAAATGGATTGATTGGTATTTTTTACCATGAAAAGAATTTTTTGTATGATTAGCATTTTTTATACATTTGCCAAGAAAAATAAGTTTTAGTTTTAAATGCAATTATGAAAAAAATGGGAAGAAAATATCTAAGAGATACTAACCTATCTCTAATCTAATGTTATCATATAATGAGGGATCCTATCTAAGTTAGCATGCCAAAGAAAGTCTAACAAACTATCCTATAGAGAACATGCAATGAGAGTGAAGTCGTGATCTCAATGTCTAAATTGAGTGACTCATCGATCAACAAGAAATAAAGGAAAGCGATAACGTCCTATAGGGAGCATGCACTGAGAGCGAAGTCGTGATCTCAATTTCTAAATTGAGTGACTCATCGATCAACAAGAAATAAAGGAAAACAATAAAGTCCTATAGGGAGCATGCACTGAGAGCGAAGTCGTGATCTCAATTTCTAAATTGAGTGACTCATCGATCAACAAGAAAGGAAACAAACACAAGCACAAAACATATAAGAAATGAAGTGCGAAATGCCTGCTACAGGTCTTTAAACAACGACTTCGAACGCACACCATTTATTTCTTACTTCTCATGATATCTAGAAAAGAGATAAAAATGCGGAAATATAACTTGGAAGCAGTATAATACCAAACGAACAATAATATCCGCAAAAAGTGCAACCAAAGTAAAGAAACCCAGAATACTTCGCGCGAGCTGGAATCAACAAACAAACAGTCAGAGATAAAATATTTGGAATAGGTGTCGAAGCTTCATTGATGTGAAAATAAATCACAATCGGAAATTCCAACATGCCGACATATCAAACAATGAACCTAACAGAGAAGGTCCGTTGCCTCTTCAAAACCATGCAAGAGAAGAGAAAACTCTACAAAAAGCCTCTTTGAACTTCCTTGATTAAAATTATGCTCTTAGATAGCTTCAAAACCTCTTGAAATACTCAACAGAATCATCCCACAACCATGCCAACACATATCACAGATTGAGCACTATTATCACGCACAAATGGCATCAAGATACCTCATATAACAATCCATAAATTAACATAATAATTGATCATAAAAATTTCTAACTAATTTCTTAAAATCCCCAAATATTTCCCACTATTTTTATTCATCCATTTCTATCATAAAAATTAGGCCAAGAAAATTAATAGGAAAACACACATAATTCTCAACAGAGGGGGGTGCTGATTGGATCAGGGGTGAGGTTCAACAACAATGGAGCTAGGGCCCAACTGAAAGGTCTGGGAATTCTTTTTGTTGTGTCAATGGCCTCAAAAAAATGTGTGGGCTCAAGGATTCAGTTCAGGCCCATGCGGATGAAGATCCAACAACCATTCACAGGATTTCGTTATTCAGCTTATTACATTTTTATTGAACAAAAATGAATATAAATAAATGAATAAAATTGAAAAGGATATTGAAACGGTGTTGTATTGAGCTAGGGTTCACAATTTGTGATGAATCAACTTCTTCAACTGACACGATCCCTTCTTCCTCTCCTAACTTGCGATTTCCGTTTAGCTTCTCCGTCGTACCGGAAATCGCCTCTGGTGAGGCGGAGGTCGGAACAAGCTCAATCATAGACTAATTAAATTGCCTTCATCTTCTCCTCAAATATACTCCTTAAATTCCCATATTCTAATCGCACTGCATAAATTTCATAATGTTTAATAACCCTAGAAATCTCCACGGTGGAGAAAGAGACTCTGAGATCCAACGAGTATGAAGATGCAGGTAAGTTCTTCGGTTCTTCCACTCTTTGTTTCTTCTTACTATTTTTTTGCTTCTAGTCTCCGCGTATGTGTGTTGTGATGAAGATTAGAGAACCACTGCAATTGTTTATTCAGAAACGAAGAGATGCGATATGATGTGTGTGATACGGTGGGAGAACTGACTTGAAGGTTTTGCGTTTGATTGCAAATGTTGCGGTTAGCAAGAGTCGCCACCGACTTTTCTTTTATCCAAAAGGAAAGGTGAAAAGGCACAGTGTGATACGGTGGGAGAACTGACTTGAGGTTTGCGTTTGTATTCGCACTTGTGCGGTTAAGCAAGAGTCGCCACCGACTTTTTATTTTATCCTAAAGGAAAGGTTAAAAAGCACAGCAAAAACCTTTTGAGATATTTCGTGGGTTCGGGGGGTAGATTATGAAAAGGGAAGGTATTAGCACCCTTTTCATCCATGGTTATCCATGGGCTCTTAGTTACTTGGTTTTTTAGATCACTTGCCTTGTTTTTCGATTGCTTTGAAAATGGTGTGTGTGTGGGTATTTTTGAAAATGCTTTGGAAAAAGATGCCTTGTCTTAGGCAACCAATGTATTTGACTCGTGTTTGAGTGTTTTACAAAAGTGTGAATCTTTTCGAAAAGATGTTTTCAAATGTTTTTTGAGAGTTTGTTTGAAAGTGTTGTGGATTGTGGTTTTTGAAAAGAAGGCAAGTGTTTTTGCAAGTTTGATCTCAAGTAACTAAGAGTTTTGTCTACCCTATTGTACTCAAAGGTTTTTGTCATGTTTTAACCCTTTTTAGCAATTTTGTTCCACCATTGAAATTGATGGACGACCTTGCGTTTAGGAAGTTTATTCGGGACGGGCGCGGGTCATCGTATGGACCATGAATGCAATGATGCCAAGTATCTTTGACAATTTGTTTTGAAGGGACTATGATCATTCCGTTTAGGCAACACTTTGAGACTTATGATCATTTGATTTGTTTTGCCAAAGATACTCGACGTGCAAGCATGGCCCATTTTGGAAGGCAACAGGTGGGATTACCCTAGGGGGTGCAAGTGTGATTGTGTATTGATTACATGTATTTGTCTTGTATTAGGTTATCTAGCGTTTGATTTTATGTACATACAAACCCTAGGTCTAACCATGGTATAATTGAAAACTGTAAATTGCGGAATATAAATCTACGCTATTACAAAATAGTGTCCGGGAGTGGGGGTATAAATGTACAAGGGGATGAGACTTATAGTATCCAATAAGTTACAACCAAATCGAATGTCGCAATCAAATGTAAATATCGAATATACAAATATAAGATAAAAATGTGTATAGGGCAATGTATTGTGTAAGTGTAAATGTGAGATGTATATTGTATTGTGTATGTGTAATTATTTACAGGTGAATTGTGAAGTTGAAACGTATTAGGGTTTGACCTAGAGGAATGTTTTTAATGAATTTTTGATTTATATGTTTAATTATGTACAAAAGAAAAATGTTTTTAATTAAATGTTCAATTTTTAATTGGAAAGTATTTTAGTCCAAATGTTTGTGAATTTCAATATTAGAAAAATGTATTGAATTGTTATGTACAAATGTGTATATTAACTAAAAGAATTTCAATTTTAATTATGTATGAAAAAGAATGTTAACTAAAAAAAAGAGTTTAATTTTAATTATGTATGAAAAATGTATAATATGTACAAATCGATGTTTTAAAATGTATGTACAAATATATTTTAAATGAAAGAGTAAATAAATAAATGAAAATAATTATTTTCAAACTCAATATATGAGGTAAAGATGTATTTTTAATTAGGTTAGTATGTTTAATTAAATTAAGAAATAAATTGTGTATGTTAAAAAAAATGAATTAATTGAGTTAGTATATAAAAAAAAGTAAACATTGTTTTTATAAAAATGAAAAGAGTTAATATTTTATCAAAAAGAAGAAGTAAATATAAACTAAGGTTAGTGATTAATGGGCTTAGAATAATTAGGAACGGGTCAGGCCCATGGATCTGGAAACAAAATTAGGGTTAGGCATTTTGTTTTCAGAACGAAAGTTAGGGTTTGGGACGGCGCCGTTCACTTGAATTTCGTCTTCTTCGTTCAAGCTTTCCGAACAACTCGACTCCGGCCACCAGCGTTATTCCAACGGACCTCTCTTCCCTCCAGTTCAGTGGATACGTTGTTCAAGGTTTGTTTCAGTGTTCCCTTTTTTATTCTATGACTGATACGCGTGGAATTTGTTCTGAGCTCTTTATTTTTTCGTTTTTTATGAGGTGAAGGGGAAGATATAGCAAGTTCGTTACCTGATTTTTGGAGATGGAGGAGAGAAGAGGGGTGACGTTGAGGAGGCCGGAGCGGCGTGAGGAACTTTGAGCTTGCTTTGCTTTTGACGCTTCCCTGGTATTTTCGTTCTTTGCTATATTTAGGGCTTTGATGATGATGTACACTGAGAAACCCTAATATATTCACTTCTTCATCTTCTTCTTTCCTACTGTGATGCCTTTGGGAATTTTGTATGTTCTTGGAATGTACTTGCTTGTCTATGGTTTTGATGATGACGTGCACTGAGAAACCCTAATTCACTTCTTTATCTTCTTCTTCCATGCAACTGTTGCCTATGTATTGTTGCCTCTGAGTGACTCGAGTTGCTTGCCTATGATGAAGCTTGCTTCTGAGGCTCTTTGAACTGCCTTTTGAGATTGCTACTGTTGAAACGATTTTTTTTGACTAGCTTTCTTCTTCTCTACTGCTTGCGTTGCCTTGGGAATTCTGTATGTTGCCTTTGCCTATGATGAAGCTTGCTTCTGAGGCTCCCTTTCCTCTTCTCTACTGCTCACGTTGCCTCAATTTGTTGCTTCTTCTTTGTCCCTGAGTTGCTGTATGCCTGTTGCTTTGAATTGTTGAATGCTAGCTTTTGAATATGTGTATGCTTTTAGAACATTGGCTGCCTTGGTATTGCCTTGAATGTTGAAGAGATTCTGAGATTGATTATCGCCCAGTGATGTTTATGCTGAGGGCTTAGGGCTCGGGCACTGAGTTGCTTAGATTGAAGGGTTTAGATGTTGGGTGAACTGGTCTTGCAGGGTTTTTCTATGCTTTTGAACTGTATGTTTGATGGTTTATTGACAGGTTTGTGTAGTTTTTGAGTTGAGTTCTGAGATGTGTTATGTTCAGTATGTTTGTGTTTTATAATGTGTCTTTGAAGGTTGAGGCAGGGTATTGGTGTTTGATAGGTTGCAAGTTATGGTTTTTTGTTATGACAGTAGATTGGGTTCTGTTGAGACAGGTATGAGGTTTTTTGACAGCAGCAGGTATGATTTTTACAGGGGTTTTGGGTAGTTCAGTTCATGTGTTCAGTTTATGTGTTTGTGAGGTCATGACAGGCTTGTTATGTGAGGTTTGGCCTTTACTGATGCAGGTTTGTGGTTTCTCAGATTGCAAGTTATATGCTTGCTTTGTTGTGAGGCTTGTTGCTTATGTTGGACTGAGTTTTGTATATTTCTTTTCTATCCTAAACTCTCCCTTCTGCCCCGTCTTGGTATATGCTTGGCCCTCTGTATATTATGCAGAGTTGTGTGTTTTTTTATCTTTTCTCCCTCTCCCTTTTGCCTGCTGTGCTGAACTGTTTTATTGGCTTGTGTGTACTGAGGCAGAGTTGGTATGTTTTGACAGTTCCTCCCTCTCTATCCTAACCTGCTATGCTGAACTGAGTTGGCTTTATCTTTTCTGCTGTCCTGATGCCTATGCCTAACCTGAACTGAGTTTGCTTTATCTCTCTTTTTTCTCACTTTACAGTACAATAAAGAATTTTATAATGTTATTATTGTACTATGTTCTGAAGGGGTTTGACTAGGGAAATGATGACTTTGGATTTCTTGCATAACACATTTTGCATCTTTTTCTCCAGCTTTTGCGCTTTGCTCTGACTTTGCATTTTGATATCTTGGCAAAAATCTTTTCATGACAGCTTTTGAGCTTTGATAGCAACTTGTACTACTTTGATTTCTTTCTTTGAGTAAACTGACAGTAGTGCCTTTGCTTTGGATGGAAAGTTTGAGATTGGATTTGAACTATATGGTTTTGAATTGGAAATTGAGATTTTAAATTTCTATGCAACTTGAAATTTGTAACTTATGCATTTTTGACATTTCATGAAATAAAAAATCTTCCCTCTCTGTGAACCGGGAGAAATCCCGTGATTTGCAGAGAGGGTCAACTGATCCCAGTCAGTGGCCCCTAATGATGAGCAATATTCTATCTGTCTCTTTTAAAATGCCTTCTGACTTTTCTTGTTTCTTTTCGCAGATAAAAAATGGAGTACCGGAGCGGAGTGAAGAACGAAGAATATTAGAAAATAGGATAGTTTTTTCATTCTATGTAATATTTAAATTAAATGTAAATTATTGTCTGTAATTTAATTTATAAACAACAATTTGTACAAATAATTCAAATATCAATAAAAATCCAAATTATCCAATTGGTTCTAATTTTCTTTATTGCTTATTTATTTATTTAAAATTCTTAGAATTAAAACAATTGAAAGATAAATTTCAATCATTCAATTTTAGAATAATGAATAACTTAAATAAAACAACATTGATCAATTAAACCCGTCTTATTCAACATCCAGAGCAAAGCAGCAGTCAATCCAAATAGACTGATCAAACGCATAAACACTGTGAATCCAACACTGCATCCTGTATACGACTGGCCCAATCAAAACGTACTGAATTCAAACCACTGTCTCTTTTACTGATTAAACCAAGATAACGCGAATTTTAATCTGAATCTTGAAATAAACCGCAAAGTGCTGTGGAATTTAAATTCTTCTGAGAATATGCCCATAAAACCCTAATTCCCGATTAAATGCCAAATCACGCTCGCTTAATCAAAATTGAACCAAAAATCAACCAAACCCTAAGCCCACTGTATGAAACAATTCAGAGCTCTGAAAATCAGTAAAAACCCTAGTTTTGCTTGACTGTCAAGAAAAGTCCATTTGTCCGATTCTTGAGCCAGTTTGAAAAGTCAGGAAATGTTTGAAGCTGAGATTTCTTGGGGAAAAATGCGAGGGCAAATTTTGGGGTACAACAGTTGCCCCTGTTCAATCTTCTTTGACCTGAAGAGTTAGATTGGCAGGTTTGCCTTTCGTGACTTGAAGGTAAAAGGAGATTGGACACTAGTGTGCCCAGAAAATTTGCGCTCGTCGATGTGACGGTGGAGGTGAATGGGCTTAAAGATGCCATTTGGTGATGGGCTTAAAGATGCCATCTGGTGCGAGAGAATTTTGTCGGGGGACGGGCTTAGAGATGCCATCTGAGAATGGGCTTACAGATGCCATTCGGCGACTGCTGGTAGGAGGATGGGCTTACATATGCCATATGGTGATGTTGAACTGTACGTCAATGGTGAGTGGACGAGTATCAGAAGGGCATCCCTGTTTTGGAATATCTCTGAATTGGGGTCTGAACAGGCAACAGATTGACGTCCATGTCTGGAGAATCTGTAAACTATTTTCAGGAGTTGGGACTGAACAAGCAATGGAGCAGCATCCGTTGTTGGGAAGCGTCCGTAACCTATTTTCAAAAATTGAGAAGAGTCTGAATCAGTTGGTAGATTGACATCCGTTGTAGGGAAGAATCCGTAAACTGTTTTCAAAGGTTGAGAAGAGTCTGAACAAATCGGTAGATTGACGTCCGTTGTAGGGAAGAATCCGTAAACTTGTTTCAGAAGTTGAGAAAAGTCTGAACAAATCGGTAGATTGACATCCGTTGTAGGGAAGAATCTGTAAACTTGTTTCAGAAGTTGAGAAAAGTCTGAACAAATCGGTAGATTGACATCCGTTGTAGGGAAGAATCTGTAAACTTGTTTCAGAAGTTGAGAAGTTGAAGAGGAACCGGTGTAAGGTTTCTGCTGATGCGTCTGAATGAATCCGGAATAAGTATCAAAATGTCGCCGTGTCCGGGTCACATCTGAACTATTTTTTTGGATGAATCTCAGGAGATGATCTGTGTCTGTCGACTGATCTTACCTGAAAAGGCAAATGGTTAGTCGTATGCAATGTTATGATGCATGATGCAAAGTACGTGACATCAATATTTATGAATGTGATGGATGCGCATGTAAGCTGTTGAGCTAATCTTGCCAAGGATACATGATTCCGAGATGGCTGAAGATAAAAGCATCTTGACTGCTGCCGGGGAAAATAAATCCCTGGCTGTCGCTGGGGAAGAGAATTCCTGATGACCTCTACTGGGGAGTTCCAACTAGTAGACTCATGCCGAGGAGGCCAGATTGAGAATCCTCGGCTTGATGGGAAGTAACCTTGGAGACTTCACTGGGGAACTCAAGATTGTCCTCCCGAAACTCTGCGGGGAGAAGGTTCAATGGTTTGGCTTCGCTGGGGATACTGAAGCTTAAATTCTGAGGAAATTGAATTCCGGGGGATTCCCTGGCTGGGGATAGGAAGAATCTTGGCGAGCGCGATCTTCCGTGGCGGTTAGCTTGAGAAGACTCTGAACAAGCGATAGGTTAACATCCGTTTACTTGGAGAACCCGGGAACTGTTTTCAGAAATCTTGAAGTTGAATCAGCAATAGAGCCGCATCCGTTGTTGGGAAGCGTCCGTAAACTAAATTCAAAGGCTGCATCTGAACAAGTTGATAGATTAACATCCGTTGTTGGGATGAATCCATGAACTGTTTTCAGAAGTCTTGAAGTTGAATTAGCAATAGAGCCGCATCCGTTGTTGGGAAGCGTCCGTAAACTAAATTCAAAGATTGCATCTGAACAAGTTGATAGATTAACATCCGTTGTTGGGATGAATCCATGAACTGTTTTCAGAAGTCTTGAAGTTGAATTAGCAATAGAGCCGCATCCGTTGTTGGGAAGCGTCCGTAAACTAAATTCAAAGGTTGCATCTGAACAAGTTGATAGATTAACATCCGTTGTTGGGATGAATCCATGAACTGTTTTCAGAAGTCTTGAAGGGGAACCGGTGTAGGGTTTCCTGATGATGAGCTTGTGTAAAACTGCATCGGGTTTTGAACACTTTTGACATTCGAATGCCCCAAGTGGTGATGTAGATAAATTCCTGGCTTATTACAGGTGTTGGTCTACAATCGGTCGTTCACAGATGTTTCCTGGGTTGTTGCAGGTGTTGATCTGGAATTCTTCAGACAGGCCCTGGCTGGATACAGGAGTCGAATCTGGAAAGGTGATAGTTGATAGATATGCCCTGGCTGGATACAGGAGTCGAATCTTCAAACTCTTCAGACATGCCCTGGCTAGATACAGGAATCGAGTCTGGAAACGTGGTCAACAGATATGCCCTGGCTGGATACAGGAGTCGAATCTGGAAATAGTCGTCAACAGATATGCCCTGGCTGGATACAGGAGTCGAATCTTCAAACTCTTCAGACATGCCCTGGCTAGATACAAGAATCGAGTCTGGAAACGTGGTCAACAGATATGCCCTGGCTGGATACAGGAGTCGAATCTGGAAACTCTTCAGACATGCCCTGGCTAGATACAGGAATCGAGTCTGGAAACGTGGTCAACAGATATGCCCTGGCTGGATACAGGAGTCGAATCTGGAAATAGTCGTCAACAGATATGCCCTGGCTGGATACAGGAGTCGAATCTTCAAACTCTTCAGACATGCCCTGGCTAGATACAGGAATCGAGTCTGGAAATGTTGTAGTTGATTTGTTGAACACTTTTGACATTCGAATTCCCCAAGTGGTTGTGAAGGAGTCTTGAATCAGATTACTCTGCATATTGAGAGATTTCTTGAAATCTTGACTGGACTGCCCCAGGTTAACTGTACTTTGAAAGATCTGTTGGACCTTGACTGGACTGCCCCAGGTTAATTGAATTGTGACATGTCATGCCCCTTGTTGATAGGAGATTTGATGGAAGTGTTATCCTCTTGAAGTGATTTTGACTTACTGAGAGAGTTTTCGTTCCTCCGAACATTCGCTGTATGACTTTCTTCGCTGTCAAACAAAAGGGGTCAAATGCAGACAGTGATATTCGAATAATGCAAAGTTTATGTTTGTCTCGAAGTTTTGAAAAATGCGTTTTTAGCAGAAAACTTTTCATAAGACAAGTTGACACACGATTTAGAGCAAAGCCCTACAGGAGTCAGGATACCTTTTGTAACAGTATGCTTTCGAACTAACCCATGCTTCAATTAGGACTTTTAAAGGGTTGTAACGTGGCCTGGTTCATGGTTTAAGAAACAAAGGATAAAAGGCTCAAAGTATATTTGTACCCACCCGCTCTTCGTGATGTTCTTCAACCTAAGCTCAGTTAATTGTGCGTCGCACTCTGTTTTGAGTGACTTTTGGGCGATGGTTCACCAGTTTGAATTTTTGGGAGACAGTCATCATCTCCTTTTTCTTTTTCCAACACTTTTCATGTTGTTGAGGATTTTGTAGTGACCTCACTATTTTGATTTTGATTTGTTATCCCTAACTTTTGCCTGACTGTTACCGTTTTCGGGATTACTGTCAGCGGGATGCCCCAGTTTTCTTAAGCCTCCTTTATAGGTTTTGGCTTGGTGGGCTTTTCTCTTTTGAGAGATTGACTGTCTATGTGATAGGGAACCACCCTTGTCTTTTGATTCCGAAGGAATGCTTTCTTTTTTGACGTCGTTCGTTGTATTATGAACTGAGAGTTTGCGACTTCAATGCGCATTTTCTTTTGAATTAACTGAGATACTACCCTGCCCCAGGTTTATATCAAAGGTTTTGATTGTATCGGAACAGGAAACTCCTACTTCTTTGGCTCGAAGGGGTTGACTAGGGATTAACTTCCTTATAACTCCAGTGTTTGGGAATTGAAAGAAATGCCTGTACATCATCAGCAAGGTCTGTCCAAAAGCATACTGTATAAGATCACGGTATTGTTTCGTCATCCTCCCTCTAAAGGCTTGCAGCTTTTTATCAAGAGTCAAATATCATAAAGAAAAGCATAAGAGTAGTGAAACGAATGGATGAATTCAAGACAAACATATGCAATGCATTAATGAAAACAGAGTTTAACATCAACAGATAATTGTTTGACAGCAAAAGAAATTACAACTTTGAAAATTCAAAAAGAAGCAAAAGTCTTTCAGTTTCGAGCTTCGTCACTTCAAGCGGAGAACCCTTTAACGGAAGATCTTCATCTCGCCGTCTGGCATGAATTCCAGCACCCCAATGTCAATCAGATCTTGAATCTTGTTCTTCAAGGCCCAACAGTCGTTGGTACTGTGCCCCGGGCTGCAGGAGTGGTAAACACAGAATTCGTCGGGATTAAAGCGAGGAGAGGAGATATTGAGCTTCTGAGGAGGGTCCTTTACGGTGAGCAAATTGACCTCCAACAGGCGCTTCAGTATGAAGAATGATGGTATCTCAGTCTCCGTAAACTGTCTTCCCGACTTTTCTTGTTTACGCCGATTGCCCCGTTGACGCTGGCGAGGTTGTTGATGGGTTTGTGACCCTGAAGCTAACAAAGGAGCTTTCCCCTTGTCTTCTTGAGTGGATGGAGGCTGAGCGGTGACTTGCTCTTCAACCTCAGATGTTTGCCCCAGTCGGTTGTTTGGAAGCAGTTGGCGGACAAGAACTCTGAGTTCCTCTTGTCTTTGAGATAGGTCTTGGATGAGAGCCATCTGGCCCACCAACTGTCCCATCATTTGAGTCCTCAGTGTTGTCAGATCAAACTGCAGCTCCGCAATCTGATCACTCCTGGCATTGCTGGAACTCCCCAAGTCCTTGGTGAGGAGAGCTTTCATCTCTTCTTGCCCCAGAGACAAGTTCAGGAACATCTCCTGCAGCTGAGCAGTCTGGTCTTGGATGTCTTTGACAGACCGTTCTAGAGCCATCTCTTGCTGAAATAAACAGCAGGAGAGTAAGGAAACCTGAAAAATGAAAGATTATCAAAATGAAATGCATGATATGTGGATGCATGCTTTCAAGGATCTCTTGGGGTAAACACAAGAAAATGTTAGAGGTTGAACTCTGCTCTAGGATTGGAGATCTCTGCATCGGTGGACGTCCTTCCACGAGAATCAAGCTCACCATGTCGAGTGGGTCATAGCCACTGATTCAAGTTGTTGTACTTGATCTTTGATTGGGAAACTTTGTATCGGCGGATGTCTTTCCACTAGAATCAAGCTCACCATGTCAGGTGGGTCATAGCCACTGATTCAAGTTGTTGTACTTGAACTTTGACTGGATTGGTTAGAGGAGAAACCTCTTTCCCCTTGATAGATGTCTGGTTCAACGTAACCCTGCATCAAAAGAACCCTCGAGATCCTTGAAATGGTTATTGAAAATGCTAAAATGCTATGGTATGATGTTATGATGTTATGTACATGTATGCACAAGCAAGTAAGTGTATATACAGACAAACAATATTCACACAAAGCACACAAGGCCTTAGGTTTAGGCTTGCATGAGGTTCAGGTACTACCCTCTTTCAGTTTGTTGGTTAAAACCTGTCCTATCAAAAGTAACCGGGTTCTAGAGGTCCCAATATCACTGGATTGCTTTCATTGTTCATCGTTTCGATTTAGCCACTGAACTGGCGACCGAAATATTCCAGGAAAGCAACCCTCAATTGAGTGTAGTATCGAGTATCAACCAACCTCGGACTGCACCAAAGTCAGTTATCTCACTACCCTAAAAAGGCTAAGATGGTCAATTAAGGTTCTATGGTCAGTTGATGCTTCACGACACCACGCGGCGGCCCCGTACTCTCCTTGACTGAACTCAAGGGTTACCGGTACACACCAAAGTGCCACATCAACGTAGCAGACTGCTTCAACCATGTCGGTATACCCCGCACAGTTCCCTCACAGCCTTGTTGCTACCTAAAAGGGTTTCCCCAGATCCGGGTTAGGATCTATAAAACTCCGATACAAAGCCCACGAATGTAAAGCAAACAAAGCAATCAATTGAAAGTGTTGTACCCCAAAATTTGCCCTCCCATATTCATCAAGAATTGTCAAAGTCAAGGTCACAAAATGCCCCAAGGGTTGTGCAGCTCAACTGTCTCCTAGACAGTCAAAACTAGGGTTTGAGTTCTGGTCAAGCAAATGAACTTTTCAAAAGCCTAATCAAGTCTCATATGCCTACAAAGATGGTCAAGCATCCTCATGTCAAGTTTCAAGGCATTCAGCTCAAAATTGCACAGTCAAAACCCTAGATTGCACTACAGTCAACTGTAGGGGCAAAATGGTCATTTGACAGTCAGAAGTTCAAATTTTTGGTCAACATATCATTTTGAAGCCACAAACATCATTTGATCAATGCTTGATCATGATACTCAAAATTTGGCTCAGAAAATCATCAAGATACAAAAGTTACTATATTTGGACAGCTGAAAAAGTCAACTGAAATTGACCAGGGCATAACTTTCACATGGATTATCAGAAAAATTCCATCCAAAGCTCATTTTGAAGAGAAAGACATTTCCTACAACTCATCTTCATGTTCCAAGTCCAAGAAATGCTCTCACAAAAAGTTATCAATTTCAACATTATAGGTCATTTTCAAAAGTCAACAAAAAGTGACTTTAAGTCAAAGGCCATAACTTGAGGTTGGTAAATCAAAATGACATGGGACCAAAGGCATTGGTTAAAGGACTCAAAGACCTTTCCAAAATGTCCAAGAACATGTGAAAAGCTTAAAAATTGACCAAGTTATGCCTTGTGGAAGTTGGGAAATTTTTAGGAATTTTGAAAAGTCAACAATGATGCAAAAGGCCTAAAAATGCAAATGGGCCCATTTTTCTTCCAAATTTCTTCATGCCAAGCCTATGCACGACCACTAGGCCCAAAGGGAAGTATTTTCATATTTTTAATTATTTATTTGAATTTATATTAATTTATATTCATTTAAATCATTTTAATTCATGAAAAATATAACCTTAAGCAAAACAAATCTTTTTATGCATGATTTGGACTTGAGATTTCGTGCACATGCTGATATAGAAGGTTTTGGCTTGATTGAAACCTAATTGACACAAGAACCATGAAAAAAGATTGTAAAAGATCCTTAACAAATCAAAGATTGAAAACAATTATGGACATGGATTTTATTGAATCTTTTTAACCTAATTGCTTCCATACAAGTATGAGATCACAACCCTAATGCTACAAGACTGCAAGCTGCGCCCCATAACTCCATTGCATATTGGAATTTTTCATAAAAAATTCAAAACTGAAATCTAGTTTCAAGGTCGATTCAAGCTCCAATTTTGATTCCAATAGCTTCCTTGAGTGATTCTGAACGCGTGCCAATCATTAACATCAACAAAAACACCTTGAACTGGTATCCATGGATGAAACTGTACCAAAAAAATTCTGAAATCGCATAGCATAAACCAAGCATTCTTTTGCATTTTTCTTCATGGATTCTTGTTTATAATCATGTTTCTATGCTAACCAGTAGGTTCAATTGTGTTTTTCTGTACCATAGGCGATTATGCCATGTATGTTTTCTAGGGTTTGCAGGTTTCGAACTTGGGGGTTTTTGCCCAAGGAAAAATTGATGTTTCAAACCAGGACCACTGAGTTCAGTACATGGAGACGAAGAAGAACATGTCCTCGCGCCTAATTTATAATGAGAAACGAGCTATTCGCTATTTTTTCGTTGCTTGCCTAAGACCACGCCTGAAAATCGTGGCCATACGTGTGTGTTTCAGACAAAAGGAAGAAGACAACCTCGTTGTCACCACGTGATAGGTCCTTTTGAAATTCGCGCGTGTTTCACCAATTAGCATTATGTTTCTTTTATATTGTTTATGTTATATTATATATTAAATGAACTTGCATAGCTCAGCTGGCCAGGGGACGCGTTGGTAACCTTCAAGACCTGGGTTCAAGTCCCAGGTCTGGCAAAAGTTTCACATTATTTTTCATAAAAAATTCTTATGCAGCGCGCTTGAGGACGTTCACCATACACACTCAATATTCATCGCCCACGTGTCCCAGGCAACCAAATCAAGGGCATGGATTCCAGGAGTGCAATGAATATCAGTCAACGCATGACACATGATCCAGAAAGTCAATGAAATTCCATGCTTATTGGGCCAGGCTTTCCAAATTCATACCTCCTAAATTGGGGATTACACCCCACTCTGGTTTGATTTCCTTTTTATTTCATTTATTTTAATTGATTGTTTATTTTAATTATTTGTTTTAATTAAGTATTTTTAACAAAAATCTAAAAACATTATAAAAATCAGAAAATACAGAAAAAAACATAATATTTATTTTATTATAATTATTTTCATAAATAAATTAGAATGTAAATTATGTAGTGTAATTAGGTTTTAATTTTAATTCCTTTTTTAATAAAAATCCAAAAATGTAGAATTTAGGTTTTAATTGTTAATTCTTTTTATTTCCCTTTTTTCCACAATAATAATTATTATTTATTTATTTAGTTTTCTATTTAAATGGTATATAAATAAATTAGGTTTAATTTAGGTCATATTTCAATTCTTTCTTAATAAATAAAAATATTAGAGTTAGGGTTTGCCGTCTAATTTAATCTCAATTAATTTCCTTTTTTTTCATTAAATCTAAAAAACACAAAAATATCATTCTCATTTAATTTTAATTTTTAAGTCCTTATTAATTTTAATTATTTGCAAAAAGGGTCCAACGCCCTAGTTTCGTTTCAATTATTTAATTTGCGCATTTATCTTATGTCGTTTAATTGTAATTATGTAATTGTCCCTAAGCCATGTAATTTACTTTTCGCACTTTTATTTTATTGCTTTATTTATTTTCCGTTAAATCGGGTCAGGTTAATTTTGGCGATGTGGACCCGCGCCATTTGTAATAGTTTAGATTTATTTCCTCGCAAAATATTTAACTGTTAACCAAGCATGAAAGAATGAATGTCTTAATAAAATCAAGCGTAGATCACGACAAACGTGACAAGACAAATAAATGAAACTTGACACACGAATCGCACACACCACCCCTAGGGTACGCCTCACTGTTGCCTTGCCTCGAAAGGTGATTGTCGAGTAGAGGATGTCTTAGTAAGTCCTCATGATCCGGGAACCTGGCATGAGGGTAGCTTCTAAGGTGTCTTCCCATTGCTCCGGTGATCACCATGTCCCTAAAACTCGAATTGACCCGAACACCTCCAACGGTGGTGCTACCTACCTCTCAATGGTGGGATGGCACTACTTTAAAGGACATTTACACAGACGAATTCCTTAGGGTAGGTAGGTTCTCGTAGATACTTGCTCTAATTTCAAAACAAAACAAAATACTTTTCACACCAACACATTTTCAAAAAGCTTTCGAAAGCAATTTTTCAAACACTCTGACGTACGAGTCGAACTGAAATTTTTCAAAGAAACTTTTTTGAACCCACAATTGAAAAGCAAACAAAACACTTTTGAAAACACATTGAGCAAGTATCTAAGAGCCCATGGATAACCATGGATAGAAAGGGTGCTAACACCTTCCCTTTCTATAACCTACCTCCCGAACCGAGAGCAATCTCTTAAAAGGAATTTTTCTGTGCTTTTGTCCTTTCCATTTGGAGAAAATAAAAGACGGTGGCGACTCTTGCTTCCGCGACATTTCGAACCAGCGTTAAACAGTCAGTTCCAGATCCACCGATCACAGAACTGGCGACTCTGCTGGGGATATTAATTTAAAGTGAGGCGTACCTTAGGGCTAGCTTATAACTATGTTTTCAATTGTTTTCCTTGTGTGCTTTAAATTGTGGGTTGCTTGGGAGTTCTATAGATCCTACACCCGGATCTGGGGGATATCTTTCTTAGAAAGTAGCAACAAGGCTGTGAGGGAACTGTGCGGGGTATACCGACACGGTTGAAACAGTCTGCTACGTTGATGTGGCACTTTGGTGTGTACCGGTAACCCTTGAGTTCAGTCAAGGAGAGTACGGGGCCTCCGCGTGGTGTCGTGAAGCATCAACAGACCTTAGGAACCTTAATTGAACTATCTTGGCCTCTTTAGGGTAGTGAGATCACTGACTTTGGTGCAGTCCGAGGTTGGTGGATACTCGATACTACGCTCAATTGAGGGTTGCTTTCCTGGAATATTTCGGTCGCCAGTTCAGTGGCTAAATCGAAACGATGAACAATGAAAGCAATCCCGTGATATTGGGAACCTTAGAACCCGGTTACTTCTAATAGGACAGGTTGAACCCACCAACTTCAAGAGGGTAATACCCAGACCTCATGCTGGCCTAAACTCTAAGGGTTTCTCTTGTGTGACTTGCGTGCCTTCGTACTTGACTACTTGCATGCTTGTTATCTGACCCTTGATGTCTTGCAGGTTTTGTTCATAGTCCTTAATTGGGACTTATAACAGGGTGTACTAACTACTTGCAGGTCCTGTTTATAGTCCTTAATCAGGACTCATAACAAGTTTATCAAGTTTCTTGCAGGTTTCGGTTTATAGTCCTTAATTGGGACTCATAACAGGGTTACTCACATTACCCCATGCATAGCATAACATCATACCATTGCATGCATCCTGCATACATCCTAACCCATTTCAAGGGTCTCAAGGGCTTGTGATGCAGGTCATGGTGAATCAAACATCCAGCAAGGGGCAAAGAGGATTTATTTTCCTCTAGCTAGGGTTGTCAGGGGCTATGACCCACTGGATATGGTGAGCCTTTGACCCTTGGAAGAAAGACTCTCAACAAATATGAAGTTTCTTCCAATCAAGCTGCCGGATCCAAATGCTAACAAATTTCCTTGTTTACCCCGCGAGATCCTTGAAAACATTGCATGCATGTCATACATCTCATTGCATTGCAGGTATCCCTTTGACAGGTTGCTTACCCTTCTTCGCTGTTTATTTCAGCCATGGCTTCCCAACAAGATAACCAGGACTTTCTTGCTCAAGAGGCTCGGCTCGGGGACATCCTCCTGAATTTATCCAAGGGGCAGGAGGAGTTAAGGACACTTCTCACGGGGACTTTGGTCAGGAACAATGCTGAGGATGACAAGGATGAACAGCTGAAACGTCTACAAGCTGAGGTAGACACATTGAAAACCCAGATGCTGGGGCAAAGGGCCCTCATTCAAGGTTTAGCTCAGGAGCAAGGAGAGCTGAGGGCCATGATCAGTCAGCTTCATCAAGACATGAAGCAACCAGCCCAAGTCAGGGACCAAGTCTTTGATCAGCCACCAAGAGGACCAAAGTCTGGTATGGTGAAGAATGAACCTCTCCAAATTGCTACTACTTCACAAGCCCAGTATCAACGGGGTAATCGACGCAAGCGATACACGCCTGGAAGACATTTCACTGAGACTGGCATACCACCATCTCTAATGCTGGAACACTTGTTGGAGGTCAATCTGATTACTTTAAAGGGTCCTCCCCAGAATCCTGACATCTCTGCTCCTACTTATAACCCTGATAAAAGATGTGCCTACCATTCTGACAGTCCTGGACATGGCACCAATGACTGTTGGAGCTTGAAGAATAAGATCCAAGACTTGATCGACGGAAGGGTGCTGGAGTTCATGCCGGGTGGCCAAATGAAATGCTTCTGTTGAGAATCTCCCATCTGAAGGGACTAAGTCAAACTAGAAAACTTTTGTTCATTCGAATGTTCAAGTTGCATTTTTCTTTGATTGTTTAAACATTTATTCATGTCAAACGTTGTTATTTCATTAATGCATCGCTTATGTCTGTTTTGAATCAATATATTCGCATTCACTATATGCAAACTGTTTTCATATTTTTTCTGATGACAACTCTTGATCTTTAATCCTAAGCCTCTTGAGGGAGGATGACGAAAACGATACCGCAATTTACAGTATGCTTTTGAACAAACCCCGCTGATGAGGTACAGGCATTGTTTCAACCCCTAAACACTGGAGTTATAAGGATGATAATCCCTCGTCAACCCATCAGAGCCAAAGAAGTAGGATTTTTTATTTTCGAAAATCAAAACCCTTAATCATAGCCTGGGGCAGGGTAGTTCTCTCAGTTGATCCAAACGCATCTTTACAAAACGAACAAAGACAGTGATGGTACAGAACAATCAAAAGGACAGGCAGTCATCATCAAAATTCATAGAATGAAAAGCCCAAAAAGTCTAAACCTACAAAGGGGACTTATGAAACTGGGGCATCCCGCTGACTGTAATTCCAAAAAGGAAACAGTTCAGGCAAAAAAAAAAAAAAAAGAAAGGGATAACAAAAATCAAAAAAAAGAAAGAGGTCTCACAAACCCTCAACAAAAGCAAAAGTGACTGCCTGTTCAGAATAAATCATCCATATCTGAACCATCACCAGAAAATCAAAACAATACTCAAGCAAGGTCTAACGTATGATCAACTGAGATTAGGTTTGGAGAACATCACGAAGAGCGGGTGGGTACAAATAAAATTTGAGCCTTTATCCTTTGTTTCTTAAACCGTGAACCAAGCCACGTTATAACCCTCAAAAGTCCTAGCTGAAGCATGGGTTAGTTCGAAAGCATACTGTTACGAAAGGTATCCTGACTCCTGAAGGCCCACGGTAAATATGGAGTTGACATCACGTTTTACAAACATCATTTGTTTTATGAAAAAAAGAATGCATTTTCAAAATTTTCAAGACAGACATAGGCTTTGCATTTTTAACATAACTTTGTTTGCATATGACTTTTTGTTTGAACAGCAGAAGTTCGCACGACGAATGCCTAATGAACAGAAGTACTTCCAATCAAGGGGCAGGACATGACCATGGTCCATTATCTGGGGCAGTCCAATCAAGATTCGGAGAATCTCTCAAAAGGCCAAATAGCCGGGGGCAAATCTCCGCCTGAGTCACTTGGGGCATTCCAGCAACAAATTTTGCACGATCAGACATCTTCTGGTGGCGTGACAAAAACACTTCTAAACAGGGGCAACTCCCTACTTTCTGAGCACGGACATAGTCGAAAAATATTACGCATCATCAAAGACCCGCTAGGTTGACATACCTAGGCAAAAATAAGGGCTTCCCGGCGAACCAAAAGGGTTCGGGCAAAAATAAGGGATGAAAATGAAAAAAAATCTGTACACCCGGCAAGTCGAAAACCTGAAAAGGCGGCTTGGGCAAAAATGGGTATCCCGGTGGACTGAAAACCCGAAAGGGCGGTCCAGGCAAAAGTTAGGGATTAAAAGCATACGACTATGTCCCGCCATCTGTCTACCAGAAGAAGGTTTGTCCGCCAACAACTATCAGCACCCCATAGAAACAGGGGCAATAATGGGTGGTCTAAGCAATCTGATTGTTCTATCTTCCAAGGTACCAAGGTAGGTTCAGCTGAAGAACACGACCAGTACATCTTAATTCCCCAGAGAGTGGTTCAACAAAACAATACATTCTCCTCCAAGCAAATCATCAAATATCAAGGAAATTGAGTATCCTCCTGTAGTTCTCAATACCTCCCCAGCAGCACGCATTCTTAACAAGCATCCCCGGCAGTCTTGGTCTAAAGATTGTTCCCCGGCGATATCTCAATATTCAAAGGAATCACTTCCCCAGCATATCAAACTCCCCAGGAGAGTCCAATCCAGTTTCTCCAGGAAAGTTGGAATTCATATCTCCCCAAGCAGCAAGCTTATCCCCAGTAGATTCTGGAAGCTTATCCCTCGCAGGGCACGAACGCGTCGTCCCGGCTTGATTTAAAGAGTTATTTCCGTAACAGGATATAACTGGGTTATCCTCAGCCAAAAGCCACGGAAAGAGCGTCGTCGACAGTATCTTCCTACCCCCAGCGAAGTCTATCAACACTTCCGACAACAAGGATATCCCCAGCGGAGTTATTTTCATCAACTCAGCAAAACATCGCTATCCCCAGCATGATCGCTAGAGTATCTTTTCTCCCGCAGAATTAGTTCATTTGCCAAGTTTATTCCTCAACGGAGTTATCTTCTCCTACCGGTATTCTTGCAACGAATCATCCACAAGCGGAAGCAAAATCTCTTCCTCAACATCAGCCCAGGATATGACTTCCCGGCACCCGTCAAGGATTTATTCTCCTAGACAAAAACATACATAAAACATCACATACATCATTGTAGCATGCATAACGTATTGCATCATACAAGTCTCATTTATATTGATAACATCATTGCTTGATCCATATCATGCATCGCATATTACTGACTTTTACCCTTCAGGAAAGATGCAGTTGAAATTCTCAAACATAGTTCAAGGACTTCTCTAGTCCAGTTAAATCAACTCCAAACAGATTTTTCTGATAAAGACTCAGTAGAAGTTCTCTTATGGTCCCCTCTCCAACGGCGTGTGAGGTGGTAATTCCTTCTTCAGATGTTCCCCTCTCCGGCATGAGCGTGAGGTGATATTCTCTTATGGTCCCCTCTCCAACGGCGTGTGAGGTGGTAATTCCTTCTTCAGATGTTCCCCTCTCCGGCATGAGCGTGAGGTGATATTCTCTTATGGTCCCCTCTCCAACGGCGTGTGAGGTGGTAATTCCTTCTTCAGATGTTCCCCTCTCCGGCGTGAGCGTGAGGTGATATTCTCTTATGGTCCCCTCTCCAACGGCGTGTGAGGTGGTAATTCCTTCTTCAGATGTTCCCCTCTCCGGCATGAGCGTGAGGTGATATTCTCTTATGGTCCCCTCTCCAACGGCGTGTGAGGTGGTAATTCCTTCTTCAGATGTTCCCCTCTCCGGCATGAGCGTGAGGTGATATTCTCTTATGGTCCCCTCTCCAACGGCGTGTGAGGTGGTAATTCCTTCTTCAGATGTCCCCCTCTCCGGCATGAGCGTGAGGTGATATTCTCTTATGGTCCCCTCTCCAACGGCGTGTGAGGTGGTAATTCCTTCTTCAGATGTTCCCCTCTCCGGCATGAGCGTGAGGTGATATTCTCTTATGGTCCCCTCTCCAACGGCGTGTGAGGTGGTAATTCCTTCTTCAGATGTTCCCCTCTCCGGCATGAGCGTGAGGTGATATTCTCTTATGGTCCCCTCTCCAACGGCGTGTGAGGTGGTAATTCCTTCTTCAGATGTTCCCCTATCCGGCATGAGCGTGAGGTGATATTCTCTTATGGTCCCCTCTCCAACGGCGTGTGAGGTGGTAATTCCTTCTTCAGATGTTTCCCTCTCCGGCATGAGCGTGAGGTGATATTCTCTTATGGTCCCCTCTCCAACGGCGTGTGAGGTGGTAATTCCTTCTTCAGATGTTCCCCTCTCCGGCATGAGCGTGAGGTGATATTCTCTTATGGTCCCCTCTCCAACGGCGTGTGAGGTGGTAATTCCTTCTTCAGATGTTCCCCTCTCCGGCATGAGCGTGAGGTGATATTCTCTTATGGTCCCCTCTCCAACGGCGTGTGAGGTGGTAATTCCTTCTTCAGATGTTCCCCTCTCCGGCATGAGCGTGAGGTGATATTCTCTTATGGTCCCCTCTCCAACGGCGTGTGAGGTGGTAATTCCTTCTTCAGATGTTCCCCTCTCCGGCATGAGCGTGAGGTGATATTCTCTTATGGTCCCCTCTCCAACGGCGTGTGAGGTGGTAATTCCTTCTTCAGATGTTTCCCTCTCCGGCATGAGCGTGAGGTGATATTCTCTTATGGTCCCCTCTCCAACGGCGTGTGAGGTGGTAATTCCTTCTTCAGATGTTCCCCTCTCCGGCATGAGCGTGAGGTGATATTCTCTTATGGTCCCCTCTCCAACGGCGTGTGAGGTGGTAATTCCTTCTTCAGATGTTCCCCTCTCCGGCATGAGCGTGAGGTGATATTCTCTTATGGTCCCCTCTCCAACGGCGTGTGAGGTGGTAATTCCTTCTTCAGATATTTCCCTCTCCGGCGTGAGCGTGAGGTGATATTTCCTTTCAGATTATAATTTCCTATAGTTCCCTCTCCAACAGTGAGTGAGGTGACTCCCTTTGAGATTATAATATCCTTTGGTTCTCTTCCTGACACTACGAAGATGGTAATCCTCACCAAGATTTTCTCAACGAGCGTTGTTGAAGTTGAAATCACCCAAGGTCCTCTTACCATTCATGATTAAGGCAGTAACCATTCCTGGTTCATTCATCAACGTTTGAAGCTCCAGACCCAGCTTCTGTAACCAGTCAGGACACATCTATACCAAGCATCTAAAATCAGCTCCTGCGACGTGTCAGGTACTCATTTTTCTGTTTTGCAGGTATGCAGGTTCTCGCTAAGAAATCTCCTACGCGATCAACGTCCAGATGGCATCTATAAGCCCATCATCCTATCCAAGCAACATCCAAATGGCATCTATAAGCCCATTCTCTCATCATCATCGCTACTATGTGAGCGCAAATTTCTGGGCACTCTAGTGTTCAATCATCTCTTACCCTCGGATTACGAAAGGCACGTCAGCCAATCTGCATCCTCAGGTCTAAGAAGATTGAACAGGGGCAACTGTTGTACCCCAAAATTTGCCCTCCCATATTCATCAAAAATTGTCAAAGTCAAGGTCACAAAATGCCCCAAGGGTTGTGCAGCTCAACTGTCTCCTAGACAGTCAAAACTAGGGTTTGAGTTCTGGTCAAGCAAATGAACTTTTCAAAAGCCCAATCAAGTCTCATATGCCTACAAAGATGGTCAAGCATCCTCATGTCAAGTTTCAAGGCATTCAGCTCAAAATTGCACAGTCAAAACCCTAGATTGCACTACAGTCAACTGTAGGGGCAAAATGGTCATTTGACAGTCAGAAGTTCAAATTTTTGGTCAACATATCATTTTGAAGCCACAAACATCATTTGATCAATGCTTGATCATGATACTCAAAATTTGGCTCAGAAAATCATCAAGATACAAAAGTTACTATATTTGGACAGCTGAAAAAGTCAACTGAAATTGACCAGGGCATAACTTTCACATGGATTATCATAAAAATTCCATCCAAAGCTCATTTTGAAGAGAAAGACATTTCCTACAACTCATCTTCATGTTCCAAGTCCAAGAAATGCTCTCACAAAAAGTTATCAATTTCAACATTATAGGTCATTTTCAAAAGTCAACAAAAAGTGACTTTAAGTCAAAGGCCATAACTTAAGGTTGGTAAATCAAAATGACATGGGACCAAAGGCATTGGTTAAAGGACTCAAAGACCTTTCCAAAATGTCCAAGAACATGTGAAAAGCTTAAAAATTGACCAAGTTATGCCTTGTGGAAGTTGGGAAATTTTTAGGAATTTTGAAAAGTCAACAATGATGCAAAAGGCCTAAAAATGCAAATGGGCCCATTTTTCTTCCAAATTTCTTCATGCCAAGCCTATGCACGACCACTAGGCCCAAAGGGAAGTATTTTCATATTTTTAATTATTTATTTGAATTTATATTAATTTATATTCATTTAAATCATTTTAATTCATGAAAAATATAACCTTAAGCAAAACAAATCTTTTTATGCATGATTTGGACTTGAGATTTCGTGCACATGCTGATATAGAAGGTTTTGGCTTGATTGAAACCTAATTGACACAAGAACCATGAAAAAAGATTGTAAAAGATCCTTAACAAATCAAAGATTGAAAACAATTATGGACATGGATTTTATTGAATCTTTTTAACCTAATTGCTTCCATACAAGTATGAGATCACAACCCTAATGCTACAAGACTGCAAGCTGCGCCCCATAACTCCATTGCATATTGGAATTTTTCATAAAAAATTCAAAACTGAAATCTAGTTTCAAGGTCGATTCAAGCTCCAATTTTGATTCCAATAGCTTCCTTGAGTGATTCTGAACGCGTGCCAATCATTAACATCAACAAAAACACCTTGAACTGGTATCCATGGATGAAACTGTACCAAAAAAATTCTGAAATCGCATAGCATAAACCAAGCATTCTTTTGCATTTTTCTTCATGGATTCTTGTTTATAATCATGTTTCTATGCTAACCAGTAGGTTCAATTGTGTTTTTCTGTACCATAGGCGATTATGCCATGTATGTTTTCTAGGGTTTGCAGGTTTCGAACTTGGGGGTTTTTGCCCAAGGAAAAATTGATGTTTCAAACCAGGACCACTGAGTTCAGTACATGGAGACGAAGAAGAACATGTCCTCGCGCCTAATTTATAATGAGAAACGAGCTATTCGCTATTTTTTCGTTGCTTGCCTAAGACCACGCCTGAAAACCGTGGCCATACGTGTGTGTTTCAGACAAAAGGAAGAAGACAACCTCGTTGTCACCACGTGATAGGTCCTTTTGAAATTCGCGCGTGTTTCACCAATTAGCATTATGTTTCTTTTATATTGTTTATGTTATATTATATATTAAATGAACTTGCATAGCTCAGCTGGCCAGGGGACGCGTTGGTAACCTTCAAGACCTGGGTTCAAGTCCCAGGTCTGGCAAAAGTTTCACATTATTTTTCATAAAAAATTCTTATGCAGCGCGCTTGAGGACGTTCACCATACACACTCAATATTCATCGCCCACGTGTCCCAGGCAACCAAATCAAGGGCATGGATTCCAGGAGTGCAATGAATATCAGTCAACGCATGACACATGATCCAGAAAGTCAATGAAATTCCATGCTTATTGGGCCAGGCTTTCCAAATTCATACCTCCTAAATTGGGGATTACACCCCACTCTGGTTTGATTTCCTTTTTATTTCATTTATTTTAATTGATTGTTTATTTTAATTATTTGTTTTAATTAAGTATTTTTAACAAAAATCTAAAAACATTATAAAAATCAGAAAATACAGAAAAAAACATAATATTTATTTTATTATAATTATTTTCATAAATAAATTAGAATGTAAATTATGTAGTGTAATTAGGTTTTAATTTTAATTCCTTTTTTAATAAAAATCCAAAAATGTAGAATTTAGGTTTTAATTGTTAATTCTTTTTATTTCCCTTTTTTCCACAATAATAATTATTATTTATTTATTTAGTTTTCTATTTAAATGGTATATAAATAAATTAGGTTTAATTTAGGTCATATTTCAATTCTTTCTTAATAAATAAAAATATTAGAGTTAGGGTTTGCCGTCTAATTTAATCTCAATTAATTTCCTTTTTTTTCATTAAATCTAAAAAACACAAAAATATCATTCTCATTTAATTTTAATTTTTAAGTCCTTATTAATTTTAATTATTTGCAAAAAGGGTCCAACGCCCTAGTTTCGTTTCAATTATTTAATTTGCGCATTTATCTTATGTCGTTTAATTGTAATTATGTAATTGTCCCTAAGCCATGTAATTTACTTTTCGCACTTTTATTTTATTGCTTTATTTATTTTCCGTTAAATCGGGTCCGGTTAATTTTGGCGATGTGGACCCGCGCCATTTGTAATAGTTTAGATTTATTTCCTCGCAAAATATTTAACTGTTAACCAAGCATGAAAGAATGAATGTCTTAATAAAATCAAGCGTAGATCACGACAAACGTGACAAGACAAATAAATGAAACTTGACACACGAATCGCACACACCACCCCTAGGGTACGCCTCACTGTTGCCTTGCCTCGAAAGGTGATTGTCGAGTAGAGGATGTCTTAGTAAGTCCTCATGATCCGGGAACCTGGCATGAGGGTAGCTTCTAAGGTGTCTTCCCATTGCTCCGGTGATCACCATGTCCCTAAAACTCGAATTGACCCGAACACCTCCAACGGTGGTGCTACCTACCTCTCAATGGTGGGATGGCACTACTTTAAAGGACATTTACACAGACGAATTCCTTAGGGTAGGTAGGTTCTCGTAGATACTTGCTCTAATTTCAAAACAAAACAAAATACTTTTCACACCAACACATTTTCAAAAAGCTTTCGAAAGCAATTTTTCAAACACTCTGACGTACGAGTCGAACTGAAATTTTTCAAAGAAACTTTTTTGAACCCACAATTGAAAAGCAAACAAAACACTTTTGAAAACACATTGAGCAAGTATCTAAGAGCCCATGGATAACCATGGATAGAAAGGGTGCTAACACCTTCCCTTTCTATAACCTACCTCCCGAACCGAGAGCAATCTCTTAAAAGGAATTTTTCTGTGCTTTTGTCCTTTCCATTTGGAGAAAATAAAAGACGGTGGCGACTCTTGCTTCCGCGACATTTCGAACCAGCGTTAAACAGTCAGTTCCAGATCCACCGATCACAGAAAGTAAAGGTGATCTAAACCCTAAGGTAACCCCACTTAAAAAAATCTCCCCAGCAGAGTCGCCAGTTCTGTGATACGGTGGGAGAACTGACTTGAGGTTTGCGTTTGTATTCGCACTTGTGCGGTTAAGCAAGAGTCGCCACCGACTTTTTATTTTATCCTAAAGGAAAGGTTAAAAAGCACAGCAAAAACCTTTTGAGATATTTCGTGGGTTCGGGGGGTAGATTATGAAAAGGGAAGGTATTAGCGCCCTTTTCATCCATGGTTATCCATGGGCTCTTGGTTACTTGGTTTTTTAGATCACTTGCCTTGTTTTTCGATTGCTTTGAAAATGGTGTGTGTGTGGGTATTTTTGAAAATGCTTTGGAAAAAGATGCCTTGTCTTAGGCAACCAATGTATTTGACTCGTGTTTGAGTGTTTTACAAAAGTGTGAATCTTTTCGAAAAGATGTTTTCAAATGTTTTTTGAGAGTTTGTTTGAAAGTGTTGTGGATTGTGGTTTTTGAAAAGAAGGCAAGTGTTTTTGCAAGTTTGATCTCAAGTAACTAAGAGTTTTGTCTACCCTATTGTACTCAAAGGTTTTTGTCATGTTTTAACCCTTTTTAGCAATTTTGTTCCACCATTGAAATTGATGGACGACCTTGCGTTTAGGAAGTTTATTCGGGACGGGCGCGGGTCATCGTATGGACCATGAATGCAATGATGCCAAGTGTCTTTGACAATTTGTTTTGAAGGGACTATGATCATTCCGTTTAGGCAACACTTTGAGACTTATGATCATTTGATTTGTTTTGCCAAAGATACTCGACGTGCAAGCATGGCCCATTTTGGAAGGCAACAGGTGGGATTACCCTAGGGGGTGCAAGTGTGATTGTGTATTGATTACATGTATTTGTCTTGTATTAGGTTATCTAGCGTTTGATTTTATGTACATACAAACCCTAGGTCTAACCATGGTATAATTGAAAACTGTAAATTGCGGAATATAAATCTACGCTATTACAAAATAGTGTCCGGGAGTGGGGGTATAAATGTACAAGGGGATGAGACTTATAGTATCCAATAAGTTACAACCAAATCGAATGTCGCAATCAAATGTAAATATCGAATATACAAATATAAGATAAAAATGTGTATAGGGCAATGTATTGTGTAAGTGTAAATGTGAGATGTATATTGTATTGTGTATGTGTAATTATTTACAGGTGAATTGTGAAGTTGAAACGTATTAGGGTTTGACCTAGAGGAATGTTTTTAATGAATTTTTGATTTATATGTTTAATTATGTACAAAAGAAAAATGTTTTTAATTAAATGTTCAATTTTTAATTGGAAAGTATTTTAGTCCAAATGTTTGTGAATTTCAATATTAGAAAAATGTATTGAATTGTTATGTACAAATGTGTATATTAACTAAAAGAATTTCAATTTTAATTATGTATGAAAAAGAATGTTAACTAAAAAAAAGAGTTTAATTTTAATTATGTATGAAAAATGTATAATATGTACAAATCGATGTTTTAAAATGTATGTACAAATATATTTTAAATGAAAGAGTAAATAAATAAATGAAAATAATTATTTTCAAACTCAATATATGAGGTAAAGATGTATTTTTAATTAGGTTAGTATGTTTAATTAAATTAAGAAATAAATTGTGTATGTTAAAAAAAATGAATTAATTGAGTTAGTATATAAAAAAAAGTAAACATTGTTTTTATAAAAATGAAAAGAGTTAATATTTTATCAAAAAGAAGAAGTAAATATAAACTAAGGTTAGTGATTAATGGGCTTAGAATAATTAGGAACGGGTCAGGCCCATGGATCTGGAAACAAAATTAGGGTTAGGCGTTTTGTTTTCAGAACGAAAGTTAGGGTTTGGGACGGCGCCGTTCACTTGAATTTCGTCTTCTTCGTTCAAGCTTTCCGAACAACTCGACTCCGGCCACCAGCGTTATTCCAACGGACCTCTCTTCCCTCCAGTTCAGTGGATACGTTGTTCAAGGTTTGTTTCAGTGTTCCCTTTTTTCTTCTATGACTGATACGCGTGGAATTTGTTCTGAGCTCTTTATTTTTTCGTTTTTTATGAGGTGAAGGGGAAGATATAGCAAGTTCGTTACCTGATTTTTGGAGATGGAGGAGAGAAGAGGGGTGACGTTGAGGAGGCCGGAGCGGCGTGAGGAACTTTGAGCTTGCTTTGCTTTTGACGCTTCCCTGGTATTTTCGTTCTTTGCTATATTTAGGGCTTTGATGATGATGTACACTGAGAAACCCTAATGTATTCACTTCTTCATCTTCTTCTTTCCTACTGTGATGCCTTTGGGAATTTTGTATGTTCTTGGAATGTACTTGCTTGTCTATGGTTTTGATGATGACGTGCACTGAGAAACCCTAATTCACTTCTTTATCTTCTTCTTCCATGCAACTGTTGCCTATGTATTGTTGCCTCTGAGTGACTCGAGTTGCTTGCCTATGATGAAGCTTGCTTCTGAGGCTCTTTGAACTGCCTTTTGAGATTGCTACTGTTGAAACGATTTTTTTTTACTAGCTTTCTTCTTCTCTACTGCTTGCGTTGCCTTGGGAATTCTGTATGTTTCCTTTGCCTATGATGAAGCTTGCTTCTGAGGCTCCCTTTCCTCTTCTCTACTGCTCACGTTGCCTCAATTTGTTGCTTCTTCTTTGTCCCTGAGTTGCTGTATGCCTGTTGCTTTGAATTGTTGAATGCTAGCTTTTGAATATGTGTATGCTTTTAGAACATTGGCTGCCTTAGTATTGCCTTGAATGTTGAAGAGATTCTGAGATTGATTATCGCCCAGTGATGTTTATGCTGAGGGCTTAGGGCTCGGGCACTGAGTTGCTTAGATTGAAGGGTTTAGATGTTGGGTGAACTGGTCTTGCAGGGTTTTTCTATGCTTTTGAACTGTATGTTTGATGGTTTATTGACAGGTTTGTGTAGTTTTTGAGTTGAGTTCTGAGATGTGTTATGTTCAGTATGTTTGTGTTTTAGAATGTGTCTTTGAAGGTTGAGGCAGGGTATTGGTGTTTGATAGGTTGCAAGTTATGGTTTTTTGTTATGACAGTAGATTGGGTTCTGTTGAGACAGGTATGAGGTTTTTTGACAGCAGCAGGTATGATTTTTACAGGGGTTTTGGGTAGTTCAGTTCATGTGTTCAGTTTATGTGTTTGTGAGGTCATGACAGGCTTGTTATGTGAGGTTTGGCCTTTACTGATGCAGGTTTGTGGCTTCTCAGATTGCAAGTTATATGCTTGCTTTGTTGTGAGGCTTGTTGCTTATGTTGGACTGAGTTTTGTATATTTCTTTTCTATCCTAAACTCTCCCTTCTGCCCCGTCTTGGTATATGCTTGGCCCTCTGTATATTATGCAGAGTTGTGTGTTTTTTTATCTTTTCTCCCTCTCCCTTTTGCCTGCTGTGCTGAACTGTTTTATTGGCTTGTGTGTACTGAGGCAGAGTTGGTATGTTTTGACAGTTCCTCCCTCTCTATCCTAACCTGCTATGCTGAACTGAGTTGGCTTTATCTTTTCTGCTGTCCTGATGCCTATGCCTAACCTGAACTGAGTTTGCTTTATCTCTCTTTTTTCTCACTTTACAGTACAATAAAGAATTTTATAATGTTATTATTGTACTATGTTCTGAAGGGGTTTGACTAGGGAAATGATGACTTTGGATTTCTTGCATAACACATTTTGCATCTTTTTCTCCAGCTTTTGCGCTTTGCTCTGACTTTGCATTTTGATATCTTGGCAAAAATCTTTTCATGACAGCTTTTGAGCTTTGATAGCAACTTGTACTACTTTGATTTCTTTCTTTGAGTAAACTGACAGTAGTGCCTTTGCTTTGGATGGAAAGTTTGAGATTGGATTTGAACTATATGGTTTTGAATTGGAAATTGAGATTTTAAATTTCTATGCAACTTGAAATTTGTAACTTATGCATTTTTGACATTTCATGAAATAAAAAATCTTCCCTCTCTGTGAACCGGGAGAAATCCCGTGATTTGCAGAGAGGGTCAACTGATCCCAGTCAGTGGCCCCTAATGATGAGCAATATTCTATCTGTCTCTTTTAAAATGCCTTCTGACTTTTCTTGTTTCTTTTCGCAGATAAAAAATGGAGTACCGGAGCGGAGTGAAGAACGAAGAATATTAGAAAATAGGATAGTTTTTTCATTCTATGTAATATTTAAATTAAATGTAAATTATTGTCTGTAATTTAATTTATAAACAACAATTTGTACAAATAATTCAAATATCAATAAAAATCCAAATTATCCAATTGGTTCTAATTTTCTTTATTGCTTATTTATTTATTTATTTAAAATTCTTAGAATTAAAACAATTGAAAGATAAATTTCAATCATTCAATTTTAGAATAATGAATAACTTAAATAAAACAACATTGATCAATTAAACCCGTCTTATTCAACATCCAGAGCAAAGCAGCAGTCAATCCAAATAGAATGATCAAACGCATAAACACTGTGAATCCAACACTGCATCCTGTATACGACTGGCCCAATCAAAACGTACTGAATTCAAACCACTGTCTCTTTTACTGATTAAACCAAGATAACGCGAATTTTAATCTGAATCTTGAAATAAACCGCAAAGTGCTGTGGAATTTAAATTCTTCTGAGAATATGCCCATAAAACCCTAATTCCCGATTAAATGCCAAATCACGCTCGCTTAATCAAAATTGAACCAAAAATCAACCAAACCCTAAGCCCACTGTATGAAACAATTCAGAGCTCTGAAAATCAGTAAAAACCCTAGTTTTGCTTGACTGTCAAGAAAAGTCCATTTGTCCGATTCTTGAGCCAGTTTGAAAAGTCAGGAAATGTTTGAAGCTGAGATTTCTTGGGGAAAAATGCGAGGGCAAATTTTGGGGTACAACACACAGGAATAACCTTTGAGATTATTTCTTGAGTTCGGAGGGTAGATTATGAAAAAGGAAGGTATTAACACCCTTTTCATCCATGGTTTTCCACGGGCTCTTAGTTACTTGCTTTTGTTTGAAATTGTGCTTTGTGTGGTTTTTGAAAGTATTTTGTAAAGAAGCCATTGTTTAAGCAATCTTTGTAATGATTCTTGTTCGTAAGAATGTATACAAAGATGTTGATCTTTTGAAAAATGTTTTCAAGTTTTGTAAGATGTTTTGAAAGTGTAGGTGTTTGTTTTAAAAATAGCAAGGATATTTGTTTTTGAAATGGAGTAAATAATTAGGAGCAATCTACCTACTCAGATGTCTTTCTTGTTTATTTCCTTTTCCTTTGACATTGTTGTCTTACCATTGATTTGGTAAGTAACCCCATCTTTGGATGTAAACGGGACGGGCGTGGGTCATCATATAACAATGATTAGCAATGTTGCAAGGTATCTTAGCATTCTTTTGGAGAGACTAAGATAATTTGTATGGCAACTTAGATAACGTCATCGAGGGACTATGATCTTGTATTTGCTTGTTTTTGCTAAGATACCTTACATGCGTAATATGGCCATTTTGTATAAGGCAACCAAGTGGAATAACCCTAGGGGTGCTTGTGTGCAAGTGTATTGATTTCATGCTTGTTTTTGTATTGAATTAGGGTTTTCTAGGTATTGGTTTTAGTCTTTCCATACAAACCCTAATTACTAGCATGTTATATAAAAGCGATAAATTGCGAAATTTAAAGTTACTACGCTATTACAATATTTGTGGGGAGGGAATGTACAAATTCATGAATGGGGATTGCAAGAATTTATACCTAATTAGTCTATTACAACCATATTGAATTGATATGAATATACAAGGAATTGAATAAATACAAAGTATAAAAATGAACAAATGTACAAGGATGCAAAATGTAGAGAAAATGAATTTTGTTTAATTTTCATGAAAAAAATATTTTGTCTTAACCTAATTAAATAAAGAAAATAGTTAATTAAGTTTGAATTTATTAAGAAAATATTTTAAATGAAAACCCTAATTCTATTAATTAATCAAAAGAAAATAAGTTTAAGAAAAGTATTTTTTTGGTATTTTGTATCTTGAAAATATTTATAGTATTATAATATATTTTTAATCTTTTTTTTTATATTAAAATAATGTATTTTAAATGGTGTGAAAAAATAAATAAATAACAAAAACATAATATTAATTAAGTTTACAAGGTTTACTTAATACATAAATAAAGTATAATAAATAAATAAAATATTTTTGTAGGAAAATAAAATAAAATAAGTCAAAATATAAATATGTCATTTTTTTGTATTTTATGATTTTTAGTATTTAGAAAAATATATTTAAGAAAATAAAAATGAAAAATAGATAAATAAATAAAATAACTTGGGCCAGGGGGTGCCAAGAGCCTGCAAGGTGGTTAGTCAGTAAAAAAACAAATAAACAAGGCAAGCCCAATAAAGGCCCAGGTGCTCAAAAAAACAAGTCAGAAATGTCAAAAATGTATGAAAAATGCAAAAGGGTACTACTGGGGCTCGAACCCAGGTCCCATAGGGTTACAGGCACGCGCTTCTACCACTGGGGTGGCTATACATCCGTTAATACAAGTAAAACAATAAATATGTAAGGCAAAATGCGCCCTGAAGACTTCATCTTCAACCTCCAGCCAGACCATCTGTAACTTGCTCATTTCCCATCAAAAATAAAAACTGTAAACATGAAACTTGTAGCAAATTTTCTCACGATTCCAGAAATGTAAAATATTAAAACTATAGATCAAAGATAAGCATGAATTTTAATGGCCCTAATCTGAACCCTAAAAATTTCAGAGATTTCAATTTCAAAATTCTCTAAGCTCAAGTAAAATTAATGGAAACTATGGACATGGTTAGCTTCAGGGCAATGATATCTACATGTTTTGTTCATAAATAAACTATTGATGATGCCTGTATGAAGAGTTCCAAGTTGAGAAAACTTACCTCAAAACTGGAAATCGTGTTTGGAGTTTGAGCTTGTTTCAGGCAGTGGTGATGATCAGGTTAGCTTCCTTGAGATCCTAAGAAGCTAATGCAATGGTTTGCTTGAGTTGAGAGTGGCTGAAATGACCTGGATAAGTCCAACTGCAATGCTCTATTTTTGGCTATAGAAGTTGATGAAGATGGAGTTACAGTTTGCAAACAGGGACAGGGATGATCTGTATTTGGTATGAGGAAGCTTTAGGAATGAATTTGAGGGAAAACGCACGAGGGAAATGAGAGATACAAGTTTAAGGTCAGAATTATGTATCAATGGAGTTTTTTGTGCAATTTCTGGATAGAGGGAATTTGGGAGTGTTTCAGGATCTTAAAGCTCGTCCTCTAGCTCACAAATAGTGACTATTTATAAGCAATAAGTTTGGAATGCTCTAGTTGATCAGAATTCAAAATCACAAGTTTATGCATAACATGTGATTTTTTTGAGAAACCAAGTTTCAATGCTTTGTACTTGGTTCATAGAGTTGTCTTACTACTTTAAACACAATCCTTCTGACTTTGTGGATGTAATATAATCAAGGAAAACAAGTTGGGAGCTCAAGAAGCTGACTTTGTGCATAAAGCTTGCTTTACAAGAATGGATATGTTACTTTCTCCCTAAAATGGCAAATTGATTTGGACAAAGCTTGAAACACTTGGATAAGGGCATAATCAGTTGTGTAAACCATTAATTATGGAGTGAAAAACAAGTTTGAGGCCTGCAAAGCAAGGATTATGTAGCCTAGCATGGATTTGGTTCATGTGTTCATCAAAAATGACTTGTAATTCAAGTGACAAAACCCTAACTTCATCTATTCGATTCTCCCTCCTCAAGAATGATCTCAAGAAGTTCTTGGAAATTTTGAAAAGCTTGCAATGTGATCTACAACCCATATTTGAATTTCTTTTGAATATTCCCCTTGGAACTATATGAAAAAATGCCATGAAGTTAGGTCAAAATCCTGACCAAATTAGGGCAAAATTTCACTAAGTGTTTAGTTTCATGACCACATGTTCATAAAATTATAACTTGAGATCCAAGCATTTTTGAAAGGAGTTGTGTAAAGCAAAGTTGTATATTTCATGGAGATCTACAACTTTCATGTTGGAAGTTTATCTTGAATCATCTTTCATCATGGTGAAAATTAGGCTCAAAGTTATGAAAACATGTGAAATTTCCAACACTTAGAAAAATTTCTAAGTTTAGAAATTTTGAATTTTCAAAATGAAATCTTGAATTTTTGATTTCTTGATGAATAAGTTTCATATTTTTACATTTTTCGATGAATTGTGATCCTTGGCACTTGAATTTGACCAAAAAGTCAAAGTTTGACTTTTTAGTATACAGTTGACTTTTGATCAGTTGACTGCAAAATTCATATGTCAATCTAATGGACTTGCAATGTTTTGAACTATGTAATTAGGTCAAAATTATGCAATTGGGATCTTGAGATCATGCCTTAAACCAATTGACCATTTGCTAGGTCAAAAATTAGAAATTGCTCTTTTCCAGTCAAAACCCTAATTTTCACCATTTTACCCTTTTGGGGATTTGATCAAATTTCTTGAGGAATTGTGATACAAACTTGATCAAATGATACATATGAGTCTAAAATGTTGATGTGGATAAAAAATTATGAAGTTTGACTGTAAATTGGCCACAATTGACTTTTTTCCCAATACAATTGATTTTTAGGTCAACTGCTCAATTGACTGAGCAAAAATGTGATTCAAGGCTTGAAACTTGGCATGATTAATCTTAGGGGTCCATGATGATCCATGAAAGTCACATGCGACATTGGAAGTTCAAAAATCCTTGTGAAAACTCAAACCCTAATTTTGGGTCATCAGTGTTTGAGGAGGTGTCTTGAGCTGATCAAATCCTAGTGCAGTCTTGAGCCCAAGGAGATCTTGTGAGTAAATTCTTGATAAGTGAGAGGGAAAATTTTGGGGCACAACAATGTGAAACTGTGATGAAGACGCAATTGTTAATGTCGTTGAATCGATGAAGATCGGAGAATGTGAAGAGTGATAGAGACGGAAGTCGGTTGTGTGATCTGTTGCGCAGAGGAGTTACTAATCTTTAAGTTCAAAGAGGTTGTGAATGTGGCATTGGTGAAGGTTGTAGATTGACGAGGGTGATCGAAGGTGAAGATATTCGGTTGAGGAAGATGGTGATGATGAATTTGTATCAATAAAATGGAACCGAGAGAGAAAGCTTTGATTGAAGAAGATTCTTGAGGTGAGTTTTTCTGATTGCTAAATAGAGAATCCTTTGCCAGTTTTTCTTTGTGTGAATGAATAAGGAATCACGAATCACTTCTCCCTCTACCCTTTCTGGTATCTTATGTTATCTCATTTCTGAACTTGTTGAATCGGCATGACTTGCAGGAGTTGATGTTGCAATATCGCTGCGATAATATTGATGACGCGAGATTCTTGCAACAAATTAAAGCTTATTGCAGCATGATGATGCTAACGTTTGAAGCAAACCATGGATGATACCAATGTGTTGATCATTGATACAAAGATGATGATGAAATCATGGTTTCGGTGCGGTTTTGATGAAGGTTGTAGAATTAGTGAAGATGTTGTGTGAAGGATGCTGAGAATGATGAAGGTGATGAAGCATGTTGAAGATGCAGAGGTCTAGAAATGGATGATGATCTAGGAGTGAAGTGTTGTGCATTCAAAGAGAGATATAGAGAATCAAGGTCTTGGATGAAAGAGAGAATGGAAGGTTGACAATGACCAAGCGAATCAAGGTTCCAGATGACTCCCCATAGTAGAAAAGGCGAGTCTTGCAATTTTTTGTTATCTGTTATGAATCTGTTAACCTTTTTTTGTTAGGAATTTGTTAGCTTCTTTTTTTCAATTCTATTACCAAACTGTTTTTTATTCTGTTTCCAATTTGTTAGCCTCCCCAATTCTGTTACCAAACTGTTAGCCTCCCCAATTCTGTTACCAAACTTTTAGCCCTCCCCAACTCTGTTACCAACCTGTTATCCGTCCCCAACTCTGTTACCAACCGGTTATCCGTTAGAAGTTAGTTAGCCCACAGTTAGAGGTTTTAGAGAGTTAGTTACATGTTGATGAGTTAGACAATTTCTGTTATAACAGTTTGTTTTGGGAAATCTATGATATTTTAAGTATTAGTAAGTATTCCTGGTTTTCCTTCTTTTTACTGCTTTCATTTTGCACTCAGCCTGTGTCCTGCTATTTTCTGACTTCTGGTTTCATATTCAAAAACTTTCATCCGCATTTTTCTTTTGTTTTTCTTCAAACCCTTGTTTTGTTGAACTCTTGTTTGTCAACACACAAGTTCGATATACGATATACGAATAAGTTTCCGATTGAAGCATAAAGGCAACGATGCTGGTTTTGCCGGTTCCATAGAAGGATCCTGCATATATTTCACTGAAGACAAACTGGACAACTGTTGGAAAGGGTGATTTCTTGGCTTGGAAAAACTCATACTCAAAAATTGGTAGGTTGTAAGCACGGAAGCGGAAGCATTCAGGATGCTAGAATGCACTAGAGAATTTTAGATATCGCCCATAATCAATCTCAGTATTGCATCCATTCACTTTTTGATTCTCTTCTGCAAACACAACATAACAGCACAATTTACATCTTCATTCTCATTCTCAGTTTCATCCGACTTTTGGATTATTTCATGGAACATGCCTTGGTGTCAGTAGCATCCGCGAGTTAGCTTGATATAGGGTAAGCCTTTTCTAGTGTGAAATTGGTTTATCTGGTTTGGTATTGTAGCAATTAGGTGAACCATGTTTTAGGAGTTTAACACATGCTCCAAAAGAATGCTGCCTCTTTAGTTACTGCAGGTCTGTATATATTGTTTGACCTGTCTTGACAGTGATTTTTTTTTTGCATAATGATGATATTTATACAGGTTTTAAGGACACAACTTTAGCAAGGCAGCTCAATATGATCTTGATGCAAGCTTCTTGTGAACACTGAGATTTGGCTAAGGAAAGCAAGGGATAGTCTACAATTTTAAGACTTAGGAATTCCAAATTTCTTTTTCTTTGTATCATGTAAAGAGATCTATTTAGATAGTTGACTGTAATTTGAAACATTTATGAAAAAAATTTGGTTACAAATTCTATTCTCTTCACATCTATATCCCTACATCCTTTTTTCAAAATTTTAAATTGTGAATCTTGTATGAAGCTTTTGAGAGTAACTTGTAATTTCACTTTAAAATAATAAATTTCCTTTTCCAACTTCGCAAGCATTAAACACTTCTGATTCATTTGAGCACCTTTAAGCGACTTGAATGAACAAACAGTGAATCTAAATTTCCCCATTTCTTGAATAAACTCAGGCGACCATGTTCTTGTGTTTCAGGCACAAAATGTCTTGATCAAAATAAATCCACATGCTCATCTCAAACCCTTGTACTCATACTTTAATCTAATATGACAAAAACATGTCTTGAATATTAGAAGATGAATGGTACTTGGAGCATAGAAAAGGAACATATGACCATGAAAACCCTAATTTCAATGATCCTTAATCTTCAATTGGGTCAAAAATTCAAGAAGAAATCTCATCACGTCTAAAAGGTTGATGGAATTCAAATCCATAACCAAATAATAAAGGACATGTTGCCTTGGTGAAAGCCTCAATCATTCCTTAACCATTTAACAAATAGCATTAAAAGAACTAAGCCCTTGACTAAATCTTCTAAACTTCTTGAGAGGAATGTCTTGAGATATAACGATTAGGATAAACCCTAATTAATGACGATGAACTCGCAATAAGGGAAGAGTAATGCTCAATGTAGCCTTGAAGTGAGACTTTAACTCAATAAACCTCCATAGAAGAATCACTACCAAGCTCAAATAAAATGAAGAGAAATCCTGATTCTCTGGCTGAGTTAAACCTTAATGCCTTTGTTCCTTGAAAGAACTCTGATGAAGAAAAATTTGTATCTTGAGGAAACCTAATAGCAAAGACGTATCTGTTGCTTGAGATCCAAAATCCTAATCTCATACCAAGAATGATGAGAGCTCCAGTCGAATTAACATGAAGAATGTAACAACCTTAGTCCATAGAGAACAACCCTAATGCCGAACTCTTCGATCCTGTAACCATGGGGCCAACGCTATGTGTGAGATGTACAGAGCGTGATGAGGGATCTTAGGGGAAAAAATTGGGGTATAACAGCTGCCCTTATTTAAGTGTCTTCTATCCGGAGATACGAAGATTAAAATCTTCGTTTCGACGCGATTGAAGATACTTAAATATATAACAAGCCCTATTTTTGTCCCTAAGATGCCATGCGATGTTTATGATTATGGATGTAAACTTCCCATAGGTGAACAAGACGCCACTAGAGAAATGAAAATAAAATCAACAGACTTAACAAAAAGAAGTCGACCTAGGAAAATAAATCCCTAGGGAACAACATTTCAATCTATTGGAGACAAATTGGCTTCGCTAGGGAAAAAAAGACTCAACTTTACTGGGGTAAGATCCAGAGAGGAGACAAAATAACATGAACTCCAAAACTGAGGGAAAATTAATGGATGACAACAATAAAACAATAGCTGTAAACTATCCACTCATAGAGGAGATAGCAAAAAAGAGAGTAACATCAACACAGGGGATTGGCATTCGCTAACCAGAAAAGAGAAAACAGGAACAATGAAGAGAATACCGGCTCAAAGACGACGATAACCATCAACACACTGACGTTTACTGAAGGTGGAGAAAAGAGAATGCACCAGCTTTTACTGAAGGTGATGTCTCAGAGAGCAATAACAAACTTCCCAAAATCCTGGCGTTCTTCCTAGAACGAGTAAAAATACAAGCTATCTCAAATAATGAGACTACCACTTGTAAAGATTTCACAACAAACTTCTCTTACAAAACTTCTTCGAAGAGATACCATTTGATGGAGAATCGGATAAACTTCCCCTCGATCCTGACTATACGCCACGAACTGGTCTCAGTTTCTTCCTTAACCAAGATATTTCACTTGGAAAGGGTAAAAACACTGCTATAAGAAACTTTCAATGAACTGTCTTTATCATTGAAATATAGCCAAACTCAACAACAAACTATCTTCCATATTGACGAGACTACCATTCCTCAGAGTAACAAATTTTCATCAACGAACTACCTTCCATAATGACAAGGCTACCATTCATTGGGAAAATAATCTTCATCAACGAACTATCTCCCATAATGACGAGACTACCATTCATTGGAGTAACAAATTTTCATCAACGAACTACCTTCCATAATGACAAGGCTACCATTCATTGGAAAAACAATCTTCATCAACGAACTATCTCCCCTAATGACGAGACTACCATTCATTGGAGTAACAAATTTTCATCAATGAACTACCTTCCATAATGACAAGGCTACCATTCATTGGGATAACAAATTTTCATCAATGAAATACCTTCCATGATGACAAGGCTATCACTCATTGGGATAACAAATTTTCATCAATGAACTACCTTCCATAATGACAAGGCTACCATTCATTGGAATAACAACATCTCAGAAACGAACTACCTTCCATAATGACAAGTGTTGTACCCCAAAATTTACCCTCCCTTTTTCACAAGAAATCACAACCCTAGGGTTTTCTCTGATTTTTAAGATTGGCTCAAGAATCGATCAAACAGACTTTTCTTTGGCAGTAAATCAAGAATAAGATTTTCTCTCGCATTTCTCAGAAGAAATTGAATCCACAGAAATTCAGTTTACTGTTACATTGTTTTCACACTTTTTCAAAGTTTGCTGAAAGGTTAACTGATTGCTCTCAAAGCCTGATTATCTGGGATAAGAGATGAGACTTTTATTTGGAATATTAAGGCATCTTCTTGTTAATGGAATGAAAGGTTTACCGTTTAATGGAATGCTTGCTTGTTTAACTATACAACGCATATGTTGATTGGAATGCTGTTGCAAAGTTACGAGACTGCAAAGTTTTGGATTATTTGAGATTTAAGTTATCTGGATTAGAATTGTTGGAATGCAATTTCAATTATTTTGATTTGAGAATCTTAAATAATTAAGTAAAGGTTCAAGGAAGAATGGCAAGATATGTGACAATAGAAAAGTTCTTTTGGATAAAGACTTTTTATTCATTTCAAATGTTGTTACAAAATTATTTGAATATTGTAAGTTTTACAACTTATAGTATTTAAAATAATAAATGTTTACAATAAATGGAAAATAAATCTAAGTCTAAAGCCTAAACTCCATTTCCCCATGCTCAAGGTCTCTTGCTTCCTCTACTTCCTCTATCGTCCAATTGGTGCTCACCTCAAAAAGACAAAGGAAAAGAAAATTAGTACAAGAATTTTCAAATGAAAAAGAAAGAAAAAAATCATCATTAAAAATTTCCGTCCGGAATTAGAGTGCTATTTGTTCATCATATTTTTATTTTTCTCTTTGCAAATCACAAGAAGATTGCTCTTCTTGGTTCACAAAGAGAAAAATAAAATTAGCATACAAAAGTAATTTATTAAAAAAAAAGCATTAAGGCGCCAAAACTGGATGCAGCAAGTTTCAAATACAAAGCATACTGAGTTACCAAGCTAGCATACAAAGCATACAAAGTTACAAAGGCAAACAGGCGCCAAAATGTCAAAGCAAATAACCTGCTGTAACAAACAACAAGCAAGGTCCCAAACTGAGTTATAAAACAAATTGCCCAAACTGAGTTATAAATCAAATTGGATGCAAACTGTACAAATATGGCAAGCAACATGAAAACAGAAAAATGCAGCAGACAAAAGTAAACAGCAGGGAAACCAATTCACAAGCCAAAAGCTTGTCATAGTTTTTTTCCATCATTTTCCAGACAGGGCAACTTTTTCAGAATATAATAAACAAAGCAAAAATGCTTGTTTTCATGGAGAGAGAAAGAGAAAAAGATATAACCTTGGGTGAGGTTTGACAGTTTGGCTAAAAGAGCAGGCTGTCACAAGTTAAATAGCAAGAGGATATAAAACAAAACAAACTGCATAACAGCAAAGAAGAAGAAAAACACTTTGTGAAAAAACCACAAAACTCTTCAAATTGCAAACAAGCTCCAAACCTGTCCAAGTTACAAAACATCCTAAACCTGCATAACAATCAATGGCCAAACTATAAACCAACTCCAAAACCCTGTTACCAAAGATCTCAACCTGTTATCAAAACAAACAAACTCAAAACCCTGCAAAACTTGCAAACAGCCAGCCTGTAAACACTTTCAAAAAAACCTGCATAACTTGCAAAACTGTGAACAACCAAATGACCATAACAGTTTTCCAGCCAAAACAACAAACCACAAACAAACTCAAAACCCTACAAAACTTGCAAACAGCCAGCCTGTAAACACTTTCAAAAAACCTGCATAACTTGCAAAACTGTGAACAACCAAATGACCACAACAGTTTTCCAGCCAACAACCAAACTGTGAACCTGTAAGCCCACTAACAAAAACAAACCTGTTAACAAACTGTAACAAACAACCAAACAGTTTCAAGCCCTCACAAAAAACACAAACTGTAACAAAGCCAAACTGCGACCATTAAACAAACAACAAACTTGCCAAACTACAGAACCAAACCATCAACAACAAGTTTTCAGAAGCTTGTAACAAGCTTCATCATCAACCAAATCTCAACATCAACAACAAAGTTTCAATCTAATCATCACCAATATTCAAGGTAGAGGAAAAGATCACAAGCTTCGGACATTTGTCATCACCAACAACAAAAAAACCAACACAGTTTTCAGAATTTCTTCATCATCAAACATTAACAATCAGAGAAAGGAAGAGAGGTTCAGAAGCAAAACAACAAAGTTTCCAGAAGTTTTTCATCATCAAACATCAACATTCAGAGAAAGGAAGAGAGGTTCAGAAGTAGCAAACAACAGGTTTTAGAACTGCTTACATCATTAACCTTCAAGGCAAAGAAACCAATAAACCAAGTTTCATCAAGAAGGCAACAAGTTTTCAGAACTTTCATCAACATCAACATTCAGATAGAGGAAAAAATCAAAAGAGTTTCAGATAACCATCACCATCAACAGTCGAGAAGAGAGGAAAAGGGTTTTTCAGAACCAACAAAATCAACGAAAATCAAGTTTCAGACTATCATCATCAACGAAAAACAACAATCAAAGTTTCAAGAGCCAGGTTTCATCAACATTCAGAAAGGGACAAAGATAAAGATACCAGAAGCGCGTCATCACTTTCTCCTCCGCCCGGCCACCAAGGAGCGCCTCCATCTCCCCGTCTCACTCTTCTCCCTCCATTTTACAGAAAATCCCCAAGGTACGTCTTTCTCGAAACCTCTTTGATGTACCTCAAGCATAAAACATCATAGATTAAAAACAAATCTGAATAAGACAAAGCGAATAAAACCTTGACATCAAGCATGCAAACATGAAACTGTAAAATCAAAACGAAACAAACCGTACCATTTAGAACCAAAGCCGTGGACCACTGTGAGAAGATGAGAGAGTGGGGGGGGGGGGGGGGGGGGGCGTTCCGATAGCTAGGGTTTAGGGAGAATCATTGCATCATGGCCTGAGAAAGATGAAGAGGAATAAGGAGAGAGCGGCGCCACTGTGAGCTAGCACAACACAAACCCTAACTGATTCAACCCTAAAAATGTTACAAAGTTTGGTATTGGGCCTGGTCGTCCCACAATCAAAGCCCACAACAATATTTGGCCAGCGTACCCCCTCTTCCTTCCATTCTGATTTGTTTATTTTGTTTCATTTTCATTTGGGCTTTAATACATTTCACAAATCCCTAGCCCATCACCCTTTTTAATTCCTTTTCCTTTCTTTTGATTAAACAAAATGCTTTTGTTTTGTTTTAATTTCCATTAATTTTTCTATTTTTGTTAATAATAAAACCAATTAATATATTAAAATTTTGTTTTGATGAAATGCTTTGATTTTTTTTAAATCTTCTTCATTAATTAATAATTGTTACATTTAATAAAAATACAAAAAATAGTAGAATTTTTGTTTAATTAAATTTTCTTCTTTAAACTTTTTTATCCATATAATCAATGAAAATACAAAAAGAAAATAATAATAATATTTAATATTTCTTTGTTAGAATAGATTTTTTTTTATTTTCAAGTTAATAAGTACATACATTTCATAAATTATCAATTCTCTCTATTTTTATGTTTTGTCATAATTTTATATTTGAATTGCGACGATTCGATTTGGTTGTAATATTTGGGCATTATCATTCTTGTGAAGACTCATCCCCATTTGTAAATAATTGTACCTCTATCCCCGAATACTTTTGTAATAGCTTAGAATTTTAATTCTCGCACTTTATGCTTTTAAATATGCCATGACTAGAGATTAGGGTTTGTATGCGAAAATCTAAAATCAATCGCTAGATAACCTAATACAAGATCCAAATGCATGAAAATGACAAACACAATGCACACTTGCACCTCTAGGGTAACCTCGCTTGTTGCCTCGGAAAATGCAATCATGTCCCTCGAATATGAGACACTCTAGCAAATGCCCCTTCGATAAACAAAGATCGTAGTCCCTCGATGACCCTCAATGTTGCCTTCGATAAAATGATCTCGTCCCTTACAAAATTGCTAGAGCGTCTCACAAGTTGCCTTCAATGATTGTATGCGATGACCCGCGCCTGTCCCGTTTAACATCCTAACACAAGGTTGTTCACCAAATGCAATGGTGAAATAACACTGTCAAAAGGGTTAAAAACATAAGAAAGATCTTTGAGTAAAATAGGGTAGACAACTCTTAGTTACTTGATCAAAAGCTTGCAAAACATCCTTGCCATTTTTCAAACACACCTCACAACACAATTTCCCAAAACAAACTTTCAAAACATTGAAATATCTTTTCAAAAGACAAACACCTCTGTAAAACATTCAAACAAGAATTGTTACAAAGGTTTCCTAGACGATGGCCTCTTTTTCAAAGCATTTTCAAAACCACACACACAAAGCACCATTTCAAACAATTGAAAAGCAAAAGCAAGTGATCTAAAACAAGTAACTAAGAGCCCATGGAAAACCATGGATGAAAAGGGTGCTTGCACCTTCCCTTTTCATAATCTACCCCCCGAACCCAAGAAAACATCTCAAAGGTATTTCCTGTGCTTTTTGACCTTTCCTTTGGATAAAATAAAAAGTTGGTGACGACTCTTGCTAAACCGAACAATTGCGAACACAACTGCAAAACCTCAAGTCAGTTCTCCCACTGTATCACAACAAGGCTACCATTCATTGGAGTGACAAATTTTCATCAACGAACTACCTTCTGTAATGAAAAGGCTACCATTCATTGGGATAACAAATTTTCATCAACGAACTACCTTCCATAATGACAAGGCTACCATTCATTGGGATAACAAATTTTCATCAACGAACTACCTTCCATAATGACAAGGCTACAACTCATTGAAAACAACATTTTCTCTGGCATTAACAGACTTACTGGGGAAAACAGGTTGCTCAAATAAAGAGAATTGCAGTTCGCTATTTTAAGAAGGAATTGTAATAAGACTGGTGAGAAATGAAGCTCGATTTCTTGGGGGAAATACCAATACATTCCTGTTGAGGAAAAAAGTCTCTACGTGCAAAATAAATGCACATTCTCAAATCAAGGCTCGAAGCCTGCAAAAATCAGAATAATAATGTTGTCGGGGACTACAGACTCAAACCAGAAATAAACTGGAATGGAATAATCAACCAAGTCAGCACCCGAAGAGAAATAAACTCAAAAGGGGATCACACTCCATCCAGATAATGAACTGAATGGGAAGGCTGAAGCAAAATTCTTCCATGAGGGATAACTAGGTGGGGAAATTGAAAGGATATACACTTTCTGTTTAACGTTGACAACTCTATTGGAGAGAGAGTGACATAACTTTGCAAAGAGGATAACATGCTAACAAAGCATCAATGAATACAAATGAGTGATGAATTTTAAATTCATCTATGCATGATGTGTATGAATGTATGGATGTTATCATGCGCATGCTGACAAAACAACCATAACGCACTGGGGATAACCAGGCAAATCTAACTTGGGTGAAGACAACACTCGGCCAAGTCACATGTAGGATGAAGATTAGATTCCACGAGAGGGTAAGAATCAACAGAGGAAACAAAGTCCTATTTCATGGCTTAACTTCATTGGGAAAAACATGGCTTGAAAACAATCAAAGAACCATCTGACTAGTAACAAGTAAAGTTGCGGGTATATCATAAACTCTTCTATGTTTCACCGGGGAATACCAATACGGACTTCGATAAGGGAAGAGGAAGCTTCATCGTCTAGACTTCACTGGAGATTCCAAAACCAACTTCACCAGGGGAAGATGAAAACCGTGTGGTCGAGACTTCAATCGGGGATGTCAATGTAGACCTCACCAGGGAAGATGTAAAACTACATCGTTGATACTTCAACTGGGGATTTTTATGCTAACTTCATTGGGGAAAAAGAAGCCACACACACCAAAGAGAGCCTGGATCCAGTATTCAATATCATGCATAATAGTTGTGCAAACTTCTTTGGAGAGAAATCATGAAATTCCATGGGATAACAACTTTAGAGGGAAGCATTACCCTCGACTCATCTGGAGAATTAAGAAGTCGACAACATAGTAATGGGTCAGCTCATGGGGATTTTAAATCAAACTCAGTTCACGGTGAGAGAAAACCCAAGGAGTAGACGCATATCTCAAAACTTTTTAGAATGTATATTACCCTTGTCTGGTTGTTTAGAAGCACACAACAACAACAATATCATAACTAAAGGCCATAATATCCTGCTGAAGATTCTACATTACTTCTCAACAAGAAGGGAGAAAGAGTTCAACAACTAAGCACATGCTTTGTAACTTTGCAACCTCTTCTTGATCACCTTTTGACCACGAGAGGAAATTACACTCAGTCGGAAAAATCTGAATCAGGACCTGACTGGGGAGGATGGGATTACAAACCCAACATCAAATAGCTGCTTGAAGACAAACTGAACCAAAACTTAACTGGGGAAGAAAATGGGATTGCAAACCCATTACCACACCACAACCTGGACAGAACCCACTAGCTGGTCAGTTACTGTAGAGGGAATCATGCACCTATCTACCATGCAGATCATCAGAAACAATATTGCTTGAGGAAAATCTTCGGCTCGTGGAAGAACCTAGTAACTAAAAAAAATCTAGAAATGCCCTTGGAAACAAATTTGGTGTCCCAAGTTCACCGTACTGGTCGAGATATTTTTTCATGACTTACCCTCGGTTGTCTGCTTTTAAGATAATCTGCCTGACCAAAAAGTTCCTAGAGATTCGTCGAATCTCGATGTAATTGCCCTAGATTAGTTGAATGGTGCATCTTCTTTACTCGACAACTTCTTCTTAGCTACATGCCCTTTGCTGATACTCAAATTTAACCTTCTTTGATATCACGCAGTGGTTTTACCAGCAGAATAATGTTTATTCTAAGAATGATAATTCTAATGCAACAATTATGTAAGTCTTGAAGATTTTATTGAAAATGTTTCGCAAAACCTTGTAAGTGAATCACTAGCCGGGCGCAAAATTGATTTTTTTATCAAAGATAGCAAAATCATATGATACCAACACAAAATTTTTTTTTAGCAAAATTCATGAGATTCAGAAAACGCTATCTCGTTGAAGTACGCTTTCGAAATAAACCTTGCTTCAATTAGGACTTTTGAGGGTTGTAACGTGGCCTGGTTCACGGTTTTTTTAGAAAAAAAAGGATTTTAAGGCTCAAAGTTATTTGGTGCCCACCCCCTTCATGATGTTATCCAATCCTAAGTTCAGTTAACTCGATCTAAACATTCATCTCTCAAAATAAATTTCGAAACAATTGAGGAACCAACCAAGGTTTTCTTTGGATACGACAATCACTTATTTCTTACTTTTATTTTCTAATCATGCAACATATTTCCTTGCTAAGGATATCCATTTTGTAATCCTTTTTCTCATTTCAGGCTTTCCATCATTTCCTCTAACTTTTGCCTGGACAAATTCTTTTTGAATTTGATTATGAAGCCCAGCGAGATGCCCTGACTTTTGCCTAAGCGAGCTTTTTCCAAGTTTCTACTTAGAGGGATTTTTTGTCTTTTTCTTCATTTTTTTCATTCATTTTCATATTAACCTTTCTTTCTTTTTGACCATGTCGCGTGATGTTGAGTCACTTTCGACTTGTTGGAAGAATTGTGACTGCCCTATTTCTTGGAAGATGAGGGATAACCATTGTTGTATCATCGTCTACTGACTTTCTTATATGCGATAGATACTCATTGGGGTATCGTCAATTGATGCCCACTCTTGATAATTGAAGGTTAGCCATTACAATTTTGGGTTTCATCAACCTTTTGAAGGATAACCGTTGTTGTATCCTTAGATGCGTATTTTTGATGAGTTCCGAACGCTTGATCAAATTAACTGAACACTACCCTGCCCCAGGTTAAAAATGAGGTTTTTTTCTGAATAGAAAAGAAACTCCTGCTTCAAGGCTCAACGGGGTTAACGAGGGTTTCACTCCCTTATATCTCCGGTGTTTGGGAATTTGAAACAATGCTTGTACATCGTCAACAGGGTTTTATTCAAAAGCATACAACCAAAAATTTTGCATCTTAAATTCATCATCTTCCCTCCAATCTATGCTTAGGAAAGGGAAGGGATAACAAGTTGGTATCATAAAAAGCAATTTAAAATTAAAATTAAATACGAGCGAAACGAATGGATTTCTTCAAGACAAACATATTCATTGTATTATGATAACCATTCAAATGTAAACGAGTCCTTGCATGCAAACCATACAATGATTAGCAAGAAGAATTACAAATGAGAAATCAGTAAAATTGCTAGCAAACATGAGAAGACTAATCATCCTTAAAATCCAGGGCATTCTTCAATCACGTTTATTCTTCGGCAAAGAGTTGGCTTGAACCTTGAGACAAATACCCTCAAGTGACAAGATACCGCTTCTGACCAATTTATAGACTTCAGATTTCAATGGATAACATTGTTCAATACTATGTCCAGGGGCTCCCTAATGAAAGGCACAAGTCGAATCAGCTTTGTAGTACCAAGGAATCTTCTCAGGAATCTTCGGTGGAGGTCGGGTCTGAACCAAATTCCTCTGCATTAGAATAGGAAACAACTATGTATAAGTCATTGGAATTGGATCAAACTGAACTTTCTTATAACTAGGAACTTGCTGATTCTGTTGACAAACTGGAGCGACAAGAGGTAAATTGAACACAGGGTTGACAGAAGGAACACGCTGATTATGACGTTGATTGTTTCTTCTTCTGGTTCTCTTCTTAGAAAAATTATTATCAAACTTTTTCACACCACTAGTTGTGCAACTGTCTTCAGCTAAACATTCCTTTCAGACGTCCTTTTCTAAAAGTACTCCCATATTCACTTCTTTTGGGAAATCATTGGGTTCATTGACTATCATTTTCCCTTGAAAGAATGACTCTAGAGTTTCTGTGAAGACTTTTGCCATCTCTTCTTCCTTCCTAGGAAGATTGACATGGGAGGCAACCAAAGTCTTAACCAAAGCAGTTAGATATCCCATATCAGCCTTCAAAGTAGCTACCTCTTTGCGGAGTTCAAAGATCTCTTGCTTAATGCTTTCCATCTTCCCTTAGCACGAGTGTTGTATTAATGAGACAACTTGTTTCTGAAGACCAAAGGGCCTTGAGTAAGGCTTCTGGGGGACCCATGAAATGCATAATTAAATGTAACATGGTGCATGACATGAAATAAAATTCCCTAATCTTATTTCCAAAAGTCTATACGCTTTGATTCCAGTTATTAAGCCACAATGTTATTATATATTTTTTCATGTATTTATTATATATATTTTTTTATGTTTATTTTTTGTCTTAACAATTGGAATCAAGGAAGTAATGTTTGGAAACAAAAAAAAACATGTATGCTGATAATTATATTAACATGCTATGTACGCAAACATATGGGATCAAAGCTTCTGCGGTACTGGATAACTGCTGAACTGATAACAGAACCACTATCATATGTAATAAGATCAAAGGTCCGGACCAATTCAGAATACCAAGAACCAGAGTCATCAGTATAATCAGAGTCACCAACAGAACATGTATAATCACCATCTGTGCCTATAAAGATTATTCCCTCCCCACTCACGGGTAAAGACTAGGTCATGGTAAGGTCAATGGTAACTCAAAATCGAGGGTACTCCTGAAAAACTATCGCCATATCACCTACGTGAAAACGATAGCCCCTCATTTGTACCTCATCTGAGCATGGACGACATGGCGGCATAGTGAAACCTAAGTCAACTAGCCGTTCATGTTCCACTCTATTCCTAGTGTTCCCGTGGTTTCCACTTGGCCTGGTGTTGCACCCCAAAATTTACCCTCTTGATTTAGGCTTATGTTTCATCATGAATATCATATTGTATTGCATTCATACATTGTGATGGGATCGAATTACTTTAGTTATCTAGTCTTCCTCAAGCTTTGAAGGATATTTTATCCATCTCTTTGGATCATCAGAGGATTGAAGTTTGTGTTTGATTACAAGGGGAATCACTCTTTGGATTCACCAGTCAAATTAGGGTTTTGTTTGAGCAAAGCTATTGGTCAATGTACAAGTCTTGATTTTGGGAGCTACAACATCTCATTGGTATTTGAAAAGTCTTTGCACAAGGAATTGGTCATGATGCCCAGAGGATTTGAAGTTTTGAAGATGGCCTCTTCATCAAGATTTCTTAAGAATTTTGAATTGAAACTTTGCACATGGCCTCTTTATGTTTGGAATATCATATGCTTGAAGTTTTGATCATCAATTTTGAAAGGAAGTGGATCAATTGATTCAGAGGGGTAAAATGGTCATTTTGGTCAAAATCAGTCAAAGTCAAGGTTGACCAAGTGAATTTTTGGCCAACCATCAATTCAAGGATGCACTTTTCATTTTTCAAGTCCATTTTGGTCATTGGATCAAAGAGATTGAGGTTTGGATTGAAACTTGTTCATGAAGAAACCCTAAAAGTTTCTAATCTTGGAAAAATAAGGACTTAATTTCAAAAATTCATATTTTATTCACCTTTGATCAAAAAAATGCAAATGAAATATGCTTGGAAATCTAAGAGGATGATCTTTCATCTCCTTTTGATCTCATGTCCAAATTGAAAAGGAATCAGGAGTTATGGTGTTTTGAAGTCACCAAAATTATAGGTCATTTTCCAAAATTAATGAATTTCAAGCTAAATTTTGAGGACCTTAATGAATTCAATTGCAAAAACCCAAAACTAAGGGATTGTATATCTTTTCAATACCTTTTCAAATTATGTTCATTTGTGTCAAAATTAAAAAGTATGAGCAAGTTGTGGACCTTGGAATTTGGAGGCATTTCATTGAATTCATGCATACCATGCAATTTGCAATTTCTTGATAACTTGATTTGTGGCCATTTGTTTCACTTCAAACTTGACCCATGACTAATATGCAATGTACCAAGGCCCATCATGCCAAAGTTTGAGCTGCACATGGGCAAATGCAAGGGGAACTCGTGATTTTTCCAAAAGTGGCATGAAGTTGCCTAATCACCAACACTTGCTTAATACAAGGATTTAAGTCTTAATTTTGTTGCTAATCTCTTCCTGAGGTAAAATGGACTGAAATGCACGTAAAATGCAAGCCAACGCACGAGGGATTTGAGGGCTGTATGTGCATACTTGATTTTGGCAAAAAGAAGATTTCATTCTTTCTAAGAGCTTTCAGTGCGAAAAACCTATCCTACCCTCCTCCTGATGCTCTATATATTAAGAAACAAGCCTCAGTGAGCGTGGTTCGTGCTTCATTTCATCCCTGAAATCATAAAAATCCATGGCTTTTGCTCTGCAATTTTCTCTGATTCTTCCATCTCCCTTGCGTGTTTTGGTCAATTCTTCTTCCATTCTCTTCTCCAAGTGATAAGGATTGTAGAACGAGGCTTGGTTTGCAACTGGAGTGAAGGATACAGTAGATCCATTTTTTCTCAAAGGTTTGAATTCTCAACTTTGGATTTTGTTTTCTATCCGTGCATTGTGTGATTTAAGTTCATAATCATGCTGTTTGAAGTCCATTAAGTGTTTTTGAAGCTTCAGAGCTTTTAATTTAATGAGATATGCACGAATGATGCATCCGAATTTTTTCTGTTCAGTGATTTTTTGAAATTTTTGCACGATCTGTTCTTGATCCATGGTTCATTATTTGTTGTGATTCGAATTGTATATTGAAGTATGAAATGCTGGCTTCAATTTGCATGAAATTTCATGGAAAATGGTGTGGAATTGAGCATGTTATGTTGACTGGATAATGGGATGATGAACTGGATCATGCGCGCGTTTTTGCCCTAGCCAGAGGTTGAAGATGATTACATGGCCTCCTCTGGCTGGCTGGCTTATTTCTTTAATTCATTTGAATTTTGTTTTATAAATTGATTTCCATAATTTTATTTCTTGCTCAAAAATGATTAAAAAATTCTTAAAAAATTATCACAAACTCAAAATAATATTCCTGACCTTGTGCATTTTTTTGATAATTTTTTAAAATGTTTTGATTGGTCCAAAAATTAATGAGTTTAATTAATTGTTGTTTAGTGTTTATTTTTGTTTTAATATTGCTTTGATTTGGAAAATTCCACAAAAAATATTTTTGACTCATAAAATCATGTGGAATTTGATTCTGAAATTTGTTTAGTTTTTTTTCTTTTCATTTTTGATAATTGAATCTAATTTCAAAAGTTAAATTGTTAATTGTTTGTTTAAATTTTACTTTAATACTTCCATTGGTTCAAAAATTCTCAAAAAAATCATGTAAGCTTGTTTTTAATCATGGAGTCTGAATATAATTGGAAATGAGCCTGCTTTAGGATGTTGTGATGATCATGTTAGCTTCCTTGAACCTCTAGGAAGCTAATGTAATGCTTAGCTTGTCTTGAGGGTGGCTAGAATGATTTCTAGAAGTCCACCTGTGTTACTCTGTTTTTGAAGTTCAACAATGGGGAAGAGGGAGTTATAATGATGTTTCAGAGTGTGGGATGGTTTTCTTGTAAGGTAAGGAAGCTTAGGGAAGCAAAAGGCCTGAAAACACACGAGTGGAATGGAAGATTCAATTCACAAGTCAAAGATGGTAAGTTTGGAAGCTTGGTATGCAGTTTCTGATTCTAGGGTGTTTCAAGGCTTGGGCATTCGTGCTTTTAGTTTCAAAGTGATGGCTTTATATAGAGCAAAAGATTGGAGGACTTGTGCTTGCTCAGAAGTACAAGATCACATGTCTTGCTACATTTCTTGTTTTTGAAGCAAGTGTGAGAAATGACTTCTTAATGCATGGTTCTAATCTTGTAGGGTACTGTGAAGCTTTAAACATGTTTTGCTCAGGCTTAGAGGCTTGGTTTGTGTAGAAAGAACAAGTCCAAGGCTCAAGAAATGAAAAAATGCATAAAGCATGCTTTTCCAAAATGGCAATGTTGCCTTTCTTCCATAAATGGTTATTTTCTTGTACAATGCATTGAATTCTTGGCTTTAGGGCATGAAATCTTGTGCAATCCATTAATGGTAGAGTGAAAAACGAGTTTGAGGCCTGAAAAGTGAAGATTGTACATCATGCTTGAGGATTTGAATTTTGTTCTTCATGAATTGGCTTGAGATCAGAGTGAGAAATTGCCAACTTCATTTCTTCGATTCTCCCTACTAAAGAATGATCTCAAAGAGTTCTTGGACATTTTGGAAAGCTTGCAATATGCTCTATAACTCATCTTTGAAATGAATTTCAAGATTCCTCTTGGAACTAGGTGAAAAATTGCCATGAAGTTGGGTCAAAAACCTGCCTAAATTAGGGCAAAATTTCACTAAGTTATTTTAGTTCATGGGCATGTATTCACTAAAATATATCGTGAGATACAAGCATCTTTAGGGAAAAATGTGTGAAGAAAAATTGTATATTTCATGGAGGTCTACAACTTTCATGTTTGGAACTTTCTTTGAATCATCTTGTATCACGGTGGAAAATTGGCCTAAAGTTGAGAAAAAAATAAGAAATTTTCTATACTTGGAAAAATTTCTAAGTGAAGAAAAATTCAAATTTCAAAACCAAATCTTCAACCTTTGATTCCTTGATGAACAAGTTTCATATTTTGGCATGTTTTGATGAATTGTTATCCTTGGTATTTGATTTTGAGCAAAAAGTCAAAGTTTGACTTTTCAGTATACAGTTGACTTTTGATCAGTTGACTACAAATTTCATCTATCAATCTAATGAAAATGCAATGTTTTGAACCATGTCATTAGGTCATGATGATGCAATTGAGCTCTTGGAATCATGCTTCAAACCAATTAGTCATTTGCTAGGTCAAAAATCAGAAATTTCCCTTTCTCACTCAAAACCCTAATTTTAACCATTTTGCCCTTTTGATGATTTGATCAAATTTCTTGAGGAATTGTGATCCAAATTTGATCAAATGATACATATGAGTCTAGAATGTTGATGTGGATTAAAAATTATGAAGTTTGACTGTAAATTGGCCATGGTTGAATTTTTCCCTAATACAATTGATTTTTAGGTCAACTGTCCAATTGACTGATCAAAAATATGGTTCAAGGCTTGAAACTTGTCATGAGTAAACTTAGGGGTCCATAATGATGTTTGAAGGTCATATGAAGCATTGATAGTCCAAAAATCCTTGGGAAAACTCAAACCCTAATTTTGGGTTATCAGTGCAAGATGAGATGTCTTGAGCTGATCAAACCCTAATGCAATATTGAGTCAAAGAGATCTTGTGAGAAAAAGTCCTGATAAATGAGAGGGAAAATTTTGGGGTACAACAATGTCCCTTACGCATTCAGATATTCATTGGTGATATCGATCCTTGGAGAATGTTACCATCATTGATCGTTATGGGGAATTCCCTAATGTCCCTCTCTTAGGCATTAGAGGAGGAATAACTTATAATCCCTGTTTGGAGTTGCGGCAATTTGGTTATGCTAGAAGGGATGGTCCTCACAACACACTCGTCCAAGGAATCACATTTGACTATGAGAATGATGTTCAGGGTTATCGTAAGAGGTTCATTCGAGCTTGGGGCATGGTAAACAAAGTTGATAGCAAGACACTAGGGCACAAGAATTCCATCACTCTTGAGCCTTACCTCAAATGGGTGCGAGCTCGTGCTTAATGTCTTGTGATGCCTTACTCCACCGTCTTACCTATGATTATGGAGCCAATTTTCGAGGGAGACACTCCTTACGTTGTTCTTCATCCTGACATGCCAACTGATTTTGAGGAGCTACGGAAATCCTGGGTCCAACTCAAAGAAGAACGAGATACCTTTGAAACCCAATTCTACGCCAGCGAGAAGAAGGTTTTAGAGCTCACCAGGTTACTTCACGAAGAGGAGTATAAATGCTTACATTTCACCAAAGAGGATGCGCCTGTGGGAAGCTTGAGTTTTTCTTTGCTTTGGGAGTTTACTTTTGCTTTGTTACTTCCTTTGTAAGCCCAAGAAGCATCATTGTGATTGTTAAAACTTATTAATGCAATTAAAGTTTGTTCTCTTTCTGTTTAAGAAAATTTAAGTCTTATAAATCCTTGAAAACATCGCATGCATAAATCATACATATCATTGCATAAACAGGTTTCAAAGTAGGTTTCTCATCTTCTTCGTTGTTTATTTTAGTAATGGCTCTCGAACAAATAGTGAAGGACCTACAAACTCAAAATGCTCAGTTTCAACAAATGATCATGGCTCTAGCCAAGGGGCAAGAAGAACTGAAAGCCCTGATTGTTAAAGAAAAGACCAAGAAGCCAAAGAAGCCAGCTGGTGTGGTGAATTTGGGAAGGAGGTTCAGAGGACCGTTAAGGCAAGTTGTAGAGATAGCATCTTCGTCAAAGGAAGGAGACAATCAAGAAGGGGAAACAAGAGAGGAAGACCTCATTCCAAGGGAATCTGATAATGAGAATGACTATAATGAGGAACAATATCCTCCAACCGATGAAAAATACAAACAGCTAGAGGATCGCCTGAATGCAATGGAAATCCATAAGATACCTGGGCTGAATTTTGAAGAGTTGGGTTTGGTCTCTGGGGTTGTTATCCCGTAGAAGTTTAAGGTTCCAGTGTTCGCCAAATATGATGGGGTCTCATGTCCCAAGATGCATCTCCGATCTTATGTGATAAAGATTCATCCTCACACTGCTGACAAGGACTTGTGGGTCCACTTCTTTCAAGACAATTTATCCGGGACTCAACAAGAGTGGTTCTACCAGCTAGAAGGGACCAATATTCGTAACTGGGAAGACCTGGTTGCTGCTTTCTAGAAGCAGTATCAGTATAATGCAGGCCTTTCTTCCACCCGTACACAACTCCAAAGTATATCTATAGGTTCGAGCGAGGGTTTTAAAGAATATGCTCAGAAGTGGAGGGACTTAGCAGGAAGAGTCCAACCCCCCTGTCTGATAGGGAGTTAGTGGATATGTTTTTGGGTACCCTATCTGGTCCGTTTTTTAATCATCTGATCATAAGCTCCTCAGCTGGCTTTACTGAGTTGATTTTGACGGGAGAAAGAGTTGAAGTTGGGATTAGAAGTGGCAAGATTCATAAGGATGCCTCCTCATGTGCAGGTAAGAGACCTTTCATAGGAAAAAAGTGGTCAATCTTGTTTACAATCAACGAAATCAAGGCAGAACCGAGCACCATCCAACGGCAGGGGCCGTTATGATATCCAAGCCTGTAGCTACTCAACAACGAAATAATCATTCTAGAGTAAAAAGACCTGTAAGGCAATTCAACCGGATAAATACGACTTTGTCTCAAGTTTTGCCTCACCTACTGAAATCCAATCTAGTTACCTTGAGGGGAGCTCCCAAGAATCCCAACACCGCATCTCCTCGCTACAACCCAAATGCTTGTTGTGCTTACTGTGATCGGTGGATCTGGAACTGACTGTTTAACGCTGGTTCGCGAAATATCGCGGAAGCAAGAGTCGCCACCGTCTTTTATTTTCTCCAAATGGAAAGGACAAAAGCACAGAAAAATTCCTTATAGAGATTGCTCTCGGTTCGGGAGGTAGATTTATAGAAAGGGAAGGTGTTAGCACCCTTTCTATCCATGGTTATCCATGGGCTCTTAGATACTTGCTCATTGTGTTTTCAAAATTGTTTGTTTGCTTTTCAAGTGTGGGTTTTAAAAAGTTTCTTTGAAAATTTCAGTTCGACTCTTGTATCAGTCCTCAAGAGTGTTTGAAAAGTTGCTTTCGAAAGCTTTTTGAAAAGGTGTCGGTGTGAAAAGTATTTTTTTGATTTGTTTTGAAATTAGAGCAAGTATCTAGAGTCGTCTACCTACCCTAAGGAATTCGCCTATGTAAATGTCCTTAAAGTAGTGCCATCCCACCATTGAGAGGTAGGTAGCACCACCGTTGGAGGTGTTCGGGTCAATTCGAGGGTTCGGGACATGGTGATCACTAGAGCAATAGGAAGACACCTTAGAAGCTACCCTCATGCCATGTTCATGGACATGAGGACTTACTAAAACATCCTCTACTCGACGACCACCTTTCGAGGGGCAAGGCAACAGTGAGGCGTACCCTAGGGGTGGTGTGTGATTTGTGTGTCGTTTTCAGATATTTTTGTCTTGTTCATGCATTGGTGATCTACGCGTTGCTTTTATTTTTTTGGCATTCATTCTTTCATGCAATAGTTAACAATTAAAAGATGCGGAATTAAAAGGTCCTACGCTATTACAAAGGCGTGGGTCTACATCGCCAAATTAATCCAAGACCCGATTTGAAATAAAATAAAACGGAAGGATAAATATCTAATTAGTCTATTACATGGCTTTGGGAGAATTACATGAATATTCACAAAAAGAAATAAAAATGCGAAGAGAATTAAAATCGGGAATGCGAGGGCGTTGTACCCTTTTTACGATTACTAAAATTGATTAAAAGAAAATAAAAGAAGGAATTTTTGGAGTTTTTTGTATTTAGGGACTTTAGTGAGAATTAATGGAATTAAAACCTAATTCTAAACTATTTTTAATTTATTAAAAAAATGTTTTTAGTTTGACCTAATTTTAATTAATCATTTACAAGGCAATTTATTTACAAAATAATTAATATTTTAATAATGATAAAAGAAAAGAAAAAGAATAAAAAGCATTTAAAAACCCTAATTCTACATTTTTTAGTTTATTAAAAAGAATATTAGAATTAAACCTAGAATTAAAAACTAATTTAATTAATGAAGTTATTTACAAAAAAAAACATTTAAATAAAATATTTTTATAATTTGTGACTTTCTGATTTTTTTATTATTTTATATGTTAAAGAAAACAAATTAATTTAAAGAATTGAATTAAAACTAAATAAACAAATAAAATAGGAAAAATAAAAAGAATGAAAGAAAGCAAACCCATGGGGGTGTTGACCCCAATTTAGAGGTTTGTCCCAGCAATTAGGCCCATTAGAACTTTGGCCTTTTTGACTTTTCATGGAAGCGTGTGGCCTGGTTGACTTATGCACATGGTACTCTTCAGATCATAGCCGGTGGATTGAGATTATTGGCCATGTGGCAAGCTTGGATGGTGGGTGTATAATGAACCCCTGGAATGTGCGCTGCGTAGGAATATGGACAAGAAAATAATATGAGAAAGGGAAGGGACCTGGGAATCGAACCCAGGTCCCAGAGTGTACCAAGTCAATGCCTTGCCACTGAGCCATTTACACGCTTTGCATATAATATAGAAAATAAACAACATAATGCAAAATAATGGTTAGTGGTTAATTTCGCGCGAAATTCAAACGCACCAACCGCTGGCCTACACCTCACCTTCTTCCTCAATTGTTCTGCGTTTGCCTAAAAAAAACATCAAGTAGCGGGGGTTTTAAACCCCCACTAAACGTTGCACACAAAAATAGCGATTAAAAACCTGTTGATCATAAATTGATCGCGAGGTATGGAAACGATTAGTCATGAGCTTCTTGTTTCAATGGCATGGGTCTTGTGTCTCAATTTTTCCAGAACAAGGAAGCCCTAATTCGTGACCTCTGAAAACCTAGCAAGCTTCAATGGCAACTTTGCATATAGGCTATGAAAACTCAATTAAAGTATACCATTAGTTTCAGGAAAGGCATATGAGTACAAAACGATCATTAAAATGTATGAACATGGCGTATAAATCAAAGCATGAATATGGAAAAATTTAAGAACAGGGCGGCATCGTGTTACCAATTCTTGGTGTTAGAAGCAGTGGTTTTGATCCAGAAACGTTCCTTGATGCCTTGGGAGTGCAATGGAATAGTTATCTTGCTTTGAAACGTACTCTAAGGCAGTTTTCAGTTTTCACAAAAAATTGCAAAGTTTGTTTTGGTTCTTAGGCGCAGCTTTCAGGTTGTAGGCATTAGGTTTGCATTCTGACTTATGTATGGGATGGATTAGGGTTGAACTTTGAGCCAAAAGATCAATGCATTGATGTATCAAATATTTGATTTTCAATGAATATTTTTTCAATCTTTTTCATGTGTTTTTGATTCCAGTTATGGCCAATCTTTCCAATTTGGGTGTGCACGAATCTTCAATGACCAATGAGAGCAAATGCTGCATAAAAAGATTCAAATGCATTTGTTTTAGTATTTTTTCATATTTTATTTAATTAAATGAATTAATAGTGATTAAAAATTCAAATAAATAATAAAAATGATGAAATAAATCCCTTTTGGGCCAAATGGTCGTGCATGGCCTTTGAATGATGAATCTTGGAAGAAAATGTGGCCCATTAGCAATTTTGAGGCATTTGAAGTAAAGTTGACTTTTCAAAATTACCAAAAATTTCCCAACTTCCACAAGGCATATCTTGCTCAATTTTTAAGCTTTGATCATGTTCTTGGACATTTTGGAAAGGTATTGAAGTCCTCTAACCAATTACTTTGGTCCCATGTCATTTTGATATACCAATCTCAAGTTATGGTCTTTTACTTAAAGTCCCTTTTTGTTGACTTTTGAAAATGACCTATAATGTTGAAATTGATAACTTTTTGTGAGAGCATTTCTTGGACTTGAAGTGTGAAGAGGAGTTGTAGGAAATGTCATTATCTTCAAAATGAGCTTTGGATGGAATTTTTCTGATAAACCATGTGGAAGTTATGCCTTGGTCAAGTTATAGTTGACTTTTTCAACTGTCCAAATATGGAAACTTTTGCATCTTGAGACTTTTTGAGCCATGTCTTGAAAATCATGATCAAGAATTGATCAAATGATGTTTGTGGCTTCAAAATAAGATGTTGACCAAAAAATTGAACTTTTGACTGTCAAATGACCATTTTGCCCCTGCAGTAGACTGTAGGGCAATTAGGTTTTTTGACTGTGCAATTTTGTGCTGTAAGTCTTGAAACTTGGCATATGGATGCTTGACCTTGTTTGTAGGCCTGTGGGACTTGATTGGGCCCTTGGAAACTTCATTTTCTTTGTCAGAACCAAAACCCTAGCTTTTGACTGTTAGGAGGCCCTTGAACTGTGCAACCCTTGGGGAGATTTTGAAGCATGCTCTTTGCCAATCTTGAAGAATATGAGAGGGAAAATTTTGGGGTACAACACTTACCATTCAGAAAGTTGAATCCATGATACAAACGAGTGTTGGGCTTTGAAAAACAAGGTGCAAGTCCTTATTGAGACGAATGAAATTGATTTTGACGCTCTTGAGATTCCCAAGTTATAACTACTTCCATGCCCAAGCACGGCCATGGTGTTAATGCTATTGACGATGATATTTTTGTTACTTCTATTGAGGATCTTGTTACTCCTCTCATGACTGTTAAGTGGAATTTGTTGCAAACTGTTTATTTTTGGGCTGTGGTGAAGATTGCCACTTATGTTTATCTCTACTGACTAGTTGTTATTTGTTGAAAGCAGGTGTTCAGTGCTTGATGGATGATAAAGAGATTCTATTTGAAAAGAATCCCATCACAACTGTTTCTTGTAAGTATGTTTTGATTATAACCATTTCCACCAATCCTCCCAGGGTCTCCACCAAATGACACGTCAGAATTACATATGCTCCAAAGTTGGCTCCTCTGATCATCACTATGCCAGGGCCAATCCCATACTCCTCGAACAGGGATGTTCCCTGGAACTATGGGGCTGATGTCTATTACCATGGCGTCAAGCAAGACCTGTTGGCTGCTGAAGACCAAGTTTATGGAAATACTGATCCCGACATTGGCAACATCATTGGGACCAGCAAAATAACAAGAAGTGGAAGAGTGTTCTCCCCTGAGATTTCTCCTCCAAAATCTGTTACTATTCCTGTGATCATTCCTACTGTTTTTCCTACTGATACTACCACCTCCATTTCTGTGATTACCCCTGTTGCCACCCCTATCATCGAGTCGGCTGAGACTCGGGGCAAAGACAATTGATTGAGCCTGTCCAGATGAAGGCACAGTCGGAATCCATTCCAGAGGCTTCCAAGAAGGAAATGGAAGAAATCTTAAAGATAATTAAAAAGAGCGACTACAATGTGGTCAAACAGCTGGGGCATACCCCTTATAAGATTTCAATGTTAGCCCTACTATTATGCTCCAAAGCTCATGCAAAAGTTTTGGTGAAATTCCTCAAAACTGCCCATGTGCCACAAGAAACCTCCGCTGACCAATTTGAAGATTGTGTGGCCAGTTTAACGGTTGATAACGGTTTGGGTTTTTCTGATGCTGATATGACACCCAGAGGAAGAAAACACAATGATGTGCTGCATGTCTCCATCGAATGCAGGGACACTACTTTGGAACATGTTCTAGTAGATACTGGTTCATCATTGAACATGCTGCCGAAGAAGGCTCTGGACAAATTAGACTGTGAAGGTTTGACCTTGAAACCCAGTAACATTGAGTGAGGGCTTTTGATGGTTCGAAAAGAATGGTGCACGGGGAGGTGGACATCCCCATCAAAGTTGGTTCTCAGACATTTGACTCCACCTTCTACGTGATGGATATCAAACCATCTTATTCTTGTTTGTTGGGTTGCCCTTGGATCCATGGGGCTGGAGCTGTCACTTCCACTCTACATCAGATGATGAAGTACCCAGTGAAAGGAAATATCGTCATGGTACATGGTGAATAGGAATACATGGGAAGTCACCTGAACTCTTTCAGGTATGTGGAAATGGATTGCGAGTTCATCGAGACTCCTTGTCAGAACTTTGAAGAGGTGCTTCAGACCATGGCTGCAACTGATACTATTACCAATTTGCCAAAGATCACCAAACCTCCCTTGAAAATGGCTTCTCTCAAGGACGCCAAAGAAGTTATTGAAGAAGGTGGGTGTACCATTTAGGGCCAACTCCCTGACATTCCATTCAAATCTGATAAGTTTGGTTTGGGTTTCTCTTCAGGGGCTCAAAGGGCTGTTCGTCACGCTCGTGCTGGAGGACCTCCCCTATGCATTAGTAACCATAGGGTCAACACTTTAGAAGACAGTGATGGTGACTATGACATGGATAGCTGGATCTTCCCTACTATTAACGGTGGACCCAGTAACTGGACGGCTAAAGACTTTGTACCGATTACCTTTGTTCAGAAGTAATTGTCTTTCTTGTTTTTGGATATGTAATAATTAAACAATATAAACTCTATGGCCATGTGTCTTACCCAGGGCATAATGGTTTATTTGTGAGGGTTATCATGTTTTGATCTCATATGTCATTAATAAAGCATTGGACATTTTGCATACAAATTTTGCGCTCTCTGTTTTTCTCTTCTGCTTTTTACTTTGTCAATACAGCTGTGCTCTTACACACACTCACATATCAAACTGCAGATCCATATCCACTCTAGATCCCATTGATAACAGTTCTTCTATTGCCGGATATGACTTTGAAAATCCGATCAACCAAGCCGAGGACGAAAGTGAGGAAGATTGTGAGGTACCCGGAGAACTTACCAGGCTGTTACAGCAGGAAGAAAGGGCTATAAAGCCTCATAAAGAGCCAATTGAGACAGTGAATTTGGGCACGGAAGAGGATAGAAAAGAAGTCAAGATAGGTGCAAATTTGGAGCTTAGTGTCAAACAGATATTGATACAGATGTTGAATGATTATGTCGAGATATTTGCCTTGTGTTGCACCCCAAAATTTGCCCTCTCATGTTTTCCAAAGTCTTCCCCCTTCCTGGTTGATCACAAACTCTTGCCTAAGGAAAAAGAAGATTTTTGAGTGGTACTTCAAATACCTTTCGATTGGCATCCTGAAAGACACTTCGATTGACATTCTGGACAAGCATTTCGATTGGCATCCTGAAAGACCCTTAGATTGGCATTCTGAAGGAGTATTTCGATTGGCATTATGGACAAGCATTCGATTGGAATTATGTCAAGGCAATTTCGACAGGCGTGTCAACCATGTCCTTCGATTGGCATAAACAACACCTTTTGATTGGCCTGTTAGCAGAGCCTTTCGATTGGAATCCTTAGATTGATATTTGGGCCAGGCCCATTCTAAGGGTACGCAGGGAGTCCATTCGAAAGAGGCAAATCAGGACTAATCGAAGAGCATGGCCTGAAAGCATTCGAAATCCAAGCGTCCAGGTTCATTCAAGGGACACGAATGTTTCAAAAGAGGAAATAATTTAATGTGTTTGATTCTTGTCCAGAGCGTTAAAGGCCTATTTTAATGGTTGTCCCTTGCCATTACTGCACCCTCACACCCCTATAAATACAGAGGCCAGCATACATTACCAACACGAAAAATCACACGAAAATCAAAGAACGAAAATTATACACACAAAAAAAAATCTGCAGGAGAACAAAACATTGGAGAGACGCTGCCCATAATTTTCCAAGCCAAAGCAGTCCCTCAGATCGAAGGTGCCTACACCCAGAAGCCCTCAAATCAAAAGTGCCTACATCCAGGAAGTGCCCAGATCGAAAGTGCCTGCGCCCAGATCGAAAGTGCCTGCGCCCAGAAATCCCAGATTGAAAGTGCTCCCATCCAGCCAGTGCCCAAATCGAAGACTCAATCTGCAGGTAAGAAAGGGTAAATTGTCCAACCTTACATTTGCATAAACACATTATTACTTATTGTTACCTTTGATTTGCCATCTTAGACAGGATCGAAAGGCCTGGGTTTGGCACCCAGGTCACATTTTTCGTGTGCTAACATTTGCTGTAGATTTAGCCTGAAGAGACCCCGACAAGTGCAGGATTGAAGGGCCTGGGATTCAATACCCAAGCCCTGCATTTTTGTTTCGCTCACATACTTTTGCAGGTATAACATCCCAGATCGAAGGAGAGCCCTTCTCTGGATCGAACCCATTAGCATGCTGGATCGAAAGAGGCATCTCATCCCTGGATCGAAAGCCATGACCTCCATGATCGAAGGGCAATCCTCTTCCCTGGATCGAAGGCTACTCACGCCTTACTGTCTGGCCCAATCGAAAGGACCAGGACCCTCTCTGGACCGAAGCAGTCCATTCCCTCCCTGGGTCGAAACTCCTTTTTTCCCTGGATTGAAGGATCCCTCCTGCACTTTATTTTTTTTGTTTTTATTTTCATAGACTTATTTTTATCTTTTTAATTAACATTAAAATAAAAAAAAATCACAAAAAAACATTAGGTTAGTTTTTATTCAAATTAATTTTGTAAACAAATTAATTAATTATTTTAACTTCATTTTATCAATTTAAAATAAACTAGACTTAGGAGTATTTAATTCAAATATCTTCTTAATCAAAAACAACCAAAAAGATTTTCTTATTTACTTAGAAATCTCTTAGACGTCTCTTTTCCTTGTTTTACGCGCGTTTATTTTATTGTAATTGCCTATTGGGATGTAATAGCTTAACTAAGACCCTTTACTGCTTTATTCCCCCCAATTTTGGACATGTAAATAATCCCCCTCCCCGAAAGCCTTGTAATAGCGTAGGATTTACAATTCCCGCACTTTAAATTCCTGTACATATATTAACTGCTTAGATGTATGCTAACTAGGATTGCATGACAAGATTAACTCTTAACTTAAAATCAACAGTAGCTCACCATGACATGCAAGAATAAAATAACTGAAAATTGACACACTTGCACATGCCACTCTTAGGGTACACCTCACTTGGTTGCCTCGAACGTGGTCATTAAGTATAGGATGTTTTAGAGGCCATCCTTTTGTCCCAAGATCATAAGTTGCCTCGAAACGGTTGCCTCGGAAAAATGATCTAAGACATTAGGATTACCACTAAAGCGTCCTAACGTTGCTTTAGTGACCACACGTCCCTTAAACCGAATTGACCTGAAAAACTCCAACGACGGTGCTACCTACTCCTCAATAGTGGGATAGCACTGTCTAAAGGACAGTTGCACAGTTTAATTCCTTTTTGAGTAGGTAGATGTTCTTAAGTACTTGCTCTCTTTTAAAACAAAACAAAACTTTTCGCACTTACACCTTTCGAACAAAGTTTTCAAAAACACTTCATACACTCTTGAGGACAGAAGCAAGAGTTAAAATGAAGTTTCAAACAAAACTCTTTTCAAAACCCACAATCACAAAGAAAAGCAAACTTTTGAAAACATAGTGAGCAAGTACCTAAGAGCCCGTGGATAACCACAGATAGAAAGGGTGCTAACACCTTCCCTTTCTATAATCTACCTCCCGAACCCGAGAAACATCTCGAAAAGGAATTTTTTTGTGCTTTTGTCCTTTCCCTTGTTGGATAAAATAAAAGACGATGGAGACTCTTGCTTACCGCGACACTTTGCAAAAACAAACGCAAACGCGAACCAACATTCAAAAAACAGTCAGTTCTCGTTCCCACCGACCACAGAACTGGCGACTCTGCTGGGGAATGATTAATAAGTGAGGTATACCTTGGGATTAGATCACTTGTGTTTTCAATTGTATTGATTTGTATGATTTTAATTTTGTGGGCTTGTATCGGAGTTCTATAGATCCTAACCCTGATCTGGGGGTACCCTTTTTAGGTAAGTAGCAACAAACTGTGAGGGAACTGTGCGGGGTATACCGACATGGTTGAAACAGTAGCTACGTTGATGTGGCACTTTGGTGAGTACCGGTAACCCTTGAGTTAAGTCAAGGAGAGTACGGGGCCGCCGCGTGGTGTCGTGAAGCATCAATTGACCTTAGAACCTTACTTGACCATCTTGGCCTTTTTTAGGGGTAGTGAGATGACCGACTTTGGTGCAGTCCGAAGTTGGTAGATACTCGATACTACACTCATTGAGGGTTATTTTCTTGGAATATTTTGGTCGCCAGTTAAGTGGCTAAACCAAAACAATGAACATAGAAAACAATCCAATGATATTGAGCTCCTTAGAACCCGATTACTATTTATAGGACAGGTTTTGAGCCAACTAAACTCAAGAGGGAAATACCTATGAAACTCCATGCCAACCTAAACTTAAGGCTATTTGTGTGACTTGTGTGCCTTCAAATCTGAACTACTTGCACATTCTTGTTATCTGACAACATGGGTTCCTTGCAGGTTTTGTTTACAGTCCTTATCCAATAATTTGGACTTATTGCAGGGCTTACTTACATCACCTCACACTTTTGCATACCTGTACATAACATCATAACATCATACCATAGCATTTTTCCTTAACCATTTCAAGGATCTCAAGGGTCTGTGATGCAGGTTATGGTAAATCAAATGTCCAGCAAGGGGCAAAGGGGATTTATTTTCCTCTAACCAAGTTTGTCTAGAAATCCAAGCATGATAACTTGAGTCAGGGGCTATGACCCACTCGATATGGTGAGCTTGACTCTTGAAGAAGGACTCTCAGCAACATGAAGTTCCTTCAATCAAGCTACCAGATTCAGATTCTAACAGTTTCTTGTTTACCCCGCGAGATCCTTGAAAACATTGCATACATATATCATACATATCATAACAGTTCTTCCAATACAGGTCTCTCATGTTCTTGCTGTTTATTGCAGCAATGGCTTTCCAACCAGACAACCAAGATCTCCGGGCTCAAAACGCCCAACTTCAAGAAATGTTCTTGAACCTATCCCAGGGGCAAGAAGAAATAAAAGCTCTCCTCACAAGGGGCTTGGTCCTAGGGAATCCAGGAGGCATCAGGAATGATCAGTTGGAAGGGCTACAAATTGAGTTGGCAACAATGAAGATCCAGGTGATGGGACAACTGGTGGGCCAGATGGCTGTCATTCAAGACTTAGCTCAAAGACAAGAAGAGCTCAGGGTCCTCGTCAACAAGCTGCTTCAAAATAACCGAGTGGGGCAAACAACTAGGGTTGAAGATCAAGTCATCATTCAACCACCTTTGGGGCAAGAAGACAAGGGAAAAGCTCCTCAGCTTGCTTCAGGGTCACAAGCCCAGCATCAACCTCACTAAAAGCAACGGGTTGACCAGAGGCAATTTACCAAGCTCAACATGCCGCTGTCTCAAGCTTTACAACACCTGTTAAGATTGAATCTGGTGACATTAAGGGACCCTCCTAAGATTCCCAACACAACCTCCCCAAGGTACAATCCTGATGCAAGGTGTGCATACCATTCTGACAGTCCTGGACATGACACCGACGACTGTTGGACTTTGAAGAACAAAATTCAAGACCTGATTGATGAGGGAGCATTGGAATTCACACAAGATGGTCAGGTTGAGTTTTTCTACCATCCCTCCAAGGCTCACCATTTGAAGTGACTAATTCAAACTAAGAGACTTTTGTTCATTTGAATTCTGAAATTTTATTTTTCTTTGCTTATTCAAACAATTGTTATCATGTCGAACTCTTTTATTTCATTAATGCATTACAAGTGTCTGTTTTGAATTAATTGTTTTCACTATGCTTAAATTGCTTCATATTTCCTTTTATGATGTTCAACTCTCGATTCTAAGCCTTTTGAGGGAGGATGACGAAACAATGCCATAATCTCATATAGTATGCTTTTGGACAGACCTTGCTAACGATGTACAGGCATTTCTTTCAAATCCTAAACACTGGAGTTATAAGGAAGATAATCCCTAGTCAACCCCTTCGAGCCAAAGAAGTAGGAGTTTTCTGTTTTTAAACAAATTGAAACCTTTGATTTAAACCTGGGGCAGGTTAGTCTCTCAGTTAATTCAAAAGATATGCATTGAAGTCGCAAAACTCTCAGTTCATAATACAACGAACGACATCAAAAGCATTCCTCTGGAATCAAAAGACAGTGGTGGTTCCTTATCTCATAGGCAGTCAATCTCTCTCTCAAAAAAAAAGAGCCCACTGAGCCAAAACCTATAAAGGAGGTTTAAGAAAGCCGGGGCATCCCACTGACTGTAATCTCGAAAACAGGAACAGTCAGGCAAAATTAGGGATAACAAATCAAAAGAACGAGGTCATTACAAATCCTCGACAACATGAAAAATGTTGCAAAAAATGATGACTGCCTTCAAAAATCCAACTTGTGTGAACCAACACCAAAAACGTCGTTCCAAACTCATTTGGAGTTCAAATGCACAATTAACTGAGTTTAGGATTGAAGAACATCACGAAGAGCGGGTGGGTATAAATATACTTTGAGCCTATATCCTTTGTTTCTTAAACCGTGAGCCAAGCCACGTTACAACCCTTCAAAAGTCCTAACTGAAGCATGGGTTATTTCGAAAGCATACTGTTACAAAAGGTATCCTGACTCCTGTAAGGCTTTGCCCTAAATCTTGTGTTGAATTTGTCTTATAAAAAAAGTTTTCTGCTAAAAAACACACTTTTCAAAACTTCGAGACAAGCATAAACTTTGCATTATTTGAATATCACTGTTTGCATTTGGCTATTTGTTTAACAGCGGAGAAATTCACACAACGAATATCCGATGAACGAAAACCCTCTCAGTGAACAAAATCACTTCAAAAAGGATGACACTTCCAATCAAGGGGCATGGCATGATCATTGTCCATCACCTGGGGCAGTCCAATCAAGATTCCAGGACATCTCTCAAAGAAGTGCAGAGTAACCAGGGGCAAATCTCCATCTCCGTAACTTGGGGCATTGAACATCAACCTCAGTGAAGGGTCACATACAGTCAAACATTTCCAGGCAGTGCCACGAACGCCTGCTACTAGGGGCAGTGAAAAATCTCCCCAAAATCCTTCTCATAGGATGACTCCCAACAAGGGTTTAATCTCTGAAAACCTTTCCCCAGATGAGACAACTTCAACGAAGATGTCACCTCTCTAGCAGACTGACGACAGGGTTTATTTCCCCAACAGCACCAGGATTCCCCAACTTGAGTTTGCCTCTCCGACTACAAAAAATCAAAGGACCACAACTCCTCTTCCACAGTAGACTACTCTACCATCCCCAACAAGTTACTGTGAAACCTGGACCCGACCAGATGTCAATTTAACTTTGACTCCCCAGTAGAGCAACGGACAATTGAGACTCCTGAACTTGTTCCCCAAGAATGAATCAATACTCTCCACAGAGTTCACAACTTTCCCCAACAGAGTTCTCCTCAACAAAACAAGGATCCTCAGTGGAAACATTCTAAGCAAAGTTTGAAGACATACCTACTCTTCAACAGCAGTCCGGGATTTAATAACTCCCCAACGCTTGTCAAGAATTTATTCTCCAAGACAAAATTACATTTCAATAACATTCATAGCATATGCATACAAAATACATATAACATGAATCTCATTTATTTTGAGAACATCATTACACAATGCATACATCATGACATTGCATACAACTAACTCTTTACCTTTTCAGGAAAGATCGATTGACAGATAAAAGTCATTACCTGCTGAGGTAGTAATCGTCCAAGATTCCTTCACCATCCTGCTGAGGTAGTAATCGTCCAAGATTCCTTCATCATCCTGCTGAGGTAGTAATCGTCCAAGATTCCTTCACCATTCCTGCTGAGGTAGTAATCGTCCAAGATTCCTTCACCATCCTGCTGAGGTAGTAATCGTCCAAGATTCCTTCATCATCCTGCTGAGGTAGTAATCGTCCAAGATTCCTTCATCATCCTGCTGAGGTAGTAATCGTCCAAGATTCCTTCATCATCCTACTGAGGTAGTAATCGTCCAAGATTCCTTCATCATCCTGCTGAGGTAGAAGTCATCCAAGATTCCTTTATCATCCTGCTGAGGTAGTAATCATCCAAGATTCCTTCATCATCCTGCTGAGGTAGTAATCGTCCAAGATTCCTTCATCATCCTACTGAGGTAGTAATCGTCCAAGATTCCTTCATCATCCTGCTGAGGTAGTAATCGTCCAAGATTCCTTCATCATCCTGCTGAGGTAGTAATCTTCCAAGACTCCTTCATCATCCCGCTGAGGTAGAAATCGTCCAAGATTCCTTCACCATTCTTGCTGAGGTAGTAATTGTCCAAGATTCCTTCACCATTCCTGCTGAGGTAGTAATCGTCCAAGATTCCTTCACCATCCTGCTGAGGTAGTAATCGTCCAAGATTCCTTCACCATTCCTGCTGAGGTAGTAATCTTCCAAGATTCCTTCACCATCCTGCTGAGGTAGTAATCGTCCAAGATTCCTTCATCATCCTGCTGAGGTAGTAATCGTCCAAGATTCCTTCATCATCCTGCTGAGGTAGTAATCGTCCAAGATTCCTTCATCATCCTGCTGAGGTAGTAATCGTCCAAGATTCCTTCATCATCCTGCTGAGGTAGAAGTCATCCAAGATTCCTTCATCATCCTGCTGAGGTAGTAATCGTCCAAGATTCCTTCATCATCCTGCTGAGGTAGTAATCGTCCAAGATTCCTTCATCATCCTGCTGAGGTAGTAATCGTCCAAGATTCCTTCATCATTCTGCTGAGGTAGTAATCGTCCAAGATTCCTTCATCATCCTGCTGAGGTAGAAATCATCCAAGATTCCTTCACCATCCTGCTGAGGTAGTAGTCGTCCAAGATTCCTTCATCATCCTGCTGAGGTAGTAATCGTCCAAGACTCCTTCATCATCCTGCTAAGGTAGTAATCGTCCAAGATTCCTTCATCATCCTGCTGAGGTAGAAGTCGTCCAAGATTCCTTCATCATCCTGCTGAGGTAGAAGTCGTCCAAGATTCCTTCATCATCCTGTTGAGGTAGAAGTCATCCAAGATTCCTTCACCATCCTGTTGAGGTAGTAATCGTCCCAGATTCCTTCATCACACATCATTATCAAAAAGACCTCCTCTGGCTAGATTTATTTCTTCCAGTTAATGACAGGCAATCAGAGACCTTCAAATAAGAGTCCAGATACGATCCAGATTCGGATGTAATTCTGTCACTCATTCAAATACAGTCCGGCAATCGCCCCTGGATGGCATCTTTAAGCCCATCTCCAATGACTATCCATTACCTCTCTTGCAGATGGCATCTATAAGCCCATCCTCCTACCAACAATCTCCAAATGGCATCTGTAAGCCCATTCCCGACGTCACAATACTGATACTACACCATGCGAGTGCAAATTTCTGGGCACTCTAGTGTTCAATTATCTTCCACCTTCGGATCACGAAAGGCACGCAGGCCAATCTACATCCTCAGGTTTAAGAAAATTGAACAGGGGCAACTGTTGCACCCCAAAATTTGCTCTCTCATGTTTTCCAAAGTCTTCCCCCTGCCTGGTTGATCACAAACTCTTGCCTAAGGAAAAAGAAGATTTTTGAGTTGTACTTCAAATACCTTTCGATTGGCATCCTGAAAGACACTTTGATTGAAATTCTGGACAAGCATTTCGATTGGCATTCTGAAAGACCCTTCGATTGGCATTCTGAAGGAGTATTTCGATTGGCATTATGGACAAGCATTCGATTGGAATTATGTCAAGGCAATTTCGACAGGCATGTTAACCATGTCCTTCGATTGGCATGAACAACACCTTTTGATTGGCCTGTTAGCAGAGCCTTTCGATTGGAATCCTTCGATTGATATTTGGGCCAGGCCCATTCTAAGGGTACGCAGGGAGTCCATTCGAAAGAGGAAAATCAGGACTAATCGAAGAGCATGGCCTGAAAGCATTCGAAATCCAAGCGTCCAGGTTCATTCAAGGGACACAAATGTTTCAAAAGAGGAAATAATTTAATGTGTTTGATTCTTGTCCAGAGCGTTAAAGGCCTATTTTAATGGCTGTCCCTTGCCATTACTACATCCTCACACCCCTATAAATACAGAGGCCAACATACATTATTGTGATCGGTGGATCTGGAACTGACTGTTTAACGCTGGTTCGCGAAATGTCGCGGAAGTAAGAGTCGCCACCGTCTTTTATTTTCTCCAACATGGAAAGGACAAAAGCACAGAAAAATTCCTTATTGAGATTAGTTCTCGGTTCGGGAGGTAGATTTATAGAAAGGGAAGGTGTTAGCATCCTTTCTATCCATGGTTATCCATGGGCTCTTAGATACTTGCTCATTTGTGTTTTCAAAATGTTTGTTTGCTTTTCAACTGTGGGTTTAAAAAAAGTTTCGTTTAAAATTTCAGTTCGACTCTTGTATCAGTCCTCAAGAGTGTTTGAAAAGTTGTTTTTGAAAGCTTTTTGCAAAGTGTCGGTGTGAAAAGTAGTTTTTGATTTGTTTTGAATTAGAGCAAGTATCTACGAGTCATCTACCTACCCTAAGGAATTAGTCTGTGTAAATGTCCTTAAGATAGTGCCATCCCACCATTGAGAGGTAGGTAGCACCACCGTTGGAGGTGTTCGGGTCAATTCGAGTTTAGGGACATTGTGGTCACCGAAGCAACAGTAAGATACCTTAGAAGCTACCCTTATGCCATTGATCTTTTATTCCGAGGCAACTATTCCGAGGCAACTTATTTCGAGGCAACCAGATTAATGGGGCATAAGGACTCACTAAGACGTCCTATAGTCGACGACCACGTTTCGAGGGACAAGGCAACAGTGTGGCCACCAGAGCAATAGTAGGACACCTTAGAAGCTACCCTTATGCCATGTTCATGGACATAAGGACTTACTAAAACGTCCTATACTCGACGACCACCTTTCGAGGGGCAAGGCAACAGTGAGGCGTACCCTAGGAGTGGTGTGTGAATTGTGTCATTTTCAGTTTTTATTTGTCTTGTCATGCATTGGTGATCTACGCTTTGATTTTATTTTTGGCATTGATTCTTTCATGTGTTTTAACAGTTTTAAAGGTGCGGAAATAAAAATGCGGAAAGATAAAGGTCCTACGCTATTACAAGGCGCGGGTCTACAACGCCAAATTAAACCAAGACCCGATTTGAAACAAAGTGCGAAAAGTAAATACCCTAATTATCTATTACAAGGATTTGGGGCAAATACATTACATTCATAGAAGAAATAAAAATAAATGCGTGAAGAGAATTTAGAATCGAGTGCGAGGGCGTTGGACCCTTTAAAGAAATTACATTACAATTAATAAATTAATTAAGTTAAATAAAGAAAAGAACTTATTTTTGGAGTTTTTGTATTTATGAACTTTAATGAGAAAATTAATTATTATAGGAAACCCTAATTCTAATTGTTTTTTAATTTATTAAAAAAAATGTTTAAGTTGTAACCTAATTTAACCTAATTATTTAATGATAAGTTTACTTTACAAAATAATTAAGAATTAATAATAATGAAAAAAGAAAAAAAGAATAAAAGTATTAAAACCCTAATTTCTACCTTTTTTAATTATTTATAAAACAAGTTAAAATTTAAACCCTAAATTAAAACTAAATTGATTAACAAAATTTATTTACAAAAAGAAAATTATTAAATTAAATTAAATAAACATATTTATTTTATTTTTGTGATTTCTGATTTTTTGTATTTTGGTATTATAAAAATTAATTGGTGAATTAAAGGAAAACAATAAGGCAAATAAAAGAATAAAAAAAATAGAAAATAAAAAGATAAAGATATGCAAACCATAGGGGGTGAGTTGACCCAATTTGGAGGTCAGTGGTAAGCAATTTGGCCCAATAAGTGTGAGGCCCTGTTTGACTTCTCTGACGTGTATGCACATGGTTGACCGAGGGTACATGGTGGACTGTGTGATCTGGCCATTGAATGGATCTCCCTGGCGCGTGGCAGCTTAGATGGTGAGGTTGTATGATGTTCCCTTGTGAACATACTGCACAGAAGCGTGTTAAGGAAAAAAATATAGAGGAAGAGAGGGGACCTGGGAATCGAACCCAGGTCCCAACGTTTACCATGCTAACGCTTTGCCAATTATGCTGTGTGCGCGTTTTGATAACATAATGGAATACAAAAATTATAATGAGAACATAAAACTAATGATATAAAACATTAAAAAACCGCGCCAGATTCAAATGCTCAACTCATGTTCTGCCACGCCTGCATCATCTTCTTCTTTCTACTTATAAAAGAAACCAAATAGCGGGGGTTTTAAACCCCCACTAACCACAATATGCAAAAATAGCGAATAACTCCTGGGCAATGATAAATTGGGCGCGATGAGTGTTTTGGATTTGTTGGAATGTCACGAATTCAATGGTCCTAGTTTCATGGCTTAATTTTTCCTCAAGCGTAAAACCCCAATTCAAGGTTCCTGAAACCCTAAAAAATATCCATGGCAATTTTCTATACAAGCAAGATTAGTTCAATTCAATGGTATCGTAAGCTTCAGTGAGTCCATATTAGTGTAAAATAATCATTAGAATGTATGGAAAATGCGTGCAAATCAAAATACGAATATGCAAATGTTCATGAACAGGGCGACTTCGTGTTACCAGTTCTTGAGGTTAGGGGTTGTGATTTTGATTGGAAAAGCTCCCTTGATGCGTCAGGAATGAATTGGGATGGTTTTGAGGCTTTGAAACACACTGGAACTACGTTTTCAGTTTTGAGTTTCTTAAGAAAAAATGCAAGTTTGTTTTCAGGTTTTTAGCGCAGCATGTTTGTCTTTCTGATTAGGGTTAGGTTTCTGTATGTATATGGAATGATTTAGGTCAAAAATCCAAGCCCAACAACCATGTATTCAATGCTTTTGAGATTTGATTTCAATGGTATCTTTTTCAATCTTTTTCATGTCCTTTTGATGCCAATCATTGCCAATCACCTTGATTCTTTCCTTATTGAATAGTGCACGAAATCTTGAGTGAATTCTATGCACAAAAAGATTTGAAAAGCATGGATTAGTATTTTTCTTATAATTAATTTTAATTAAATGAATTAAATAGATTAAATATTCAATTAATTAATTAAAAATAGGAAAATAACTCCCCTTTGGGTCAATGGGTCGTGCATAGCTTTTGGGTGATGATTCTTGGAAGAAATTGAGGCCCATTAGCAATTTTGAGGTATTTGAAGCAAAGTTGACTTTTCAAAATTCCCAAACATTTCCCAACTTCCACAAGGCATATCTTGCTCAATGTTTAAGCTTTGATCATGTTCTTGGACATTTTGAAAAGGTCTTGAAGTCCTCTAACCAATGCCTTTGGTCCCATGTCATTTTGATTTACCAATCTCAAGTTATGGTCTTTGACTTAAAGTGCCTTTTTGTTGACTTTTGAAAATGACCTATAATGTTGAGATTGATAACTTTTTGTGAGAGCATTTCTTGGACTTGAAGTGTGAAGATGAGTTGTAGGAAATGTCATTCTCTTCAAAATGAGCTTTGGATGGAATTTTTCTGATAAACCATGTGGAAGTTATGCCCTGGTCAAGTTACAGTTGACTTTTTCAACTGTCCAAATATGGAAACTTTTGCATCTTGAGACTTTTTGAGCCATGCCTTGAGAATCATGATCAAGAATTGATCAAATGATGTTTGTGGCTTCAAAATAAGATGTTGACCAAAAATTTGGACTTTTGACTGTCAAATGACCATTTTGCCCCTATAGTTGACTGTTGAGCAATTAGGGTTTTTGATTGTGCAATTTTGTGCTGTAAGTCTTGAAACTTGGCATATGAATGCTTGACAATGTTTATGGGCATGTGGGACTTGTTTGGACCCTTGGAAACTTCAATTTCTTTGCCAGAACCAAAACCTTAATTTTTGACTGTTAGGAGGCCATTGAACTGTGCAACCCTTGGGAGATTTTGAAGCATGCTCTTAGCAAATCTTGGAGAATATGGGAGGGCAAATTTTGGGGTACAACAATTACCAACACGAAAAATCACACGAAAATCATAGAACGAAAATTATACACACACAAAAAAAATCTCCAGGAGAACAAAACATTGGAGAGACGCTGCCCAGAATTTTCCAAGCCAAAGCAGTCCCTCAGATCGAAGGTGCCTACGTCTAGAAGCCCTCAAATTAAAAGTGCCTACATCCAGGAAGTGCCCAGATCAAAAGTGCCTGCGCCCAGAAGTGCCCAGATCGAAAGTGCCTGCGCCCAGAAATCCCAGATTGAAAGTGCTCCCATCCAGCCAGTGCCCAAATCGAAGACTCAATCTGCAGGTAAGAAAGGGTAAATTGTCCAACCTTACATTTGCATAAACACATTATTACTTGTTGTTAACTTTGATTTGCCATCTTAGACATGATCGAAAGGCCTGGGTTTGGCACCCAGGTCACATTTTTCGTGTGCTAACATTTGCTGCAGATTTAGCCTGAAGAGACCCCAACAAGTGCAGGATCGAAGGGCCTGGGATTCAATACCCAGGCCCTGCATTTTTGTTTCGATCATATACTTTTGCAGGTATAATATCCCAGATCTAAGGAGAGCCCTTCTCTGGATCGAACCCATTAGCGTGCTGGATCGAAAGAGGCATCTCATCCCTGGATCGAAAGCCATGACCTCCATGATCGAAGGGAAATCCTCTTCCCTAGATCGAAGGCTACTCACGCCTTACTGTCTGGCCCAATCGAAAGGACCAGGACCCTCTCTGGACCGAAGCAGTCCATTCCCTCCCTGGGTCGAAACTCCTTTTTTCCCTGGATCGAAGGATCCCTCCTGCACTTTATTTTTTTTGTTTTTATTTTCATAGACTTCTTTTTATCTTTTTAATTAACATTAAAATAAAAAAAAATCACAAAAAAACATTAGGTTAGTTTTTATTCAAATTAATTTTGTAAACAAATTAATTAATTATTTTAACTTCATTTTATCAATTTAAAATAAACTAGACTTATGAGTATTTAATTCAAATATCTTCTTAATCAAAAATAACCAAAAAGATTTTCTTATTTACTTAGAAATATATTAGACGTCTCTTTTCCTTGTTTTACGCGCGTTTATTTTATTGTAATTGCCTATTGGGATGTAATAGCTTAACTAAGACCCTTTACTGCTTTATTCCCCCCAATTTTGGACATGTAAATAATCCCCCTCCCCGAAAGCCTTGTAATAGCGTAGGATTTACAATTCCCGCACTTTAAATTCCTGTACATATATTAACTGCTTAGATGTATGCTAACTAGGATTGCATGACAAGATTAACTCTTAACTTAAAATCAACAGTAGCTCACCATGACATGCAAGAATAAAATAACTGAAAATTGACACACTTGCACATGCCACTCTTAGGGTACACCTCACTTGGTTGCCTCAAACATGGTCATTAAGTATAGGATGTTTTAGAGGTCGTCCTTTTGTCCCAAGATCATAAGTTGCCTCGAAACGGTTGCCTCGGAAAAATGATCTAAGACATTAGGATTACCACTAAAGCGTCCTAATGTTGCTTTAGTGACCACACGTCCCTTAAACCGAATTGACCCGAAAAACTCCAACGACGGTGCTACCTACTTCTCAATAGTGGGATAACACTGTCTAAAGGACAGTTGCACAGTTTAATTCCTTTTTGAGTAGGTAGATGTTCTTAAGTACTTGATCTTTTTTAAAACAAAACAAAACTTTTCGCACTTACACCTTTCGAACAAAGTTTTCAAAAACACTTCATACACTCTTGAGGACAGAAGCAAGAGTTAAAATGAAGTTTCAAACAAAACTCTTTTCAAAACCCACAATCACAAAGAAAAGCAAACTTTTGAAAACATAGTGAGCAAGTACCTAAGAGCCCGTGGATAACCACGGATAGAAAGGGTGCTAACACCTTCCTTTTCTATAATCTACCTCCCGAACTCGAGAAACATCTCGAAAAGGAATTTTTCCGTGCTTTTGTCCTTTCCCTTGTTGGATAAAATAAAAGACGGTGGCGACTCTTGCTTACCACGACACTTTGCGAAAACAAACGCAAACGCGAACCAGCATTCAAAAAACAGTCAGTTCTCGTTCCCACCGACCACACCTTGTCATATGAAGACATGCCAGGACTAGACATGGATATTATGGTTCATCGTCTGCCAACTAAAGAAAATTACCCACCAGTAAAGAAGAAGGTCCGTCATATGCGCCCTGAAATGTCAGAGAAGATCAAAGCAGAAGTTATGAAACAATTCAATGTTGGATTCTTAGCTGTCACCTCTTATCCATAATGGGTTTATAATGTAGTCCTGGTGCCTGAAAAAGACGGCAAGGTACAGATGTGTGTGGACTATAGAGATTTGAACAGGGCGAGCCCTAAGGATGATTTCCCGCTTCCCCACATTGACATTCTGGTTGACAACACTGCACATCATAAGATATTTTCCTTCATGGATGTTTTCTCTGGTTATAATCAGATCAAGATGGCACCCGAAGACAGGGAGAAAATAACCTTCGCCACACAACAGGGAACTTTCTATTACAAAGTGATGCCGTTTGGATTGAAGAATGCTGGGGAAACTTATCAGCGAGCCATGGTAGCTTTATTCCATGACATAATTCACCATGAGATAGAGGTCTATGTTGATGACATGATAGGCAGGTCTCAAACTGAGGAGGAGCACCTTGATCATCTACAAAAGCTGTTTGGTAGGTTGAAGACGTACAAGTTGAGGTTAAATTCGAACCAGTGCACCTTTGGGGTAAGCTCTGGTAAACTCCTAGGCTTCATTGTCACTGACAAGGGTATTCAGGTAGACCCTGCAAAGGTTAAATCCATACAAGAGATGTCGGCTCCTCGCACTGATATGGAAGTTAGAGGCTTCTTGGGATGCCTAAATTACATTGCCAGGTTCATTTCCCATCTAACTGCTACTTGTGAGCCAATCTTCAAACTCCTGAAGAAAGATCAAGTGGTAAAGTGGAATGACGAATTCCAGATTTCCTTCGAGAGAATCAAGGAATACCTTTAAGAGCCTCCAATTCTGATGCCGTCGATTGAAGGAAGACCTTTGATAATGTACTTAACAGTGTTAGATAATTCAATGGGGGTGTGTGTTGGGGAAGCATGACGAGTCTGGTCGAAAATAGCATGCAATATACTACCTTAGCAAAAAGTTTACCGACTGTGAAACAAGATACTCATTGCTCGAGAAAACTTGCTGCACTTTGGCATGGGTTGCTTGCCGACTGAGACAACATATGTTGACCCACACTACTTTGTTGATATCTAAGATGGATCTGATCAAGTACATCTTCGAGAAGCCCTCTCTCTCCGGAAGAATAACAAGATGGCAAATGATCCTGACCGAATACGACATCGAATACACGACCCAGAAAGCAGTCAATGGAAGTGTATTAGCTAATCATTTGGCTCATCAGGTTGTGGATGACTACCAATCCATGAACTTTGAATTCCTGGATGAGAACATTATGTTAGTGACTGACTGTGAAGAACCTGGACCGAATGAAGGACCTGAGAAAGGATCCCGATGGACTATGGTTTTTGATGGAGCTTCCAACGCACTTGGCATTGGTATCGGTGTTGTAATCATATCTCCTGAGGGCTGTCATACTCCTTTCACTGCCAGATTATGTTTCAAATGCACCAACAATATGGCTGAGTATGAAGCATGCATCATGCACTATGCCAAAATTTACTTTAGACAGCGCCACATAGACAGCGCTTATGCCTAAAGTGCTGCTATAGGTTTTCAGAAAAATTAATAATTAAAAATTAAAGGAGAAGCGCTGCTAAAGGTATACTATAGACAACACTTATTATAAGCGCTGCTATAGGCCTTACCATAGACAACGCTTTCTTTCCCTAAGCGCTGCTATAGGTTTTCAGTAAAAAAATTTTTAAAAAATTAGAATAAGCGCTGCTAAAGGTTATACTTTAGACAGCGCTTACTAAAAGCGCTGCTAAAGGTGTTATTCTAGAAAGCGTTGCTAAAGCCTAAAGCGCTGCTAAAGGGTATACCTTAGACAGCGCTTTCAAGAAGTGCTGCTAAAGGGTATACCTTAGACAGCGCTTTCCAGAAGCGCTGCTAAAGGCATTACTCTAAAAGCGCTGCTAAAGCCTAAAGCGCTGCTAAAGGTAATACCTTTAGCAGCGCTTCTTGAAAGCGCTGTCTAAGGTAATTAAATAGTGTCTTAATCCCTAAATTGGTTATCAGATTTCCAGAAATCCCAAATCGTACAAACGAAACCCCACACCCAGAAATCGCTCCTGTTCATCTTCTTCTCCAACTCGTCTCCTCCCATTCATTGTCCAACCGTGGTTCTTCCTCCAACTCTTCTCCAACTCGTCTCCTCACCGTCCAACCGTACTTTGGTGGTTCTTCCTCCGCGTAGAAGAAACTCTCTCCGGTGTTCCGATAACAACAACAAGTCAGTTCCGATAACACCATTTATGCACTTTTACATTATTAAGTTGTTCTTTTCTATTGAATAAAAATGTGGGTGGTCATGATACTAGCTAGAGCTGGGTAGGAAGGAAATAATGCTTTTGTGAATAAGTGCTTTTGTTTGGGGGATAACGCACCCTTTTGTGAATAAGTGCTTTCAAGAATCTCAAGAATGTCAGTGCTTTTGTAAATAAGTGCTTTTGTGTGTGAATTTAACTTATTCATGTTTTTTTTGTGACATTAACAGGAAGCTTATCTAGTGCAATTTTCCTGGTTGCAGGCACTACAGTGAGAAACTCTTGCTCTTTCTATTTCTTTGCTTCCAAGTTTTGTATTACTATAGTAAACCTCTATGGTCAAAAACAAAACTAGTTCAATTTTGTAACATGTGATTATTTATTGTGCAATTTTAATATGTTTATAAAAGCATATTATTTTTTTAAACTTGTCTATCACCTGCTAACTAAATAGCAATTACCAGCAGCCAAATAATGTGTAGTGAGATTCGTGAACTTGTGGTTATGGTATTGATAATGTGAAGAAAAAATAAATCATAATTAGGGGTGTTCAAAAAATCCACAGAACTGAACTGAACCACAGAACCGAACTGAACCGTTTTTAAATAACCGAACCATTATTCATGGTTTATGAACCGAACCACATGTCATCAAACAGTTCAATAACCAAACTAAAACCATAGTTAACCAAACCATAACTTGCTGAACCGAACCGTAATTAACTACCCTTACTTATTATATGGTATTCCTTAGTTATGTTGGAACTTTAGATCAATTTTTATATTTTCTCCGAATTGATTTTTTAGAACTCAAATTTATTTTAAATCTGTGTATACTTTGTGTTTTGACAGAAACGCATTATACCGTTTTGTGCCCTAATTAGTGTTTTTGTTTAACTTAGATAATAGTTAAAACCATGGATAAAAAATGGATGTGTGCCGATCAATTGTCAAAAGAGTACGAGAATGGGGTATTAGAGTTCGTTAAGTTTGTTGTTGAACATGCTGAAGACCCGAATAGAATGAAATGTCCTTGCTTGGGTTGTTGTTATGTGGGCCGGGTTGATGCAGTCGGATTGAAATCACATTTACTAATGTGCGGAATTGATCGAAGTTATACGTGTTGGATATTTCATGGTGAGAAAAGCATCGAGAATGTTGAACCGGGGGTGAAAAGTAATGCGACCTATGTTTCGTACGACAATGCCACGGATACATATGATTGTGATCGAGTTGAAGAGATTGCAGAAGCACTTGAAGAAGATCTTCAAGATTGTCCCAAAATGTTTGAGAGGTTGGTAAGCGATGCGGAGAAACCGTTGTATAAAGATTACCCCAAATTCACAAGATTGTCTGCGGTATTAAAATTGTACAACTTAAAGGCGCGCAATGGATGGTCGGATAAAAGTTTCACACAGTTATTAGCCCTTTTGAGAGATATGCTTCCTGAGGATAATGTTCTTCCTAATCGAACCTACGAGGCCAAAAAAGTGTTGTTCTCTATTGACATGAGCTATGATAAGATACATGCCTGTCTAAATGATTATATTTTGTTTTGAAACGAATATGCATCATTGAATGAGTGCCCAAAGTGCGGTTTATCTCGATATAAGAAAAAATTATCTCCAGCGAAAGTCTTATGGTATTTTCCTATTATTCTGAGATTTAGACGCATGTTTCGTAGTGAAACCGATGCTAGACACTTGACTTGGCATGCAGATGAAAGAATTATCGATGGAAAGTTTCGACATCCGGCAGATGCATCACAATGGAAGAAAATTGATAATGATTATCCTGATTTTAGAGGAGAAACAAGAAACCTTCACTTGGCATTATCTATGGATGGAATGAACCCGCATGGTCTTCAAAGTATCTCACATTCCACATGGCCTGTAATTCTTATGATTTATAACCTACCTCCATGGCTATGTATGAAGCGCAAGTACATGATGTTATCTATGTTAATTTCTGGGTCTAAACAACCAGGGAATGACATAGATGTATACTTGAAACCTTTAATCGAAGATTTGAAGATTTTGTGGGAGAACGGTGTGGAGGTTTATGATGGATATAGGAAAGAAAGTTTCAATTTGAGGGCGATGTTGTTTGGCACAATTAACGATTTTCCAGCATATGGAAATCTATCCGGGTATAGCATTAAAGGTGAAAAAATGTGTCCTGTCTGAAGATGGAACCGATACGACACGATTGAAACTTTGTCAGAAGAATGTCTTTCTCGGTCATCGTAGATTCTTAAATTCAAAACATCAATATCGTGGATGGAGAAAAGCGTTCAATGGAAATACCGAACAACATAGAGCTCCACCTGGATTGACAGGTAATCAAATTTGTGAAAAGGTGAAAGATGTGAGTATTCAGTTTGGCAAGCCTTTTGCACATAAAGTTGTCACAGGTGGGTGGAAGAAGAGGTCAATTTTTTTTGAATTTCCATATTGGAAATCTTTGTACGTAAGACATTTTCTTGATGTTATGCATATTGAAAAAAATGTATTTGAAAGTGTTATTGGTACGTTACTCAATATAAAAGGAAAGTCTAAGGATGACCTTAAAGCAAGAGAGGACATGGTAGATATGGGAATAAGAACTGAATTAGGACCCGTGAAGAAAGGAAGACGAACATATCTACCACCTACTGCTTATACTCTATCTAGAAAGGAAAAGAAAATATTGTGTAAGTTTCTGAATGAAGTTAAAGTTCCAGAAGGTTAGTCCTCAGACATTAGAAGACTCGTGTCCATGAAAGACCTCAAGTTAAAGAGTCTGAAGACACATGATTGCCATGTCATAATGGAACATTTTATACCAATAGGTATACGTTCTATTTTGCCAGAAAAAGTAAGAAGCGCTATAACTAAATTGTGTTTTTTTTTCCAGGTCAATTTGTAGTAAGGTGATCGATCCTGAGATCTTACCAGTATTACAAAAAGAAATCGTTATTACTCTGTGTGACCTTGAAATGTATTTTCCTCCATCATTTTTTGACATTATGGTACATCTTGTTGTTCATCTTGTGAAAGAGACACAATTGCGTGGACCAGCTTATATGAGATGGATGTACGCTGTTGAACGTTATATGAAAATATTAAAAAGGTACGTGAAAAACTGAAGTCGTCTAGAGGGTTGTATCGTTGAGCGTTACGTTGTTAAAGAAGTGGTTGAGTTTTGTACTGATTTTTTGTCCAATGTGCAATCCACTGGACTCCCCAAATCTCATATTTTCGATAAAAAAGAAGGTAAAAAATTAATTGGAAATGAAATTGTGACAATATCAAGGGATGAACGGGATCAAGTGCATTTGTATGTTCTGCATAATGACACTGAGGTTGAGCCGTTTGTTGAAATGCACAAGGCTATACTCCGAGGTGAGAATCAAAGTAGAAATGAAAATTGGATAGTACGAGAGCACAATCAAAGTTTTATACAGTGGTTTAAGGATCATATATATTTGAAGTTTCATTCAGATCCCGCTTCAATATCAGACAGGTTGAGATGTTTGGCATATGGTCCAAGTTCAATTGTGTTCTCTTATAGAGGATACAGAATTAATGGATACACATTTTATACCAAAGAACAAGATGAGAAAAGTACTATGCAAGATAGTGGTGTCACGGTGGTATGTGAAGCAATGAACATTTCTAGTATGAAGGACTTAAACCCCAAATATGAAAATTTGTCATATTTTGGGGTTATCAATCACATCTGGGTGTTTGATTACGAGAAGTTTCAGATTCCTATCTTTGGTTGCAAGTGGGTACATACTAGTGGCATACGAATGGATAAGTCAGGGTTTTTGCAAGTGGGTCTTAGTAGGGTGGGGGTACAAAGATGAGCCTTTTATTCTAGCCTCTCAAGCTAAACAAGTGTTCTATGTCACAGACCCGAAGAGTACGAAATGGTCTATAGTGCTTTTATCTAACAAAGTGATTGATGATAAAAGTGTGGATTAAGGTGATGTTGATGTTGAGAATGAGTCGTATATTAGAAACGATCGAGATGAAAATACTACAGCGGATGAATCATATATCAGAAAAGATCATGATGAGGGAATTTGGATCAATCCCTCCGTCCGTGTTCTTAAGAGACAAGTAATTCAGAATCCAACCAAGAAAAGAAAGAGATGTTAGTGAAAGAGGTAATATATATTCCTCCATACCTGTTAACACTTAGCAAACTTCTAATAAATGATATATTTGTCATTTTATATACTCAATTGATATTTGTCATTTTATATACTGAATAGATATTTGGAATTATATATTTGGAATTAAATATTTGTCATTAGATACTAATGTTTTTCTTTATTACAGGTTAGATGGCTAGTAACGAGGAGCACCCACACGATGATTCTATTAATGATGGAGACAATGATGGAGGAAAATCCAGTAAGGGAGTGGAAAAATAAATTAAAAGAGGAAAAACTATTATGAAGAATATCATTCGTGATAGAGATAGAGGTATAAAATACGATGTGCATTGGAGTCCAAATGACCAATTAATTGAGCCTAACGGTTCTAAATTGACAAGTTACATTGGTACAATTGTAAGGAGAGAAATTCCAATAACTTATGATGAGTGGAGAGATGATAAGATGGATGATGCTAAAAACAAAATCTGGAGTGAGATACAGGTACTTTAAATTATGTCTTTAAATTACGATTATGTACTTTAAATTATGTCTTTAAATTACTTATACTAACGCACTTTGTGTATGTTTTTTGGAGAGGTCTTTCAACATTGATGACATAAGAAAAGATTATTGTCTTGGATTGGCCGGCAAAATACTAAGAGGGTTTAGAACATATTTAAACAGAAAATATCTTAGAGATGCCAAAATTTTTTTTGTTGATGCAGAGCGTCCAACAGAATATACATATGTGATTTTAGTTAAAGAATGGGATGTTTTTAAAGCCAAACGGAAAACCCCAAAATTTCAGAGTGTAAGTGACGTAAATCTTCAAAGAGCATCATCTCCCGCATATCCATACAAAAAGGGCGTTTGGGATATGCACGATTAGAACAAAAAATAGTAAGTATTTACAAATTGCAATGATATACTTGTTCATCAAGAGTTATAACTGAGCTTGTTTTTTGTGTTAATGTGTAGTTAAAAGAGGAGAGTAGTTCTGAAACATCTCTTCCGGAGCATGTTTTATGGAAGGCTGCCCGTGTGGGTAAGGATGGAGTTCTTAAAGAAGATGTACAACAAATTTTTGAAAAATGCGTAAGTATAACATTAATTCTAATTAAATCAAAATTTTATTAACATATAGTATTCATGTTTTTCCAATATTCATATGAATTTCAGGAGAGTCTGTCTCAGTCTACATCTCCACCAGATGATTGCAGGAGCATACTTAGTCGAGCATTAGATGTTCGTGAGTATTCTGGTCGGGTGAGGGGTAAAGGACATGGGGTTACTCCAAGCTCCTTGAAAAAGAACAACCCAAAGACAAAATCTGCTAGCAATAAAGAACTGCAGGCAAGGTTGGATGCATTAGAAGCTGAAGTTCTTGAATTGAGGAAGGAAAAAGCAAGACAGTACCAATCAGAAAGGGAAGCTTCAGGTGTTAAAGAAACTAGTGACATAACTAGTGTCAATTGTGCAGCTCAACCGAGTATTCCCGAGGTACTTACATATATTATTATGAAATTAAATTAGTGTAATTTATTTAACTGACATATATACACATTAACGATGTCATATTTATTATTGATTTTAGGGCATTTCACCTTGTTAACTCTTTTTAGAGACACCAACTTATCGCATGGTTGGCAAGGGAAAAGTCCATAACACTCTGGGAGAAGTACTTCATCATAAACCACTCCCTTCTGGATATTTGAAAGTGTCGATTGATATTGCTTTAGAGGAGGGTGCGTTATTAACAATCCCAGATGAAGTTTCAGATGCAACATTGGTGGGAGAGGTAATAGGAGTATTTGTTGCATGGCCGTCAAGACTCGTTCGCATAGATGATGAGGTATAATTAAAACCGTTATGAACCTTTTAGTACTCAAATTTTTTATGTTCGTTTTACTTACATTTTTTTGCATGGTAATGTTAGACTCCTACAAAACCCAAACCAAAAGATAAAGGGATTACGCGGCCAAAGGAGTCGGTGACAGCAAAAAAACAGGTACAACACAATTATATGATATTTATGCTTAGATAATGTTAATTTGTCATCCTATACTTGACCACTCTAATTTTATGATATTTAGATTATTCCTGCTAAAGAGATTGAAGTTGTAAGTAGGGGTAAGGAGCCTGTAATTAGCAACATTCCCACAGAAACAAAGAGTGTTGCTAAGAGGACCGGGGCTAGAAAGAAAACTACTTCACAATATAGATCGTGCCTTCAGACATATATAAGCTTCACAACTATTTCACAAGGTGGTACTTCTCTTATACCCCTGGATGAAGGGATTTATGGTTCTGAAGGCATGACAGCAATTGGTAAGGAGGATTTGGAAGAAGTTTTTGGACACTTGACATTAGGCATCACTGTTATCAATACATACATCAGGTATACTCCAATCAACTTTGTTTAATTAATTGCAGAATTTATTTACTCATTTCAATGAATAATTAATGTTAATGATGTTTTTATTTAAGGTTTCTGTAAGACAAGTTGATTCGCCCGCGTGGATTGGAGTCCAGATTCACTTTCATAAATCCCAACGTTGTCCATGCAGGGTCAATCATCTCAAAACCAGATGAAGTAATAGCATTTGTGCTCCGTTTATTTATGGCCAGCAAAGATACAGAAAAATTGTTCTTTTTACCATATAATACTGGGCCCAAGTAAGATTTTCATTCTAAATTTCCTCTATTATAATTTTTCGTTTTTTAACGTTGTGCAGAAAATTTCCATCTAACCTTTGTTTAATATTCCAGTGGACACTGGTTATTGGTTGCAATTAATCCTGTGAGAGAAATTGTATATTATCTGGATTCATTGGGCAATGATTGGACAACATACCCAGATATGAAGAAGACGATTGACACGTAAGTGAGATTGTTCCAAAATATTACTGTGTATATTTAATTATTTATGTGCGATAGTTCTAAATATTCGTTATTATTTTATTATAGCATTCTACAAATTTTTCGAGCACAAAGAGATATTCAAGTACCAAGGAGTAGAGTCAACAATATTTCTTGGATCAAAGTGAAGGTATAGATTTTCACAATTTTGATTATATAGCGATGATACTTGATAAAACAAGTTAAGGTGTATATCTTGATGTATATCCGTATTTTCTTTCCATGTGTAGTGTCCTCGTCAGCGTAATGGTGTAGATTGCGGCTATTTTATGTTGAGGTTTATGAAAGAAACTATTCTTTTGGACCGATTAGAGATTCCATCCACGGTATGAATTTCTAACTTAGGAATTATTTTAATATTTCTCATAAAATGACTTAGTATTTTAATTAAATCATACTATGTTATATTATTATGTAGTACTTTGATGAATTCAAGTGTGCTTCATACTCAAAAGATCAATTGGATGAACTTATGGAGGATTGGTGCCAATTTGTTATGGAGTTGAGAGTTTTATTATAAGGTATAACTTTGAGTTTTGAGAATATAATATATGTCGTTATAGTTGTGTTACAATATTATTGTTTTTGTTGTTGTTATTTGGTAACTTGTATGAATTTTGATTTTTTGATTTTGTTTTAGGTTATATAGGTGCAGCTCGATGTAGAAGATAGAGTTATTTTGTAATTCATTGTTGATTTTGTTTCATTGTTGTATATACTAATGTTATTGTTGTGTATATTGTGTAAAAAGGATTGAAGAGATGAATATTGATGTTGTTATAATATTGTTTCATTGTGGTATATTGATGTTGTTGTTGTTTAAAATGTTATAATGAAGCTATAAATTCTGGTGCAAAAATGGTGAGATTAAATTTGATAGACAGCGTTTTGTTTTAAATGAAAAAAAATTATATTTAAAAAAATAATAAGGAAAAGCGCTGCTAAGGGGGGGGGGGGGGGGGGGGGGGGGAATAGACAGCGCTTTTAATGAAAGCGTTGTCTAAAGTGATTGAAAAAAAAATTAAAAAATAATAAGGAAAAGCGCTGCTAAAGGGGGGGAATAGACAACACTTTTACCAAGCGCTGTCTAAAGTTCCACATTAAAAGCGCTGTCTAAAGTGTAAGCGCTGCTAAAAGGGCTGCTAAAGGGGGGTACCTATAGCAGCGCTTTTGAAATTACATAAGCGCTATCTATACCTTTAGCAGTGGAGGTTTTAGCAGTGCTTTTAAGCGCTGTTAAAAGCCTAAAAAAGCGCTGTCTAATCCCTTGTTTGGCATAGTGATGGGTCTCAAAGCTGCTATTGACCTAAGGATCAAGTTCTTGAGCGCTTTCGGGGATTCAGCCTTGGTAATAAGTCAAATCAAAGGGGAGTGGGACACAAACACCCTAATCTCATCCCTTACAAAGAACATGTGCTGACATTACTTCCACACTTTGAAGAAGTCACCTTTGAACATTTTCCACGAGAAGAGAATCAGTTAGCGGACGCGCTAGCTACTATGTCATCTATGTTCAAGGTCAGATGGGACAACGAAGCTCCTCATATCACTATTGAGAGGTTGGATGAACCAGCATAATGCTATGAGATTGATGCTGAAGAAGTAGTAGACAAAACTTGGTTCTATGAAGTGAAAAGGTATCTCGAGGTTCAAGAATATCCTGAGGGAGCATTTGTCAATGATAATAAGTTTATGAGAAGGTTCTCCGTAAAGTTCTTCCTCAGTAATGGAATCCTCTATAAGCGCAACCAAGACTCTACTTTACTTTGGTATGTAGACAAAAGCGAAGCAGAGAGGATTATGACAGATTTACACGAAGGTACCTTTGGCACCCACTCTAGTGGACACACCATGGCTAAAAAGATCCTGCGGGCAGGGTACTATTAGTCCACTATGGAAGCAGATTGTTATCAGCATTCCCGAACTTGTCACAAATTCCAGATCTATGCTGATAAAGTACATGTACCTCCGGTCCCCTTGAATGTCTTGACGGCTCCCTGGCCCTTTGCAATGTGGGGCATTGACATGATCGGAGAGATTAGACTTGCCGCTTCCAATGGGCATCACTTCATCCTAGTGGACATTGATTACTTCACGAAGTGGGTTAAGGCTGCCTCTTTTCTACTGTTACCGAGAATGTTGTGGCGCGGTTTATCAAGCATAACCTTATCTGTCGGTATGGTGTTCTAGAAAGAATCATCACAGATAATGGTACAAATCTCAACAATACGATGATCACCGAACTCTGTAAGCAATTCAAGATCCAGCATCATAATTCTTCCCCTTACCGAACGAAGATGAATGGTGTTGTGGAGGCTTCTAACAAGAACATTAAGAAAATCATACAGAAAATGACAGTGACATACAAAGACTGGCATGAGATATTACCATTTTATCTTCATGGTTACCGCACCTCAGCACGTACGTCAACAGGGGAAACACCTTAGTCTCTGGTGTACGGTATGGAGGTTGTCCTACCTATTGAGGCCCAGATCCCTTCTTTGAGAATCATGAAGGATGCAGGTTTGAATGAAGGTGATTGGATCCAAACTCGACTTGATCAACTGAATCTGATTGATGAGAAAAGGCTTGTTGCTGTCTGTCATGGTCAGATGTACCAAAAGCGAATGATTAAGGCTTTCAACAAAAAGGTCAAACATCAGGTATATCAAGTGGGTGATCTAGTAATCAAGCACATCATCCTGCCACAAGGTGATCCCAGGGGCACATGGACGCCCACATACGAGGCGCCATTTGTAATCAAAACCATATTTTCCGGCGCAACCATGATTCTAACCACCATGGATGGTGACGACCTTCCTCACCTTGTGAATGTGGACATAGTGAAAAGATACTACGCATGAATAAGGACCCGCTAGGTTGACTGGCCTAGGAAAAAATAAGGGCATCCCGGCGAACCAAAAGGGTTCGGGAAAAAAATTAGGGATGAATATAAAAAAATCTGTACACCTGGAAAGTTAAAAACCTGAGAAGGCAGCTTGGGCAAAATAGGGTATCCCGGTGGACTGAAAACCCGAAAGGGTAGTCCAGGAAAAATTTAGGGATTTAAAGCGTATAACTATGTCCCATTGGATCACCTTATGACCAGACTTCAGTATCAACTATCAAGCTCAAACGGTACCAATCAACCCAGTCAGCTTCGAACAAGTAGCAAAGTGATAAGACGCTCAAGGACATAGGGGCAATAGTATAATTGAAACTCAATGGGATTATTAGACATATTTGTTTTCTCTTTGTACACTATTTTGTATAGTTTTCATTTTCACGGCGGCATTCTCCTACTAGAATGTCAGTCCCTTTGTACAAAAATGCCTGTTATAGGCGAAATTCAAAAATCAATATAAATCATTTCTTTGAAAGTAAAAAACTATTTGTTTTCTATTTTTCTGTTTTGTTTTGCAAAAACGTCCAGTGATTATTTTTGACATATGCATTTGAATATGATTATTGTTTACGAATACTCGCATATGAAACAGGAAGACAGTTGCTAATGACTTTAAGAAACGGGGCAAAGTCTAAACAAGTCATTTGTAGCCCTGACAATTACTCTTTCCAGCAGGCACATGGGCATCCTCCTGTCACATCCTCGGCATACGTCCTAGTGATGCTTATGTCCCCGCAGAGTAAAAACAACCAAAATCCTTACCTTTTTCTCCCCAATCAAGAATTACTTCCTCCATCCAAATTCCCTCAGAGGGCTGAAATCCTTGTTCCCCATCTAAGTTTTATAATCTTGAACAATTTATAAAGCCTTACCCGGTAGAGTTTATTTCTCTAGCTGCAGAAGTTTATCCCCCAACAGAGTTTATTTCTCTACATTGGTAAAATCTTCTGACATAACATCTTTCTCTCCATAGAGTCCTTCTCAAGCAGGAGTCAAAAATCCCCGACAAATAATCTCCATTCATCATCCCCAGCAGAAATGAAGGAATCACTTTCCTCATCTACCGAACAACAGTCCATGATTTAGCTTCCCAGGATTCTCCAGCAATAGTCAGGGATTTACTTTCCCAGACTAGGAGATATTGCAACAGCATTCCATATTCATACATCATGGCATGCGCATACACATCGCATACAACATAATCTCATTTATTTTGAGAATGTCATCACACATTGGATTTCATACATCATAACATTGCATACGACTAACTCTTTACCTTTTCAGGAAAGATCAAATCAACAAACACCGTTGACTACTTATATTACCTGGAAGTCTTCTCAAAGGCTATGTCTGACGAAGGGCTATTTCAGCATTTTCCTCAGAAAGATATTCTCAAAAGACCTTTTTCTGGTTCAGTTAAATCGACACTAAGATTTTTATGATTTCCATTCCAGTCAAAGTTAATCCAAGACCTTTTCTGGTTCAGTTAAATCTACACTAAGATTTTTCTTATTTCTATTCTAGTTAAAGTTAATTCAAGACCTTCTATAGTTCAGTAAAATCGACACTAAGATTTTCCTAATTTCTATTCCAGTTGAAGACAATTCAGGACTTTTCTCTGGTTCAGTTAAATCGACACTAAGATTTGTTTGATTTCTATTCCAGTTGAAGATAACCCAAGACCTTTTTCTGGTTCAGTTAAATTGATACTAAGATTTTTCTGATTTCTATTCCAGTCAAAGTTAACTCGAGACCCTTCTCTGGTCCAGTTAAATCGACACTAATATTTTCCTGATTTCTATTCCAGTTGAAGACAACTCAAGACATTCCTCTGGTTTAGTTAAATCGATACTAAGATTTTTCTAATTTTTACCCGGTTAAAGAAACTGTAAAGCCTGGAGTCCGACAAGATAGCAGTTAATTTCATGTCCCCCCAGTAAGGCGTTGTGAAGCTTGGAATACAACCAGATAGTAGTCAACCTTATTATCCTTAACAAGTTGCTGTGAAGCCTGGATCCTGACGAGATAGCAGTTCACTTCCGTCTCTCCAGTCAAGAGATAACTCCCCAGTAGAGTAATGGACAACCGAAGCTCTTAAACTCTATTTCCCAAAACAACGACCAACATTCTTCAGCAGAGTCCTCCTCAACAACAAGAATAGGAATCCCCACAAAGGAGTATCTCATGAAATTAACATTGTCTTCTAGATGGCATCTTTAAACCTATCTCCGACGACTCTCTGTCATATTCTCTAGATGGCATCTTTAAGCCCATCTCCGACGATCTTCTATCATCTTCTCCAAATGGCATCTATAAGCCCATTCCTTATACTATCTACACAGTCAAGTATCATTTCAGACGAGTGCAAATTTCTGGGCACTCTAGTGTTCAATCATCTTCCACCTTCAGATCACGAAAGGCAGACCAGCCAATCTACATCCTCAGGTTTAAGAAGATTGAATAGGGGCAACTGTTGTACCGCAAAATTTTCCCTCTCATTTTACTCAAGACATGTCCCTTGAGATCCCCAACTTGCCCTATGATGACTAAGAATTAACCAGATAAATTCTCCTCCTAAGGCAATAAACCTCTAACTAGGGTTTCAGTTTTCATCAAGATGTATGAGCTCCAAGGGTCCCAAATGTTTTCCATGGCCCTAATATGTCCTCAAGATCATACATGCCAAATTTCATGCCTTGCACGACAAGTTTGCTTAGTCAACTGCTCAAATGCCTGAAAATTAACTCTACTAGGTCAAAAGTTAACTATGGCCTATATACAGTCAAACTTCAAGATTTTTGGTCAACATCAACATTTTAAAGTGAAATCCATAATTTTATCAAGGGGTGATCATGATTCCTCAAGAAATGCTCCTAATTCATCAAAAGTCAAAAATGGCAAATTAGGGTTTCTATAGGAAAAGTTAACCAAACTTTGACCAGACATAACTTTCTCATACTTTATCAAAAAAATTTCCACCAAAGCTCATTTTGAAGAGAATCAAATTACCTGCAACTTCTCTTCAGCTCCCAAGTTCAATAAATGCCCCAGTTAAAATATACAAGCTCATACATTATAGGTCCTTTCAAAAAGTCAACGAAAACACCTTGTGGGTCAAAGCTCCTTACATGAACATGGAAGATCCAATTGAAATGAAACCAAAAGTGTTGTTTAGAGGACATCCTAGGATCTCTAAAAAGTCAAAGAACACCCTCTTAGGGTTAAAAATGAGAGATATATGCATTGCTAAAGTTGACCAATTTTTGGAAAAGTGCATGAAGCCAATATTGACCAAACTTGATTTTTTTCCAAACGGGCCCATCTTTTCATGTTTGAAACTTGTTCCTGGAATGGTCCAAGACCTCTAGGCCCACCCATGCATTATTATATTATTTATGCTATTTATTTTGATATTTTTTTCATTAAAATGTAAAATTAAATAAATAAATAATAGAAATAATGGAAGATTTGATTTGGAATCTTTTTCTTATCAAATAATGGACAAAATATGCTGGCATATTAAGGTAAAAACATGCAAGCCAAGATGGGAAAGGATGTCCAAAATAAGAAAGATTTTAAAGTGAATATTTGAAACAAATCTTGCACTCAATTCCATGGATCCTTACTCTTTTTGTTGACCTAATGAGATACACTTTATATGCACAACAACTCCAGACCTAACACATATGCGCAGCTGCCTCTAAAATAACCCTAAAAAATTTCAAAATAAATTCAAAGAGAAGGTGCAACTTGTATTGTATGATCTAGCCATTCTCCATTAGATCTAAGCACTCCATCACATTCCTGAAGGTCCTAGGAGTCCATCCCTATCATTCTTGAAGTTCGTAGCACCCCATATCACTGTAACCAAGTGCCACCGGTTTGGTAAGGTTTGATAAATTCAAAATTAATCATTCATGCATTGTTGACATGTTTAATGTGTTGGTTTGTGTTCAGGACATCCATTAGAACAGGTTGGACGTTTCGCATGAAAGCTTTGATGCTTGAATCACAGGATGCCATTGTTAGGGAATCACAAACTGAAAATTTAAAAACTTACAATACAGGGACTTTCAGGCCAAATGGACACCACCATTGAACTCACACCATATGATTTAGGGGGGGCAGGCTTAATCTCTTGCTTTGATTCTTGTTATTTTATAGGGTCCAATTTTGATATCACCTGAGAAGAAGGAGTTGACCACCGTGAGGGGTAGTCAGACTCACCGGTGCAAGTGTGGTTGTCTCCCATTCATCTATCCAAATACCAGGGGCCCACCTTGGGTGCTCGTGTTTGATAGTCAACGATTATGGCATGTTTTAATATTTAATCAATTGATTGTGTTTAGTTTAATGGAAGTATCACCGTCCCAACGGTAGAGGCAGCGCGCTTAAGGATTTGGTTTGTGTAAGGGCAGGGGTTCGATCCCTGCCTCTTGCACATTTATTTTTCTAACATTTATATTGCAGATCTAGCACTTCAAGCTCCAGCGTGCACACCATGTGTCCTCACACCATCACCATCAGATCATCATAACATCAGATCTAGTGCTTCAGATCTGAGAGCTCATGATTGACCTTCAGGAGTCAGCAACATTGAACCATACGCAGGAGTCTGGGCTTGTGTATTTGGGCTTGGATAATTTTCAGCACATACACCCCCAAATTACTGTACAACATCAGGCCCAATCCTTTTTCCCTTTACTTAATTTATTTTATTTAATTAGGTTTATATTACTTTTAAAACCAATTTTATTTTAATCATAAAAATCAAAAAATCATAAAAATAGGACTTAGGTTTTTTTTTAAAAATTCAAATTAATTTTTGCCAATTAATTTAATTTAATTATTTTGACTTATTTCCTTAATTAAAATTAATTAGAATTAGGTTAAAATTTCAAATCTTTTTTTAAATAAATACCAAAAATATTTCATTAAATGACTAGATTATTATGGTTTTCAAACTGGTTCCCTTTGCAATCTTCGCGCGTTATTATTTTCCATATTCTAATTTTTTTTCAATTACTGTATCTGCTCACAGTTTGTAATAGTTTAAAATTAGGGTTTTATTTACTGTCTTTATCCACATTTTTTATGGTTTTGTACCCCCATTCCCGAAGCCCTGTAATAGCGTAGAATTTAATTTCCTACACCTTTATTGCTTTCCTTATAACTTCTTAGACTAATAGGATTGAATGGCAAGATCTAAAAAATAATTAGCTAACCCTAATTCAAGATAATATAATTGAATCAGGCACACTTTGCACACTGCACCCCTAGGGTATCATTGTCTAAAGGACATTATCACAGTTTAATTCCTTTTTCGAGTAGGTAGATGGTTCTTAAGTACTTGCTCCTTTTAAAACAAAACAAAACTTTTTGCACTTACACCTTTCAAACAAAAACTCTTTTCAAACCCACAAACACTAAGAAAAGCAAACTATTGAAAACATAATGAGCAAGTACCTAAGAGCCCGTGGATAACCACAGATAGAAAGGGTGCTAACACCTTCCCTTTCTATAATCTACCTCCCGAACCCGAGAAATATCTCAAAAAGGAATTTTTCTGTGCTTTTGTCCTTTCCTTGTTGGATAAAATAAAAGACGGTGGCGACTCTTGCTTACCGCGATATTTTGCGAAAACAAACGCAAACGCGAACCAACATATCCAAAACAGCCAGTTCTCTTCCCACCGTATCACAGAACTGACGACTCTGCTGGGGATATTTATAAGTGAGGTGTACCTTAGGAATAGATCATTGTGTTTTCAATTGTATGTTTTGTATGCTTTAATTTTGTGGGCTTGTATCAGAGTTCTACAGATCCAAACCCGGATCTGGGGATACCCTTTAGGTAAGTAGCAATAAACTGTGACGGAACTGTCCGCCATAGAACGACACGGTTGAAGCAGTAGCTACGTTGGTGTGGCACTTTAGTTTGTACCGATATCCCTTGTGTTGGAACGAGGGGAATATGGGTCTTCTAAGGGGTCATTAAGCACCAACTAACCTTAGAACCTTAAATTGACCAACTTGGCCATAGAACAGTAGCAGTATGCTACACTCACTGAGACTAAACTCTCGCGATGATTCCGGCCGCAAGAAAAGGTTGCTAAACTGGAATTATGACCGATTGAGGGTAGTCAGTGATATTGAGATCCTCTAGAACCCGGTTACTATTTTTAGGACAGGTTTAAACCAACTGAACTGAAAGAGGGTAGTACCTAAGCTCCATGCCAGCCTGAAATCTAAGGGCTCTCAGTGTGACTTGTGTGCCTTTACCATGTTTGCTTATTGTGGATACTTGTGGTGTGCCTTTATCATGACATCATAACATTGCATACATCTTGCATAAGGACTAACCTATTTCAAAGACAGGAGGGTTTCATCTTTGCTCTATTTTGTAGGTCATCATGATGCCCATGCGTAAGAATACCATCCGGATCAACTTTGTCCAAGTCCCTACCTTGCTTAAAGAGTTGGTTGCCAAGCTGCCTGACCATACTTCCTTCATCAGGAGGCATGGTTCTCTTCTCAGTTTGGTCACCTCCAAATTGGACGAGCAGATGATGAGTGTCCTGGTCCAATTCTATGATCCGCTGTACCATTGTTTTACTTTCTAGGACTTCCAGCTGGTTCCTACCCTAGAAGAGTTCTCTGAGCTGCTCGGTATCTCTGTTCTGGAGCAGACTCCGTTTACTGGATGGGAAAAGACCCTTAGGCCCGAAGAAATTGTTGCAGCCCTTCATTTGACTAAAGAGGAGGTAATGGCTAATTGGGAGACTAGGAGTGGAGCTAAGGGCTTTCTGACTAAGTTCTTGGTTGGCAAGGCTGGCTACTTCTGGGATAGCCTAGACTTTAAGGCATTCGAGGATATTCTGGCTCTTCTGATTTATGGCTTGGTATTGTTTCCGAATCCTGACACTTTTGTTGATGTAAATGCGATAAATATCTTCATCTCTCAGAACCCTGTACCCACTCTCTTGGGTGACATTCTTCATCAACTCTATGCTCGTACTACCCGAAAGCGGGGAACCTTGATGTGTTGTGCCTCTTTATTGTCGAGGTGGTTTATTTAGAACCTCCCTAAGTCAATACTGAAGAACAAAGAAGGAATGAGCTGGGATTATAGGGTGATGTTTCTCTCTCATAATGACATCATATGGACTCTCAAAGGTATGGATGAGGTGACTATCATTGATCGCTGTGGAGAGTATCCTAATGTTCCATTGATAGGAACCCATGGAGGAATTTCTTACAACCCATGCTTAGCTCTCCGTCAGTTTGGAAGAGCCAAAAGAGAAGGACCTCATGAGATGCTAATGCCTCATATCATTTTCGATTTTCAAGGGGATAGCGACGAGCAGCGTCGCAGATTCATAAGGGCTTGGGATAGAGTTCATCAATATGACCCACATGAGCTGGGCCCAAAGACTTCTCTGCTAATGGAGCCATATCTCAGATGGGTCCGCATCCATGCCCAGAAGCTAGGTATGCCATATGAAGCCGTCCAGCCCGTCACTCTTGAAGTTGCTAATGAAGAAGGGGTTCTTCCAACCATTCTCCATCCTTATATGCCCACTGACATTGGGGCACTGAAGAGATCTTGGATGCAACTGAGGGATGAACGGGATTCTTACCGAGAGAAGTTCAACGAGCAAGAACAAAAGATCCAGAAGCTGACTAGGCAGTTAGAGAACGAGCGGATTCTCAGCGACTATGTCCGCACTGATAAGAAGAGACCATGGGAGCGTTGATTGACCTTTGATGATTTCCTTTCCAGTTTTTATTTACTTTTCAGTATTTCCATTCTTGTAACGCCCTGAGGGCATCAGTTGAACAATTTGAATTACCAAGTTTATCTAATAAAGTGTGTTTCCTTTCTTGTTTACAAATTTGAATCCCGATTGTCTTTGAAATCATAAATCATACGCATTTCATCCCATGCACTTCATAAACAGGTACCCTTTACAAGTCTCTCATGTTCTCGCTGTTTATTTCAGCAATGGCTCTCCAACAAGACAACCAAGATCTCCGGGCTCAAAACGCTCAACTTCAAGAAATGTTCTTGAACCTATCCCAGGGGCAAGAAGAAATAAAAGCTCTCCTCACAAGGGGCTTGGTCCTAGGGAATCCAGGCGGCATCAGGAATGATCAGCTGGAAGGGCTACAAATTGAGTTGGCAACAATGAAGATCCAAATGATGGGACAGCTGGTGGGATAGATGGCTCTCATTCAAGACCTAGCTCAAAGACAAGAAGAGCTCAGGTTCCTCGTCAACAAGCTGCTCCAAAATAACCAAGTGGGGCAAACAACTAGGGTTGAAGATCAAGTCATCATTCAACCTCCTTTGAGACAAGAAAACAAGGGAAAAGCTCCCCAACTTGCTTCAGGGTCACAAGACCAGCAACAACCTCGCCAACGGGGCAATCGGCGTAAGCAAAATACATCTGGAAGACATTTCTCTTAGACTGATATACCATCATCTCTAATACTAAAACGCTTGTTGGAGGTCAATCTGAAGACTTTAAAGGATCCTCCCCGGAATCCCAATACCTCTGCTCCTGGCTATCCTCCCGACGCATTTTGTGTATACCACTCCTATAGTCTTGGACATGACACCGACGACTGTTGGAATTTGAAAAACAAGATCCAAGACTTAATTGACGGAAGAGTGCTGGAATTCATGCCGGATGGCGAGATGAAAATCTTCCGCTGAGGGTTCTCCACCTGAAATGACTAGTTCAAACTAAGAGACTTTTGTTCATTTGAATTCTGAAGTTGTATTTTTCTTTGCTTATTCAAACAATTATTATCATGTCAAACTTTTTATATTTCATTAATGCATTACACGTGTCTGTTTTGAATTAATTGTTTTCACTATGCTTAAATTGCTTCATATTTCCTTTTTGTGATGTTCAACTCTCTATTAAAAAACTCTAAGCCTTTAGAGGGAGGATGACGAAAACGATACCACGATCTCTACAGTGTCATTTTGAACAGACCCCGCTGACGAGGTACAAGCATTGTTTCAAATCCTAAACAGTGGAGTTATAAGGAAGATAATCCCTAGTCAACCCCTTTGATCCAAAGAAGTGGAGTTTTTCTTTTCACAAATTAAAACCCTTAATTATAACCTGGGACAAGGTAGTCTTCTCAGTTGATCCAGGTGCACAATGAATGGCATCAAAGAAGTCCTTCCGAAACAAAAGACGTTGATGGTTCCGTATACTCGTAAGGATAGGCAGTCATTATCTCTCAGAAATAAAAGCCCGTTAAGTCAAAACCTATGAAGGAGACTTACAAAATTGAGGCATCCCGCTGACTATAATCATAAAACAAACAGTTCAGGCAAAAGACAAGGATAATAAAAACCAAAAGGGAAGAGATCCTGCAAACTCTCAACAAAATGACTGTCTGTTCAAAATAAACTGTCAGTATCTGAACCATCACTGGTATATCAGAGCAAAGGCTCAAACATGATCTAAATGCACGGTTAGCTGAGTTTAGGATCGAAGAACATCACGAAGAGCGGGTGGGTACAAATAAATTTTGAGCCTTTATCCTTTGTTTCTTAAACCGTGAACCAGGCCACGTTATAACCCTTAAAAGTCCTAGCTGAAGCATGGGTTAGTCCGAAAGCATACTGTTACGAAAGGTATCCTGACTCATGTAGGGCTCGCTGTAAAATCCTGAGTTGACATCACATTTTACAAAAATTCGCTTGTTTTATTGAGAACTGCATTTTCAAAAAAAAAACAAACTTCAAAACAGACAAGCTTTGCATTCTTAAAATAACATTGTTTGCATATGACTATTTGTTCAAACAGCAGAGAAGTTTGCACGACAAATATCCAGTGAACAAAAACCTTCTCAGCAAAAAAAAAGGGGTCACCTCAAGTGGAAAAAACACTTCCAACCAAGGGGCACGACATGAACATTGTCCATCATCTGGGGCAGTTAAGTCAAGATTCAAGGAATCTCTCAAAATGCCAAATAGCCAGGGGCAAATCTCCATCAGAATGAATTGGGGCATTGGACATGAATTCCAACAACGAATCTTGCATGATCAAAAGAAGATCTTCTGGTAATATGGCAACACAACACTACCGACAGTGACACCTCTCTGCATCCTGAGGGCATGGACATATTCAGAAGATACTACGCATAATCAAAGACCCGCTAGGTTGACTGGCCTAGGCAAAAATAAGGGCTTCCCGACGAACCAAAAGGGTTCGGGCAAAAATAAGGGATGAAAATGAAAAATATGTACACCCGGCAAGTCGAAAACTTGAAAGGGTGGTCCAGGCAAAAATTAGGGATTAAAGCGTACGACTATGTCTCGTCATCTCGTCACTGGCCTACCAGAAGAAGGCTTGTCGATTTAACCGAAAGATACCAAGCAGGTGGGGATAATACTCGATCCACAGGGCCTCCGCAGGAACCTTCTCCCGTAGAAACAGGGGCAATAAGAATCATCCAAACTGTATAAATGCTCTGTCCACCAGGTACAAGGTAGATACAACCGAAGAATATGGCTAAGATACCTTCATTCCCCGCAGGGTAAGACAGTAATGGTAGCTCTCCCAGCTAAGTCTTACAGCTATGAACAAAACAACAATACTCTCCCCAAGCAGAGTTCATCCGCCATCAGCTCTAAAAAGGTTTGGTATCCCCAGAAGGTCTTAATATTCCTCAGCGGAGTATCAAGATATTCCCTAGCTAAAACATTACATGTCCATACATCATGATACATGCATATACGCATCATACCATACAATCTCATTTATTTTGAGAACATCATTGCCTGATACATATCATGCATTACATACAGCTAACCTTTACCTTTCAGGAAAGATACAATCAAAGTTCAAGTTATGAAGCCCGAGTACGACCGGATAATATCTTGATTTCTACAGCATATTGTGAAGCCCGGATTACGACCGGATAACAATATCAGACTACCGCGAAGCCTGGATTACGACCAGATAGTGATATCTCTCAAAAGCAAGCTATGAAGCTCGGAGAACGACCGGATAATAGTTTATTCCCCAGTGAGCCGTGAAGCCCGGATTACGACCGGATAGCAGCTCAGTAAGCACCATGAAGCCTGGATTCGACCAGATAGTGGTATATCATAAACACAAGCCGTGAAGCCCGAATCACGACCAGATAATAGCTCAGCAATTTATTGTGAAGCCTGGATTACGACCAGAAAGCAATACAAGACCATGAAGCCTGGATTACGACCAGATAATGGTAGAAGATGTTGTGAAGACTGGATTACGACCAGATAGCAACCAAGAGTACTACGAAGCCTGGATTACGACCAGATAGTAGTATACCTTTAATAAAAATTATGAAGCCCAGATTCGACCGGATAGTATCTTGATTCCTCTGAACACCATGAAGCCTGGATTTCGACCAGATAGTGGTAGGATACATCGTGAAGCCTGGATTACGACCAGATAGCGTTAAGGGACACTGTGAAGCTTGGATTATGACCAAATAGCAGTTTACCCAGCCAGTTACTATGAAGCCCGGAGTCGGCATGAAGCTTGGATTCGACCAGATAATGGTATAACACATCGTGAAGCCTGGATTAAGACCAGATAGCGGTACAAGACACTGAAGCTTAGATTTTGACCAAATAGCAGTTTACATGGACAGTTACTAAGAAGCCCGGAGTCGGCCGGATATTAGTGTGCCCTAAATTCAAGTTGAAGCCCAGAAGCAACCAGATAACAACTCATTTCCTTCTGAAGCCTGGGTTACGACCAGATAGTAGTTCACTCTCACCTCGTCAACAAAGACGATTCCTCAGTAGAATAACGAGCGACCGAAGCTCCTAAAATTCAATAGAGATGATTCCTCAGTAGAATAACGGACGATCGAAGCTCCTAAAATTCAACAGAGATGATTCCCCAGTAGAATAACGGACGACCGAAGCTCCTAAAGTTCTATTTCTCCTAAGACAAAGAACAGCATTCCCCAGCGGAATCTCCCTCAACAACAGGTATACAAGCTCTCGCTAAGGAATCTCTTACGCGATCGACACTCCTTCAGATGGCATCTTTAAGCCCATATCCCATCATCAATCTCCAAATGGCATCTGTAAGCCCATTCCCGACATTACAAGACAAATACTACTTCATGCGAGTGCAAATTTCTGGGCACTCTAGTGTTCAATCATCTTCCACCATCGAATCACGAAAGGCCCGAACGCCAATCTATATCCTAAGGTTTAAGAAGATTGAACAGGGGCAACTGTTGTACCCCAAAATTTGCCCTCCCATATTTCTCAATACATGTCAAGAATCATCTCCAAGTTGTTCAAGATGGCTCAAGAGTTGGACTGTCAAATCACCTCCTAAGGCAGTCAATTCAAAATTAGGGTTTTGTGTTGCATCAAGATACTTACATCCAAATGGTCTCAAATGCTCCCCAATGTATTAATATGTTCTCAAGTTCATCCATGTAAAATTTCAAGCCTTACAGAGAAAGTTTGGTCAGTCAATTGCTCAAGAAGCCCAAAAATTGACTGTGCTAAGGCAAAAGTCAACTGTGACCCCAAATACAGTCAAACCTCAAGATTTTTTGTCAACATTATCATTTTGAAGGATAATTCATCATTTTATCAAGGGTTGATCATGGTTTATCAAGGATTGCTCAAGATTCATCAAGACTCAAAAGTTGCCAAATTAGGGTTTTGTAGGAAAAGTCAACTCAACTTTGACCAAGCATAACTTTCTCATACTTTATGAGAAATGACCCATCCAAATCTCATTTTGAAGAGGATGCAATTTCCTACAATCCATCTTCACACCCCAAGATCAATAAATGCTCTCACAAAAAGTTGCAAATTTGGACATTATAGGTCATTTTTGAAAGTCAACAAAAACACCTTTTTTTCCAAAGCTTATAACTTGAGCATGGAATATCAAAATGTGATGAGACAAAAAGTGTCGGTTAGAGGACGTCTCAAGGTTTCTAAAAAGTCCAAGAACACTTCAAAAAGTTCAAAATTGAATAAGTTATGCATTGTTGAAGTTGGGCATTTTTCCAAAAAGTGCCAAAAGTCAACTATCCTCAAAACTCCAATTTTTGACAAAAGGGCCCACTTTTTTTTCACTTGATTTGGTCTTTCCACACCACACACGTGTCCCATCTTCAGTTTCATGTCCATTTATTAAATTTTCTATTTTATTTAATTTTTATTGAATTAATTCATTTTAAATCAATATTAATTTAAATAAAATCCAAAAATTGATGGAATGATATCTTTTTGATCATTACAACTTTCAATTTACATGATACACCAAATCAAATTCGAATTATGCCATGTTGTGTACAAAATATTTGATTTGATACAAATATGGAAGCTTGGTTAATGGTGGCAAAATCATATCTTGGAATCATCAATGCACAAGGATTGGAGGCCCAAAGTTTAACCTAATGCACTCCTTATTACTTGTACAAGCCATACATATCAAGAACACGACCTAAGAACTGCAGAAACGACCAGACCAAAACTGAAAAAAACCTTGAAAAGTTGGAGATCAAAATTTTGGTTAGAGCTCGATTCAGTCCAAAATCCCCACGTAGCTTCCTTACCTGACATCCAGTGGAGCTAAAGCAATCAAAAGCAAGTCCTGAAACCACCAGAATCGCACTGTAAGTACTCAAGAACATAGCCCTATACACGAATTATTAACCTTGGATTCTTGCATCTTTTTGCCAAAATATTGATATATTCTTGATCCTTGCATAATTTCCAACCTTTCTGCAATGTTTAATTTCATTCTTGTAGCCTGTATAGCCATGCCCGAAGCTAGGGTTTTGGTTCTTTGTTTTTAAGCGTTTTGATCATAGGTAAAATTAAGACAAGCCATGGCCATGGATGGATTTAGGAGAATGAGACGAACAGGATGATGGGTTTGGTTTTCATTTTTGTGACCTAGAATGCATTATAGGATGATGCCATGGATTCTGTTGCGGATAAAATCCGCAGGTAAAAACCCTGGTTTTTCAACGAAGAAGACGAAAGTGTGTCTTCTTTTCATTGGCTGTTTCAAAACAGCGCGCCACTTTTATTTTTATTTTTAGCATATTAATTGATTTTTCAATATAATATTTGTTTTGTATTATTCTAACAACTAAGCAGGTCAGTTGGGTTGGTAACACGCTATTGAATTGTCCCTTGGGACCTGGGTTCGAATCCCAGGTCCCCTCAAGCGCTTGTTATTATTTTGTTCTAGGTGATCCCATGTAGCATCAAAAGCGTGGCATATCATGTGTCTCCACTCAGATGGTAGCCAGATGGTTTCAGACCAAATCCAAGGGTCCAGATTGCAAGCTCATCATACTCCCTAGTCAAAGACACGCGTTGAATTGGGAAAGTCAAACAAGGCTGAACAACAGTGGGCCAAACAATTGCCAGACTCACCACCAATTTGGGCCCAGCACCCCCCTTGGTTATTTCTTTTCATATTTCATTTTTTTTATTCAATTATTTTATTAATCATTATTATTATTTATACTAACCAATTAATTTTTTCTTTCATAAAATCAAAAACACAAAAAAATATTATTTTTATTTATTAAAATAATTTCATTATTTTATTTTTGTAAATAAATATTAATCAATTAATTTAGTTTTAAATAGGTTTAACTTTTAACATTTTTTGCAATAAATTAAAACTAATGTACAATTAGGTTTTTAATTAACTTTTAACCATTTTTATTTTATTTCCTTAAATATTAAAAAATACAAAAATATCTCTTTTTATTAATTAATTAATAATTAGTTTAGGTTTAATTTCTTTAAATTCAAAAATAACAAAAATCTTTTCCTTAATAATAAAAAGGGTCAAAACCCTAAAAATGCGCCGTCTTAATTTTTCGCACGCGATCTATTTATTTCCAATATTGTAACTGCTTCCGGTATGTAATAACTTTTAATTAGGACTTTATTTATTTACCGCTTTATTTTTACTTTCCGCAATTTAAATTAAAGGGTTTGTTTTTGGCGATGTAAATACCCGACGCCTTGTAATAGTTTAGATTTAATTTCTGCAAATTTAATTTCTGCACAATATTAACTGTTAGATGTTTGATGAATAGGCAATGCATGACAAGCTCAATCTTTAACCTAAAATCAACATAGCTCACCCATAACATGTACAGATAAAATTAACCGAACTAACACACTTGCACATGCCACTCTTAGGGTACACCTCACTTGGGTGCCTCGAACGTGGTCATTGAGTATAGGAAGTTTTAGAGGTCACCCTCTTGTCCAAAGATCATAGTTGCCTCGAAACGGTTGCCTCGGAAAAATGATCTAGGATATTAGGGTTACCGCTAAGGCGTCCTAACATTGCTTTAGTGACCACACGTCCCTTAATCAAATTGACCCGAAAACTCCAACGACGATGCTACCTACTCCTCAATAGTGGGATAGAATTGTCTAAAGGACATTATCACAGTAATTCCTTTTTCGAGTAGGTAGATGGTTCTTAAGTACTTGCTCCTTTTAAAACAAAACAAAACTTTTTGCACTTACACCTTTTAAACAAAAACTCTTTTCAAACTCACAAACACAAAGAAAAGAAAACTTTTGAAAACACAATGAGCAAGTACCTAAGAGCCTGTGGATAACCATGGATAGAAAGGGTGCTAACACCTTCTCTTTCTATAATCTACCTCCCGAACCCGAGAAATATCTCAAAAAGGAATTTTTCTGTGCTTTTGTCCTTTCCTTGTTGGATAAAATAAAAGACGGTGGCGACTCTTGCTTACCGCGACATTTTGCGAAAACAAACGCAAACGCGAACCAACATATCCAAAACAGTCAGTTCTCTTCCCACCGTATCACAGAACTGGCGACCCTGCTAGGGATATTTATAAGTGAGGTGTACCTTAGGAATAGATCATTGTGTTTTCAATTGTATGTTTTGTATGCTTTAATTTTGTGGGCTTGTATCAGAGTTCTATAGATCCTAATCCGGATCTGGGGATACCCTTTAGGTAAGTAGCAATAAACTGTGAGGGAACTGTCCGGCATAGACCGACACGGTTGAAGCAGTAGCTACGTTGGTGTGGCACTTTAGTCTGTACCGATATCCCTTGTGTTGGAACAAGGGGAATATGGGTCTTCTAAGGGGTCATTAAGCACCAACTGACCTTAGAACCTTAAATTGACCAAATTGGCCATAGAACAGTAGCAGTATGCTACACTCATTGAGACTAAACTCTCGCGATGATTCTGGCTGCAAGAAAAGGTTGCTAAACTGGAATTATGACCGATTGAGGGTAGTCAGTGATATTGAGATCCTCTAGAACCCGGTTACTATTTTTAGGACAGGTTTAAACCAACTGAACTGAAAGTGGGTAGTACCTAAGCTCCATGCCAGCCTGAAATCTAAGGGCTCTCAGTGTGACTTGTGTGCCTTTACCATGTTTGCTTATTGTGGATACTTGTGGTGTGTCTTTATCATGACATCATGACATCATAACATTGTATACATCTTGCATAAGGACTAACCTATTTCAAAGACAGGAGGGTTTCATCTTTGCTCTGTTTTGTAGGTCATCATGATGCCCATGCGTAAGAATACCATCCGGATCAACTTTTTCCAAGTCCCTACCTTGCTTAAAGAGTTGGTTGCCAAGCTGCCTGACCATACTTCCTTCATCAGGAGGCATGGTTCTCTTCTCAGTTTGGTCACCTCCAAATTGGACGAGCAGATGATGAGTGTCCTGGTCCAATTCTATGATCCGCTGTACCATTGTTTTACTTTCCAGGACTTCCAGCTGGTTCCTACCCTAGAAGAGTTCTCTGAGCTGCTCGGTATCTCTATTCTGGAGCAGACTCTGTTTACTGGATGGGAAAAGACCCTTAGGCCCGAAGAAATTGTTGCAGCCCTTCATTTGACTAAAGAGGAGGTAATGGCTAATTGGGAGACTAGGAGTGGAGCTAAGGGCTTTCTGACTAAGTTCTTGGTTGGCAAGGCTAGCTACTTCTGGGATAGCCTAGACTTTAAGGCATTCGAGGATATTCCGGCTCTTCTCATTTATGGCTTGGTATTGTTTCCGAATCCTGACACTTTTGTTGATGTGAATGCGATAAAGATCTTCATCTCTCAGAACCCTGTACCCACTCTCTTGGATGACATTCTTCATCAGCTTTATGCTCGTACTGCCCGAAAGCGGGGAACCTTGATGTGCTGTGCCCCTTTATTGTCGAGGTGGTTTATTTCGCACCTCCCTAAGTCAGTACTGAAGAACAAAGAAGGAATGAGTTGGGCTTATAGGGTGATGTCTCTCTCTCTCTCTCTCTCATAACGACATCATATGGACTCTCAAAGGTATGGATGAGGTGACTATCATTGATTGCCGTGGAGAGTATCCTAATGTTCCATTGATAGGAACCCATCGAGGAATTTCTTACAACCCATGCTTAGCTCTCCGTCAGTTTGGAAGAGCCAGAAGAGAAGGACCTCATGAGATACTAATGCCTCATATCATCTTTGATTTTCAAGGGGATAGCGACGAGCAGCGTCGCAGATTCATAAGGGCTTGGGATAGAGTTCACCAATCTGACCCACATGAGCTGGGCCCAAAGACTTCTCTGCTAATGGAGCCATATCTCAGATGGGTCCGCATCCGTGCCCAGAAGCTAGGTATGCCATATGAAGCCGTCCGGCCTGTCACTCTTGAAGTTGCTAATGAAGAAGGAGTTCTTCCAACCATTCTCCATCCTTATATGCCCACTGACATTGGGGCACTGAAGAGATCTTGGATGCAACTGAGGGATGAACGGGATTCTTACCGAGAGAAGTTCAACGAGCAAGAACAAAAGATCCAGAAGCTGACTAGGCAGTTAGAGAACGAGCGGATTCTCAGCGACTATGTCCGCACTGATAAGAAGAGACCATGGGAGCGTTGATTGACCTTTGATGATTTCCTTTCCAGTTTTTATTTACTTTTCAGTTTTTATTTACTTTTCAGTATTTCCATTCTTGTAACGCCCTGAGGTAACCAGTTGAACAATTTGAATTACCAAGTTTATCTAATAAAGTGTGTTTCCTTTCTTGTTTACAAATTTGAATCCCGATTGTCTTTGAAATCATAAATCATACGCATTTCATCCCATGCACTTCATAAACAGGTACCCTTTACAGGTCTCTCATGTTCTCGCTGTTTATTTCAGCAATGGCTCTCCAACAAGAAAACCAAGATCTCCGGGCTCAAAACGCTCAACTTCAAGAAATGTTCTTGAACCTATCCCATGGGCAAGGAGAAATAAAAGCTCTCCTCACAAGGGGCTTGGTCCTATGGAATCCAGGCGGCATCAGGAATGATCAGTTGGAAGGGCTACAAATTGAGTTGGCAACAATGAAGATCCAGATGATGGGACAGCTGGTGGGCCAGATGGCTCTCATTCAAGACCTAGCTCAAAGACAAGAAGAGCTCAGGTTCCTCGTCAACAAGCTGCTCCAAAATAACCAAGTGGGGAAAACAACTAGGGTTGAAGATCAAGTCATCATTCAACCTCCTTTGAGACAAGAAGACAAGGGAAAAGCTCCCCAACTTGCTTCAGGGTCACAAGCCCAGCAACAACCTCGCCAACGGGGTAATCGGCATAAGCAAAATACATCTGGAAGACATTTCTATGAGACTGATATACCATCATCTCTAATACTGAAACCCTTGTTGGAGGTCAATCTGATTACTTTAAAGGATCCTCCCCGGAATCCCAATACCTCTGCTCCTGGCTATCGTCCCGACGCATTTTGTGTATACCACTCCTATAGTCCTGGACATGACACCGACGACTGTTGGACTTTGAAAAACAAGATCCAAGACTTAATTGACGGAAGAGTGCTAGAATTCATGCCGGATGGCGAGATGAAAATCTTCCGCTGAGGGTTCTCCACCTGAAATGACTATTTCAAACTAAGAGACTTTTGTTCATTTGAATTCTGAAGTTGTATTTTTCTTTGCTTATTCAAACAATTATTATCATGTCAAACTTTTTTTTTATTTCATTAATGCATTACACGTGTCTGTTTTGAATTAATTGTTTTCACTATGCTTAAATTGCTTCATATTGCCTTTTTGTGATGTTCAACTCTCGATTAAAAAACTCTAAGCCTTTAGAGGGAGGATGGCGAAAACGATACCACGATCTCTACAGTGTCATTTTGAACAGACCCCGCTGACGAGGTACAAGCATTGTTTCAAATCCTAAACAGTGGAGTTATAAGGAAGATAATCCCTAGTCAACCCCTTTGAGCCAAAGAAGTGGAGTTTTTCTTTTCACAAATTAAAACCCTTAATTATAACCTGGGGCAGGGTAGTCTTCTCAGTTGATCCAGGTGCACAATGAATGGCATCAAAGAAGTCCTTCCGAAACAAAAGACGTTGATGGTTCCGTATACTCGTAAGGATAGACAGTCATTATCTCTCAGAAATAAAAGCCCGTTAAGTCAAAACCTATGAAGGAGACTTACAAAATTGAGGCATCCCGCTGACTATAATCATAAAACAAACAGTTCAGGCAAAAGACAGGGATAATAAAAACCAAAAGGGAAGAGATCCTGCAAACTCTCAACAAAATAACTGTCTGTTCAAAATAAACTGTCAGTATCTGAACCATCACTGGTATATCAGAGCAAAGGCTCAAACATGATTTAAATGCACGGTTAGCTGAGTTTAGGATCGAAGAACATCACGAAGAGCGGGTGGGTACAAATAAATTTTGAGCCTTTATCCTTTGTTTCTTAAACCGTGAACCAGGCCACGTTATAACCCTTAAAAGTCCTAGCTGAAGCATGGGTTAGTCCGAAAGCATACTGTTACGAAAGGTATCCTGACTCATGTAGGGCTCGCTGTAAAATCCTGAGTTGACATCACATTTTACAAAAATTCGCTTGTTTTATTGAAAACTGCATTTTCAAAAAAAAAAACACTTCAAAACGGACAAGCTTTGCATTCTTAAAATAACATTGTTTGCATATGACTATTTGTTCAAACAGCAGAGAAGTTTGCAAGACAAATATCCAGTGAACAAAAACCTTCTCAGTAAAAAAAAAGGGGTCACCTCAAGTGGAAAAAACACTTCCAACCAAGGGGCACGGCATGAACATTGTCCATCATCTAGGGCAGTTAAGTCAAGATTCAAGGAATCTCTCAAAATGCCAAATAGCCAGGGGCAAATCTCCATCAGAATCAATTGGGGCATTGGACATGAATTCCAGCAACGAATCTTGCATGATCAAACGAAGATCTTCTGGTAGTATGTCAACACAACACTACCGACAGTGACACCTCTCTGCATCCTGAGGACATGGACATAGTCAGAAGATACTACGCATAATCAAAGACCCGCTAGGTTGACTGGCCTAGGCAAAAATAAGGGCTTCCCGACGAACCAAAAGGGTTCGGGCAAAAATAAGGGATGAAAATGAAAAATATGTACACCGGGCAAGTCGAAAACCTGAAAGGGCGGTCCAGGCAAAAATTAGGGATTAAAGCGTACGACTATGTCTCGTCATCTCGTCACTGGCCTACCAGAAGAAGGCTTGTCGATTTAACCGAAAGATACCAAGCAGGTGGGGATAATACTCGATCCACAGGGCCTCCGCAGGCACCTTCTCCCGTAGAAACAGGGGCAATAAGAATCATCCGAACTGTATAAATGCTTTGTCCACCAGGTACAAGGTAGATATAGCTGAAGAATATGGCTAAGATACCTTCATTCCCCGCAGGGTAAGACAGTAATGGTAGCTCTCCCAGCTGAGACTTGCAGCTATGAACAAATCAGCAATACTCTCCCCAAGCAGAGTTCATCCGCCATCAGCGCTAAAAAGGTTTGGTATCCCCAGAAGGTCTTAATATTCCTCAGTGGAGTATAAAGATATTCCCCAGCTAAAACATTACATGTCCATACATCATGATACATGCATATACGCATCATACCATACAATCTCATTTATTTTGAGAACATCATTGCCTGATACATATCATGCATTACATACAGCTAACCTTTACCTTTCAGGAAAGATACAATCAAAGTTCAAGTTATGAAGCCCGAGTACGACCGGGTAGTATCTTGATTTCTACAGCATATTGTGAAGCCCTGATTACGACCGGATAACAATATCAGACTACCGCGAAGCCTGGATTACGACCAAATAGTGATATCTCTCAAAAGCGAGCTATGAAGCTCGGAGAACAACCGGATAATAGTTTATTCCCCAGTGAGCCGTGAAGCCCGGATTACGACCGGATAGCAACTCAGTAAGCACCATGAAGCCTGGATTCGGCCAGATAGTGGTATATCATAAACACAAGCCGTGAAGCCCGAATCACGACCGGATAATAGCTTAGCAAGTTATTGTGAAGCCTGGATTACGACCAGAAAGCAATACAAGACCATGAAGCCTGGATTACAGCCAGATAATGGTAGAAGATGTTGTGAAGACTGGATTACGACCAGATAGCAACCAAGAGTACTATGAAGCCTGGATTACGACCAGATAGTAGTATACCTTTAATAAAAATTATGAAGCCCAGATTCGACCGGATAGTATCTTGATTCCTCTGAACACCATGAAGCCTGGATTTCGACCAGATAGTGGTAGGATACATCGCGAAGCCTGGATTACGACCATATAGCATTAAGGGACATTGTGAAGCTTGGATTACGACCAAATAGCAGTTTACCCAGCCAATTACTATGAAGCCCGAATTCGACCGGATATTAGTAAACCCAACAGTCAAAGGGAAGCCCGGATCCGACCAGATAACCACTTGATTTGTTCTGAAGCCTGGATTTCGACCAAATAAGAAGTGAGGTATTGTGAAGATTGGATTCGACCAGATAACAGTACGTGAAACCATGAAGCCTGGATTCGACCAGATAATGGTATAACATATCGTGAAGCCTGGATTACGACCAGATAGCGGTACAAGACACTGTGAAGCTTGGATTTCGACCAAATAGTAGTTTACATGGGCAGTTACTAAGAAGCCCGGAGTCGGCCGAATATTAGTGTGCCCTAAATTCAAGTTGAATCCCGGAAGCAACCGGATAACAACTCATTTCCTTCTAAAGCCTGGGTTACGACCAGATAGTAGTTCACTCTCACCTCGTCAACAGAGACGATTCCTCAGTAGAATAACGAGCGACCGGAGCTCCTAAAATTCAATAGAGATGATTCCTCAGTAGAATAACGGACGATCGAAGCTCCTAAAATTCAACAGAGATGATTCCCCAGTAGAATAACGGACGACCGAAGCTCCTAAAGTTCTATTTCTCCTAAGACAAAGAACAATATTCCCCAGCGGAATCTCCCTCAACAACAGGTATACAAGCTCTCGCTAAGGAATCTCTTACGCGATCGACACTCCTTCGGATGGAATCTTTAAGCCCATCTCCCATCATCAATCTCCAAATGGCATATGTAAGCCCATTCCCGACATTACAAGACAAATACTACTTCATGCGAGTGCAAATTTCTGGGCACTATAGTGTTCAATCATCTTCCACCATCGGATCACGAAAGGCCCGAACGCCAATCTATATCCTAAGGTTTAAGAAGATTGGACAGGGGCAACTGTTGTACCCCAAAATTTTCCCTCCCATATTTCTCAAGACATGTCAAGAATCATCTCCAAGTTGTTCAAGATGGCTCAAGAGTTGGACAGTCAAATCACCTCCTAAGGCAGTCAATTCAAAATTAGGGTTTTGTGTTGCATCAAGATACTTACATCCAAATGGTCTCAAATGCTCCCCAATGTATTAATATGTTCTCAAGTTCATCCATGTAAAATTTCAAGCCTTACAGAGAAAGTTTGGTCAGTCAATTCCTCAAGAAGCCCAAAAATCGACTGTGCTAAGGCAAAAGTCAACTGTGACCCCAAATACAGTCAAACCTCAAGATTTTTTGTCAACATTATCATTTTAAAGGATAATTCATCATTTGATCAAGGGTTGATCATGATTTATCAAGTATTGCTCAAGATTCATCAAGACTCAAAAGTTGCCAAATTAGGGTTTTGTAGGAAAAGTCAACTCAACTTTGACCAAGCATAACTTTCTCATACTTTATGAGAAATGACCCATCCAAATCTCATTTTGAAGAGGATGCAATTTCCTATAATCAATCTTCACACCCCAATATCAATAAATGCTCTCACAAAAAGTTGCAAATTTGGACATTATAGGTCATTTTTGAAAGTCAACAAAAACACCTTTTTTTCCAAAGCTTATAACTTGAGAATGGAATATCAAAATGTGATGAGACAAAAAGGGTTGGTTAGAGGACGTCTCAAGGTTTCTAAAAAGTCAGAGAACACTTCCAAAAGTTCAAAATTGAATAAGTTCTGCATTGTTAAAGTTGGGCATTTTTCCAAAAAGTGCCAAAAGTCAACTATCCTCAAAACTCCAATTTTTTACAAAAGGGCCCACTTTTTTTTCACTTGATTTGGTCTTGTCACACCACACACGTGTCCCATCTTCAGTTTCATGTCCATTCATTAAATTTTCTATTTTATTTAATTTTTATTGATTTAATTCATTTTAAATCAATATTAATTCAAATAAAATCCAAAAATTGATGGAATGATATCTTTTTGATCATTACAACTTTCAATTTACATGATACACCAAATCAAATTCGAATTATGCCATGTTGTGTACAAAATATTTGATTTGATACAAATATGGAAGCTTGGTTAATGGTGGCAAAATCATATCTTGGAATCATCAATGCACAAGGATTGGAGGCCCAAAGTTTAACCTAATGCACTCCTTATTACTTGTACAAGCCATACATATCAAGAACACGACCTAAGGACTGCAGAAACGGCCATACCAAAACTAGAAAAAACCTTGAAAAGTTGGAGATCAAAATCTTGGTTAGAGCTTGATTCAGTCCAAAATCCCCACGTAGCTTCCTTGCCTGACATCCAGTGGAGCTAAAGCAATCAAAAGCAAGTCCTGAAACCACCAGAATCGCGCTGTAAGTACTCAAGAACATAGCCCTGTACACGAATTATTAACCTTATATTCTTGCATCTTTTTGCCAAAATATTGATATATTCTTGATCCTTGCATAATTTCCAACCTTTCTGCAATGTTTAATTTCATTCTTGTAGCCTGTATAGCCATGCCCGAAGCTAGGGTTTTGGTTCTTTGTTTTTAGGCGTTTTGATCATAGGTAAAATCAAGACAAGCCATGGCCATGGATGGATTTAGGGGAATGAGACGAATAGGATGATGGGTTTGGTTTTCATTTTTGTGACCTAGAATGCATTATAGGATGATGCCATGGATTCTGTTGCGGATAAAATCCGCAGGTAAAAACCCTGGTTTTTCAACGAAGAAGACGAAAGTGTGTCTTCTTTTCATTGGCTGTTTCAAAACAGCGCGCCACTTTTTTTTATTTTTAGCATATTAATTGATTTTTCAATATAATATTTGTTTTGTATTATTCTAACAACTAAGCAGGTCAGTTGGGTTGGTAACGCGCTATTGAATTGTCCCTTGGGACCTGGGTTCGAATCCTAGGTCCCCTCAAGCGCTCGTTATTATTTTGTTCTAGGTGATCCCATGTAGCATCAAAAGCGTGGCATATCATGTGTCTCCACTCAGATGGTAGCCAGATGGTTTCAGATCAAATCCAAGGGTCCAGATTGCAAGCTCATCATACTCCCTAGTCAAAGACACGCGTTGAATTGGGAAAGTCAAACAAGGCTGAACAACAGTGGGCCAAACAATTGCCAGACTCACCACCAATTTGGGCCCAACACCCCCCTAGGTTATTTCTTTTCATATTTCATTTTTTTTATTCAATTATTTTATTAATCATTATTATTATTTATACTAACCAATTAATTTTTTCTTTCATAAAATCAAAAACACAAAAAAAATATTATTTTTATTTATTAAAATAATTTCATTATTTTATTTTTGTAAATAAATATTAATCAATTAATTTAGTTTTAAATAGGTTTAACTTTTAACATTTTTTGCAATAAATTAAAACTAATGTACAATTAGGTTTTTAATTAACTTTTAACCATTTTTATTTTATTTCCTTAAATATTAAAAAATCCAAAAATATCTCTTTTTATTAATTAATTAATAATTAGTTTAGGTTTAATTTCTTTAAATTCAAAAGTAACAAAAATCTTTTCCTTAATAATAAAAAGGGTCAAAACCCTAAAAATGCGCCGTCTTAATTTTTCGTACGCGATCTATTTATTTCCAATATTGTAACTGCTTCCGGTATGTAATAACTTTTAATTAGGACTTTATTTATTTACCGCTTTATTTTTACTTTCCGCAATTTAAATTAAAGGGTTTGTTTTTGGCGATGTAAATACCCGACGCCTTGTAATAGTTTAGATTTAATTTCTGCAAATTTAATTTCTGCACAATATTAACTGTTAGATGTTTGATGAATAGGCAATGCATGACAAGATCAATCTTTAACCTAAAATCAACATAGCTCACCCATAACATGTACAGATAAAATTAACTGAACTAACACACTTGCACATGCCACTCTTAGGGTACACCTCACTTGGGTGCCTCGAGCGTGGTCATTGAGTATAGGAAGTTTTAGAGGTCACCCTCTTGTCCAAAGATCATAGTTGCCTCGAAACAGTTGCCTCGGAAAAATGATCTAGGATATTAGGGTTACCGCTAAGGCGTCCTAACATTGCTTTAGTGACCACACGTCCCTTAATCGAATTGACCCGAAAACTCCAATGACGATGCTACCTACTCCTCAATAGTGGGATAGCATTGTCTAAAGGACATTAGCACAGTTTAATTCCTTTTTCGAGTAGGTAAATGGTTCTTAAGTACTTGCTCCTTTAAAAAAAAAACTTTTCGCACTTACACCTTTCAAACAAAAACTCTTTTCAAACCCACAAACACAAAGAAAAGAAAACTTTTGAAAACACAATGAGCAAGTACCTAAGAGCCCATGGATAACCACAGATAGAAAGGGTGCTAACACCTTCCCTTTCTATAATCTACCTCTCGAACCCGAGAAATATCTCAAAAAGGAATTTTTCTGTGCTTTTGTCCTTTCCTTATTGGATAAAATAAAAGACGGTAGCGACTCTTGCTTACCGCGACGTTTTGCGAAAACAAACGCAAACGCGAACCAGCATATCTAAAACAGTCAGTTCTCTTCCCACCGTATCACACAACCCATGTGGCATTAATCCAAGGTCGCACGAGCAAGCATGTATATGTTGGCTCTATATCCATCACTTGAAAGGTAATGTAAAACATATGCGGATCGATCTTGACAGAAAGATCCACTTCTCTAAACACTGAACTTTGAGATCCATAGAAGGTTTTAACTATCGTAGAACTTGGTCTTATGACAACACCATCTAGTGTTAACTTTATCAAGTTTGATTTTGGTAGAACATTGAGAGTGGAACCAGTATCAGTTAGTACTCTAGATAGGTTAGTTGTTCCTATCTGAATGGAAATGTGCAACGCCTTGTTGTAAGCTTTACCTTGTGGAGGCAACTCATTGTCATTGAAGCCTAGGTATGATCCAGATGTTAGGTTTGCTACGACATTGTCCAACTGATTCACTATAATCTCCTTTGCAACATAAGCAGAACTTAGAATCTTCATCAGAGAGTCTCAATGTGCTTCTGAATTGATAAGAAACGATAGTATTGAAATTTTGGTTGGGGTTTGGTGTAGTTGATCTACCACCGTATAATCACTTTTCTTGATTGTTTTCAAAAACTCTTCCGCCTCTTGGTCATTAAAATTCTTGCTCGGAGGTTCTTGTTCTTGAATTGCGTCCACCACAGTTTTGCCTTTATCTTTAACTAAAACATCATCCTTCTTTTATGGTTTGGGACTATAGATTCGACCGTTGTGGGTCATGCCCCTTGTTCCTGCTATATTTGTGATTGGAGGTCCTTGACTTATCGATGGCTCACATTCCTGCTTTAAACTATTGACATAGACAGTGGTATCATAACTCCATGGTACCGCTTTGTCACTTGCATAAGAAGTAGGAGATGGCCCCCTAATCACCATCGTAGTCTTTGGAATCACTGGTATTCTCAGATTCTGACATGGTATCATTGCTGACGCTTCTGTTGTACTTGACTCTCCCCAAGGAATTACAAGAATCTTCTTAGTATGGCTTAACTCTTGGCAAGGAATTACCAATGGCTTTTTTATCTTTCCATCAATCGCAACTATGTATTCTCGTTCAGAGTATTTCCCGAATTGGACTATCCCTTGATCCACCAATTTCCGCAATGTCTTCTCAAAAGCATCATTATGTTCCAAAAGGAAACAATGTTTTAACAAATATTCCTTCAGGAGATCAATCAGAGTTTTTACTCATCTAGTTGCCCCAAAGTCAGTGACCACCTCAATTGCATTCACAGTAGGTCCACCATCAGGAGGCATGGGGTTCGTCTTGGTATTTGGCTTGTCAAAAGTGATATCTTGAGAATCCAACAAATTTTGAGCCTTATATCTGAAGGCCCAACATTTTTCTATAGCATGCCCCGGAGAGTTGGCATGATATTCGCACCTGGAATTTGCATCATACTTTGGTGGTAGTGCCCTAATTGGAGGAGCTAGTGGCTTTAGTTCCACCAAAGATGCTTTGAGTAAGTGTTGCAGTGATTGACTATGAGGCATGGGGAGAGGATCAAATCTTCTCGCAGGCTTTTCAAACCTTTGTTGTTGTTGTTCACGTGGAATTACCAATGGTTGTTGTGCTCTTGGATATGATGCAGCAACATTAACTTCTTCTTCCTTCTTTCAAGAAGTTAGGAACATCCCTCTTGGAATTATAAGGGGTACTGGATAATGCCCCTTGTATCTTGCCACTTTTTATGCCTGCTTCAATTCTTTCACCAATAGTTACCAAATCAGAAAATCCAGAAGAGACGTTTCCTACTATTTTATCATAATATAGTCCTTGTAGAGTACCCATAAACATATCGACCAATTCTTTCTCCAAGAGTGGTGGTTGCACACGGGCTGCCATTTCTCTCCATCGTTGAGCATACTCTTTGAATGACTCATCATTCTTTTGAGATAAATTTTGGAGTTGCATATGATTAGGATCCATGTCCAAGTTGTACTTATATCGTCTTAAGAAAGCGTTAGCAAGATCTTCCCATGTTTGGATATGAACTCGCTTTAATTGCATGTAGCAATCTAGAGATGCCCCGCTCAAACTGTCTTGGAAACAATGAATCATAAGCTTCTAATCTTGAGCATAAGCATGCATTTTTATGAAATACATGCATAGATGGTTCCTCGGGCATGTGAGTCCCTTATATTTTCCAAAGTCAGGTACTCTGAATTTTGGAGGGATCACCACATATGGAACTAGGCCCATTTCGAGAGCATCGACATTGAAAGCATCGTAACCCTCCACAACCTTTAACCTTTCCTCAAGAGCCTTAAATTGGTTGAGTTCCATAGGATTCTCAACAGTCTTAGGTTGGTGTTTCTGAGTAGCACCTTCCAAATCAAGGTCTCCATATTGTAGATCTATGTAGTTGTCCGCATTGTTGACTAGAATTTGCAAAGTATGGGATGCCCCTACCTTCGGTGGAGGTGGGAAAAACCCTTCAGTATCACCTTGCCTGACCTTTTGCTGAGCACCAGTTAACTTTAGAGGTCCTAACTCTGGTTCTCTGCTTGGTTGGTGACCACTCGAAGCACCAATAGTATGGGCTACTTCTTCAAATGCTGCCCTAGAAATCTGATCTTGCCTCTCAATGATTTTCCTCAAGGCTAGAAGAACCTGCATCATATCTCCTTTCATTGAGTAGATACTACCCTTTACTTGCTCTAAATCTTCTTTGAAAGCAGCTTGATTCTCTTCGATCTGTTCCATCACTTTCTTTTGATGGGCTCTTGTTTGATATGGTAGTCGGAGAGGCGGTGCTTTTTTACCAATGATTTAACTGGAGAATGATTTTTTGAAAAATAGTGAGTTTTTGTATGAAATATGAAATGTGATGTTTGCGAATGCATGGATGCGTATGAATATGCTAATAATTTTGTTTTTGAATGTATTATTCACTTGGATTTTTCTTTCATATTTTTTATATATGTATATATTTTTTTAGGTTTTGCTTTTTTATTGATGAGCATCTAAAAATAAATACACAATCGAGATATGGAAACAAATTTTTTTATTTAAATAACAATTATCCTTAAAAGGGAATACAATTTAGATATTGAAAAATATTCGAACCAAAACATCAAAATTTAATTGTTGAAAGGAATAACATAGGGAAAAATATCAATCTTCTAAGTGCGCTTGCAGATATCTGCTATGAAACCATCAACCATTTTCCTACAAAGCTTGAGGAAGTCCTCAACATCTTTCGGGAGAGGGATCATCACATTTTCCGCATCTCTCAAACTCCTAGGGATGTCACCAATGAGATTCTTTTCTAAGAAGGCGAGTCTTATATGCTTGTCTTTGTAGAATTGTAGAATCGATATTCTTGGTAGAGGTCCAGAACTATCTTATAATTATCCTTTCCCGCTTTTGCGATCTTTGTATACTGCTCTTCCCAATATAATTTTCCAGCCTTTATCTCCGTATAGAGTCTCCTTTGTATGAGGAAATTCTTTTGGAGGTCTTCTAACTCATGACAAACTTGCTTATATTCATCATTTTTTTGGGCGAGAAGTATTTCTGCCCTCATCCTCTTGAGACGTTCTCCTACGTTCGATTCTTGGCTATCTTGGAGTCTTGTAGTAAGATATTAAATTCGATCTTCTTGATCTAGAGAAGCTTGTGCCAAACTTTAAATTTGAGCCCTCAAGTTCTCTTCTGTCTCCTTTTTCTCTTGTATCGCCTTTTCGTACCACTTATTTAGCTTCCCGATTTCCCTAGCAGCATCCTCCAAATGTTGGTTGTGGGAATCCAAGTTGAAGGTAGCACTCAACAATCCTTCGGTCAAACGTTTCCACTTAAGACTCTCCTTTTCAAATGCTTCACGATCTTTCTGAATCTATTTGTCTTTTGACTCAAGCTCGCGTTGCATCTGTCTTTTCACCTTAGATAGGTTATAAAGGTTAAGCTCTAATTCTTCTTTCTCCTTTTGAGCTTGATCCAAAGCTTTATTTAAGTTGTCTAACTCTTCTAAGGACATAGGAAGAGGGTCTGGGACATCCGACTTATATTCACGATCAACGTCAAATGGTAGTTTAACAACTTGCACCCTATCCAAAATCCATTGAGTGTAGGGTTTTCTTTTTATAGCATTATTCCTTCTGGCCTTTCTTTTTTTGACCCTATCTTAAGCTCGAATGATCTTGTTGAGCAACTCATGGTCATTTTTGCCCATGTCGTGAACAATCAATTGTTGAAGTTGTTCATCAGAAGGTTTATCCTCCAAAGGGTACCCAAGTTGTTGCAAATACAAAGTATGGTTATAATTGATGCAACCACGTGACCCAATCAACAGAACATTCGGAAAATCTCTATAACTGTAAGTGATATCTCCAATCTTTAGTTTCCTTACATATTACAACATAGAATCTGCAGTAAGAGACCTTAAATTTTGAGGCCACTCGTATCTTGTCAGATTCGGAACCATGTAGTCTTCCTTATAAAGATGAGATATAAACCAAGAATATAAGAGCAGGATACAATAGTTCAGTGTACCCCTCCCCTTTTCATAACAGGTGTGAAGGGCATAGTAAATGTCAGCAAGTACGACAAGAGTTGGGTCCACATTCAAAGCTTTTGTGCCCTAATATACACTAATGGCTGCAGATTCAATATAGTCTAAAGTCTACGGAAATAGAATTATGCCAAAGACAAGTAGTCTCAAACAATCAACACAAGACTCTCATTCTTTCTTATTGGCAAAAAAGGGCTTTAGACTCCAAATATTGTCTTTTGATCCCTTGTACATCACCTTATTTTTTATAATTAAGCGAAAACTCAAGAAAAGAGATCCCCAAACCTCTTGTGAAGTATTAAGCATCAATAGTCTGTCCAATTCCCACATAAACTCTTTCCTTAGAAAAATTCAAGAACCTATCAAATTATTTCAAAGTCGGTGCTAGTTGAAAATTTTGAAAGGTGAAACACCTTAACGGAGGGTCGTAGAACTGAACCATGGCAGAAATAACATCCAATTGTACATCCACTTTTGTCAACTCAAGGGTATCCCCATAACGGAGAACAAACATCTTCATAGCTCTTTCAGACAATTTTCCCTTGATGATTTTTATCTTCGTCATATCTGGCTTGACAGTGTTAACACGGACAAGTTATTTCCCTTTGGCATCCATTTTTAAGATACTTCAGCAAAAACATTTCATTATTATTTTTTTAATCCTGTGAATAAGACAAAAAAAATGCAAAATAGTGAATATTTGAAATGCAAGATGTATGAATACGTGATGATGCGACATAGTGACGGGATTTATGAAAAGGTATCTTTAGTTGGTAGGTTCCTAGTTTCGGCCTACAGATATTCTACCCTCCACATAAGTTGGCTTCCTTAAGGGTATCATGGATTACACTAGAGGGAAAGGCACTAGGGCGTCCCTTAAGCGGAGTCTCTTTGCAGACCAAAACTTTCGTCTTCAAGGTCGTAAAAGGTCTCGCCATGAGATTTTAGTTTAGGGTTATACAAAGAGTGTAATACGGTGGGAGAACTGACTTGGGTGTTTTCGGTTTTATCGTAATTATTGCGGATAGAAAGAGTCGCCACCTACTTTTCTTTTATCCAACAAAGGAAATGGTGAAAAGAACAGGAAAGACCTTTTGAGAATTTTCTTGAGTTCGGGGGTTAGGTTATGAAAAGGGAAGGTGTTAGCACCCTTTTTATCTGTAGTTATCTACGGGCTCTTAGTTACTAGCTCACTTTGAAATGCTTTGAAAAATGTTTTTGTGTTTTGTGTAAGTTTGAAAATATTTTGAAACGCCTTTGTTTTGGCAAACTTTGAAATGATTCTTGTCTCTATAAGAATGCATACAAAGTGTTGGTTTTGAAAATAGTTCAAAGAGATGTTCGTTTTTGGAAAAATGTTTTAAAAGTGTGAGTGTGAAGATGGTTTTCTTTGTGAGCAAGCAACTATGAGTGTTCTACCTACTAAAAAACTCTTTGTTCTTTTCCCCCTCCTTTAGATAGTGTTATATTACCATTAGTTAGTAAGCAACCTTATCATTAGATGTGAAGGGGCAGGCGTGGGTCGTCGTACAGTCATAGAAGGAAACATTATAGGATACCTTAGCAATTTGTTGTGAGGGTCTAAGATCATTTACCGAAGGCAACATCGAAGGGTCATCGAGGGACTAGATCTTGTATTTGAGGGTCATTACTAAAGTATCCCGCGTCCGAGGGACATGACTGTTTTCATTCGAGGCAACAAGTGTGGGTTAACCCTATAGGTGCGAGTGTGCAAGGTGTGTTGTTTTTCATGCACTTTTGTCTTGAATTTAGGGCTATCTACTTGTTGATTTTAAGTCTTGACATACAAGCCCTAATTACTAGCAATAATATTGAAAACGATAAATTGCGGAAATTTAAAGTTCTACGCTATTACATCATTTTGGGGGATGGGATACAAATTACAAATGGGGAATGAAAGCAATTTAACCATAATTACTATTACAACCATACTGAATATTGCAAAACAAAATAAACAACAATATAAAGATAATGTACAATAAAAGAAAATTGTTTTGGTTTTTATGAAAGGTCTTGATTTAATTAAACTAATAAAAAGAAAGAATTTAATTAATTAAAATTCCTAAAATCTAGATTAAATTAATTAGAAAAGAAAATTAAAATAAAAATAAGCCTATATTAATTTGTTTAAATTTAAGAAAGAAAAAAAAATTAAGTTTGCAAGAAAATATTTTTAGGGTTTTTATATTTAAGAAAATAAAATAAAAATAGAAATAAAATAAAAAATAATTAGTCTAAATATTTAATAAAATATTTTTTTTGTATTTTTCAATAAGATAATAATAAAAATAAAAATAATAATAAAATAAAATAAATAAAAGAAAAGAAAATAAAATGAAAAAATATAACAATTAGAAGTCAGGAATTTGAAAATGAAAAGAGAGGTTAGAAAGCAAAAACAGATATTTGTTTGGTTTTAGCCCAAGGCTTGTTTTCTTAATCAGAAGAAAAAAAAGAGACAAAACATGGCCCTGCGCAATATAAAGTAAAATGGGGGTGAGGCAAAGTAAAAACAAAAATAGGAAAAGGCCCAGGTTCTGGGAGGCTCAGCGCCTTGTATGGATTCCATATGGCTGGCTTGTGAGAGCTCATGGTGGACAAGCATATCTGATGCGTTGGATGTGTTGGCATAGTGATCTGATGGCATTAGTGTGAAGCGCATGGTGGACACGCGTGGCCTGCTTGCACAGAATCTGCAAGGAAAATATGAAAAAAAAATACAAAAGGGTACCATTGGGACTCGAACCCAGGTTCCAAAGGTTAACATGCGCGCGCTTTACCACAGGGTTGGCTATACATCGGTTTATTAATACAAAATCATAAATATACAAAATAAAACAAGTCCTGAGGCCTGCTTCGTCTTCTTCCTCGCGCCCATGGCTAAAACATCATTTGAATTTTGTATTTCTCTCATTTCTCAACCAAATTCAAAAATGTAAACATGAAAGTTGTGTATTTTTTCATCACAAATCCAACCATATAACTCTTAAAAGCTATAGATCAAAGATTAAGTTTAATTTTTGTTGGTACCAAAAGTGTTCCCTAACTGGTCATAGATGAAATTCTTCACACACAAGCAATTAAAATGCAAATTAAGAACATGGTTAGCTTTAGGGCAATGATATCTACATTTTTACTTCAGAATGTATGTACAAAGGATGCTTGTATCAAGATATCATAGTTAGAAAACTTACCTCTTGAAGTGAGATTCGTGTATGGAGTTTGAGCAACTTTGGAGGTGCAAGGATGATCTGGTTAGCTTTCCTGGACCTCCCTGAGTGTGTATCAAGCCTTACTTTGTTTTGGAACCAGCTAGAACTCTTTACTCAAGTCCAACTGTAATGGAGGTTTTTGAAAATGGTGGATGGTAAAAACGGTGTTACAGTCAAGAAACGGGTAAATTCTGCTCTGTTTTCATTCATAAAAACAAAAGCTCAACCCATTATTCCACCTTGCAAGCTTTCCCATAAACCAACTATCCGAACACTTTACATCATATAGAGATTGTTCAAACACAAGAACGGTTTCTGTAGTTCCATTATCATCACCTTCCAAACACCAACAAAAGACATTATTGTACAACTTGACTGGGTTGGAGTGGTTTAGCAGCTTTCAATACAAAGAAAGGATTGGAGCAGATTCCTAGAGTTTCACTGAAGCCATCACAACATCTTGAAAGGGGTCCAGACTCAAAACAAAGTGCAGTCTTAAGGTAAGTCTTCTCGACTTTGAACCTTTCATTTCAAGCATCACTAGTGATTCATTTTTGAGGATAAAATGTAGGAATCATTTCCCTTGAAGCTAACCATTTGCTTGCTTTTCATTTTTGTAAATCATATGTTGAGAACTGACCTATACACACAATAGAACAATGCTAGAGGCAAAAAAATTGCAGCATGAGTCGATACATACTCACATGAGTCGACTCATATCAATTGCAGAATAGGGTATGAGTCGACACAAGACCTTATGCATCAATGCATACTATTATCCAGATCCAATACAAAGAGAAAAAAGGTGCATGAGTTGACATAAAACACGAATGTGTTGACACAAACAAGAAATGAGTCGACACATACCATTATGTATCGACTCATACTGAGTTGATTTTGATTATCCAGGAACAAGAAGTGACATGTGTCGATGCATAAGGCTATGTGTCGATACGTAAAGTCTGTTTTTCTTTCTTTGTACACTATTTTCATTTTTTATATTTTTATTGTTGTTCAATATGGTTGAAATAATTTAATTAGGCTTATACTTCATCCCCATTTGTAAATTGTACCCCCATCCCCTAAATGATGTAATAGCGTAGGATTTTAATTTTTGCAATTTATCGCTTTAATATAATTGTTAGTAATTAGAGTGTGTATGGCAAGATAAAATCAACCGTTAGACAATCCTAATCTCAAAGACAAAATGCATACAATCAAACACTTTTCACACACGCACCTCTAGGTTAATCTCACTTGTTGCCTATGAATAAATAGTCATGTCCCTCGAATGTGGGACGGTTTAGGAAAGACCCTCGATAAAAAAAAGATCGTAGTCCCTCGATGACCCTTTGACGTTGCCTTCAATAAAAAGATGTTAGTCCCTTACGAAATTGCTAAAGCGTCTCATAAGCTTCCTTTTATGACTATACGACGACCCACGCCCGTCCCTTCACATTTAATGATAGGCCTTCTTACCAATCAATGGTAAGATAACAACATCTAAAGGAGGAGGAAAAGAACTAAAGACCCTTTTGAGTAGGTAGAGCATTCTTAGTCGCTTGCTCACAAACATTTCAAAACATCTTTCAAAACATACAACACTTTCAAAATGAAATATTTTCAAAAGTCAACACTTTGTATACATTCTTATAGAGACGAGAATCATTACAAAGTTCACCTAAACAAAGGCGCTTTCAAAAATACTTTCAAATAAACACAAACGCAAACACATTTAAAACAAAGCATTTTCAAAGTGAGCTAGCAACTAAGAGCCCGTAGATAACTACAGATGAAAAGGGTGCTAACACCTTCCCTTTTCATAACCTGCCCCCCGAACTCAAGAAAATATCTCAAAAGGTCTTTGCTGTTCTTTTCACCTATTCCTTTATTGGATAAAAGAAAAGTCGATGGCGATTCTTGCTATCCGCAACAATTGCGATAAAATGAAAAATAACCAAGTTAGTTCTCCCACTGTATTCCACTTCTCATTGTTCCCAAACACTCAAATCCTAACTCCACAATGAAGCCTACCTACACCAAAGGTCTCTATAATACTATTGCTAGAAATAATACCACACTCAAGGATGACTACTCTGATGATGATGGATCTGATGGTGAGACCTTTATCAATATTGATGCTAGCCAGATATTCACCGATTATTTCTCTGGTATGAGAATGCATTCATAAAGAGGGTTCATTTTGGATTCACAAGTTGAAGACCTAGGTCTCCCTGGAGACATGGGTGCTCTGATCACAACCATAAAGTGAGCCCAGTTTTGTCAACAACCTCAACTCTATAATACCCAGATAGTAAAGGAATTATATGCTAACTTGGTTGACACCAAAAACAAGAGGGCTTAAGTGGTGGTTAGAGGAGTCAAATTGTCCTATTCTGAGGGGACGATCAACGTGTTTTTCAAATTGGGAAATCCTGAATACAGGTACCCAGAACTCCTGGCTACATCAGATGATGTTGATTCCGATGTCTACATGGAATCTATGTGCAATGCTGAAACCAAATGGGTGGAAATTAGTGGTGATAAAATTGTTCAGAGAATGGAATTCCGGCTTGAGTCAAAGGTATGGTATTAGTTCATTAAGCACTCTCTAAGACACACTACACATAATGAAACTTTCATAAAGGCCAGGATGATGTTGCTTCACTGCATCACCTCTAGAGAAGGAATCAATATTGGGATGATTATTGTGGAAGAGATTCAGGTTTGTTCAAAGAAGAAGGAGGGAATGTTATACTTTTCTTGCCTGATTTATGCTTTCTGTAAAAAGCATGGTGTGCAAATAAGAGGCACTGATGAAATCTTCCACCCCAAGCAGCTTTTAGCAAGGTTGTTATTCTAACACTAATGAAACCTAAGGGGCGCAGAAGACAAGCAGAGGCAGGACAAGAGTCGACTAGAGCTAAAACAAATTTTGAAACTACAAAGTGTTGTGGAGTATTCTGTTGCAAATGCCCAAAGGCCAGCGTGACTTTTACAATTTTGAGAAGGAAAAGTTCGAGTGGGAGCTGAAAGTGAATTAATGGAATTACAATGATGAACTTGTGCCATTTTTCCCAAAGTATATTTTGGGGGAGTTGGATGAAAAAGTTGACCAAGGACCAAAGGAAGAGAGGACAACAATTTGAAAAGGAAGGGTAAGAAATAGAAAAGGTTGTGCTTTCTGGTGCAACTGGGGCGTCGACCTCTAGCATGCCTAAGGATGACACCCCGGAAAAGCCAAGGAAGAAAGCTAGGAAGGATTTGAAACAAAAACAAGTGAAGACATGTGTTGTGCCTATGGAAGACATTCCTGAGAAGGTGGAGAAATAAGTAAAATAACTAATGATTAAAGTTATGAGGAAGAGGATGAAAAAACTCTGAATGAGTTGATGAACCATGCTACAAAGGATAAGAATGATTTATTGGCTGAAGTGTCTGAGAGAATAAAAAATAAAAAGAAGATTATTGAAAAGGTTGTTGAAGAGGAAAAAGAAGTGGAAAAAGATGACAAAATAGAGGTTGACAATGAAGAATAAATGCAGAAGAATGTTGCCGAGACTAAGGATGACATTGATGAGGAGGACAAATTTGAAAAGGAAAATATTGAAGAAGAGGCTGAAGCTAATTTGGATAGCAAAAAGGAGGAAAACCAAAAAAAAATTGAGGTCAAAGGGGAAGTAGTTGAGGAGGATAAGGTGGAAGAAGAAAAGGAAGACTCATCAGACATCTCATACAAATTGGATCCGTCTGATGAGTCTGAAGAAGAGACGGGTGTTGATGTGACCCCAATGGTCACTCCTGAGAAGATAAAGAAGCCTACAAAGATCAACACTCTAGCAAAATGTGTTCGGAAAAAGGTTTCCCCTACCAAGGCCAAGTCATTTGTTAAGCCCAAGCCCAAGTCCTCTCCAAAGAAAGTCGGAGCCAACCTAACCAAGATGCAAACAACTGTACCGATAGAAGTTGTATTAGAGGCACCAAAGACTGCTAAGAAGCCAGACTTCCTAGAGCCTACCCAGAAGAAGGCTAGGAAGAAAAGAAAATAGGATTCTATAAGGAAGAGCAGCAGGATAAAAGCCTAGATGGTAAGAAAGTCAACCACTTGTGCGCCTTATTCCATCTGCTGACAATAAGGGCATTGCCCTTACTCTAAGTCCGGGGGAGTGATGGCTGATGTTATGACCCTACCCATCAACCCATCAGTCATCATCATTATATGTTGTTTTGATTAAGTTTCTATTTTTTTATCATCTTGTTGTTGTTGTTGTCTATTTACAACCATTTGCTTTATGATTAATGAAGCTTTTTTCTGTTTTTGGTCTAATAGCTTGTTATTTCTTGTTATTTTATTTAGTTGCTAAAAAAACATAATAAATATAGAGGAAAACAAATTTAATCTAACCCTTATAATCTTGATGCTGTGACAATATTGGAAACAAGGTCTTGATGCTGATCAGTTGCACCTTCTTGTGTTTCTGATAACCCATATCGCGCCTCTAGTATTCAAAAGAGTAGGAATCGTTTTGATAAGTTTGAATTGTTTTAAAATATGGAACATGAGCTCACTGTAGGTTTTAGTTAGGGAGGATAACAATTCTATTTAGGACTTGAGTACATTGGACACATTTCATATGCTATAAAACACACCAAAGAGCACTTCATAACAAGTTCATGTGTCAAAAATTGGAGGAACATGCTCATGTGCCCGAAATTGGAGGAACACATTTTTTTTAATAAGTTCTCGTGCCTGCAATTGGAGGAACAATAGTTATCCTCACTATTAGTAATATTTTCGACTCATTGCAAGTGAGATCTGTTGGGTGCAAAGGTGGGGCATCTACAAATTTTATTTTTAATAAATGTGTGTGTGTTCCTAAGTACAAAAGTCTGAAGATAGATAGTCAAAACCCATGCTAAAACTGAAAAATAAGTTTTTGGACCATAGGATAAGAGAACCAAAGTTTAAATTAGGCTGAGTAACTTGACTGAATAGTTTTGGCGTGACAGGTTGCATCAGTGATAGACAGGGCACACACAGACACACACTTGTGATTAAGCTTTAGGGATGACTTGTTGGAAAGGGTGGTTGCTTGGAAGGGAGTTTCTTTGTCACTACCTGTCGCATCACATGATGACATGTAATGATTCAAGTTTGGGGGGCGTGTTAATCCATATTTTGTGAGTTAACACATACCTTAATATTTTTCTTATTGTTGGTTAATTTTCATTTTAGTTGTTGTTTTAGTGCATTTTAGTTGTTCTTATAGTAATTAACTCTAAGGTATGTGTGCAACAGTCGACCTGATATAGGTTTTGCAGTTGGATTAGTAAGAAGATATATGAGTGAACCAAGAATATCATATATGAAGGCTACAAGAAGAATCCTGAGATATTTGAAGGGTTCAATAAATTGTGGAATACTATTTCGACGAGATTCTAAAGGCAGAGAAGCAATAGTTAATTATTTTTCAGATGCCGATTGGTGTGGAGATAAGGAAGATCGAAGAAGCACAATTGGATATTTCTTTTAAGTATTTGGTGCCCCGGTCTCATGGTGTTCGAAGAAGCAACCTGTGGTGGCATTTTCATCTTGCGAAGCTGAATTTATAGCAGGATCCTATGCTTATTGGCAAGCAATTTGGATCATATCAATACTTGAAGAAATGGTTGTCGAAGTGAAGAAACCTCTAGTGTTGCAAATAGACAACAAGCCAGCCATAAATCTGGCAAAGAATCCAGTTCTGCATGGAAGGAGTAAGCATATCGAAGCTAGATTTCACTTCCTAAGGGAAAAGGTAAATTGTGGTGAATTTAAAGTTAGGCATTGCTCAAGTGTGTTAGAAGTATAATTCTTGTTCTGTCGAAATACATGTGTGGTGCATGTCGAATAGCTTATTGTATAGGTTATAAGCTGTATTCGACAGAGTCGAATACAACAGATATTGTAGTATGTCGAAATCATGTTTTGGGCTTTAGCGTGTTTTGTCTAATTGGGCTTGGGCATTGTTTTCCTATATATAGGGTTGTTGAGTTTGTAATCAAGAGCGCAATCAATAACAAATTTTTGCAATTCAGTTGGAATCACAACAAACTTTCAATCTCTCTCTCTCTCTCTCTCTCTCTCTCTCTCTCTCTCTCTCTCTCTCTTCTCTCTCTCTCTCTCTCTCTCTCTCTCTTTCTCTCTCTCCTCTCTCTCTCTCTCTCTCTCTCTCTCTCTCTCTCTCTCTCTCTCTCTCTCTCTCTCTCTCTCTCTCTCTCTCTCTCTCTCTCTCTCTCTCTCTCTCTCTCTCTCTCTCTCTCTCTCTCTCTCTCTCTCTCTCTCTCTCTCTCTCTCTCTCTCTCTCTCTCTCTCTCTCTCTCTCTTTTCTTCTTCCTCTTCCATAAATCATCTTTCTTGAAAACACTTTGTTCCAACAAATTGGTATAACAGAGCTGTTAGACGATGTGATCCATCTAGAAGGGGGGTTGAATAAATTGTTTAAAATAATTTGTGTTTTTTAATTTTCCCCCCATAAATATATGCAAAGGCTCCCGAAATCTCCAATCGTCTAAATAATCCTTTATTTAAAAGATCGGATATGCGTAACCGTATGGGATAGAATGACAAAGTAAGAATCAATAAGTTTTACTCAATTGGTCAATCACTTATACACCCTTAATGAATATGAATTACTTCCAATGAGTTGATTAAGATAAAGCTAAACACAATGAATAATTTATGGATGAGTCAATTTGTCAAACACCTTATGAGCAAAGCACCTTAGGTTTGATTTTACTAAATTGTAGTGGTGAGTTTTCTTAGGTATCAATCAAAAGGATTGTTACCAATGTTGTGAAATGATCTCAACACACCAAAATTTTAGTACAAGCATATTTGAAAAGTTAATTTTCACAAATTATAGTAGTCAAGTATGGAAATAAAGAAAAAGAATAAGAACACACGATTTGTTAAGGCAGTTCCCCTTGTCGTCCTCGCGTAGGGTACGTCTTCCCCAATTCTAGAATCTAGAATTGAGATATTTGATATTAAGTTGCAAATGTTACAAGAGAAGAGATAGTTCACAATATAAACAAAACAATGTTACTGATTGTGATGCAGTGGGAGAACTAACTTGAGGTTTTGCGTTTGTGTTTGCAAATGTTGCGGTTTAGCAAGAGTCGCCACCAACTTTTATTTTATCCAAAAGGAAAGGTAAAAAAGCACAGGAAAGACCTTTGATATGTTTTCTTGAGTTCGGGGGGTAAATGAAAAGGGAAGGTGCTAGCACCCTTTTCATCCATGGTTTTCCATGGGCTCTTAGTTACTTGTTTATATCACTTGCTTTTGCTTTGAAATTGTTTGAAATGGCGCTTTGTGTGGTTTTGAAAGTATTTTGAAAAGAGGCCTTTGCTTAGGAAATCTTTGTAATGATTCTCGTTCGTAAGAATGTATACAAAGATGTTTGTCTTTTGAAAAATGTTTCAATGTTTTGAAAGTTGTTTGGAAAGGTTTTGAAATGTGTGTGTGTTTGTTTGAAAATAGAAAGGATTGTTTTTGAAATGATCAAGTAACTAGAAGCATTCTACCTACTCAAAAATCTTTCTTATACATTTTTATTCCTTTGATATTGTTGATTTACCATTGCTTTGGTAAACAACCCTATCTTTGGATGTTAAACGGGACGGGCGTGGGCCATCGTATGACCATGATAGCAATGGTGCCAAGTATCTTAGCAAGTTTTAGGGACTAAGATCATCTTTGTTTAGGCAACCTTTTGATAGCGTCATCGAGGGACTATGATCTTTTTGTTTTGTTTGATTTTTCCAAGATACCTAGCATGCATACCATGGCCATTTGTTTAGGCAACCAAGTGGGTGAAACCCTAAAGGTGCTTGTGTGTAATGTGTTGTCATTTTCATGCATTTTTTTGTCTTGCATTAGGTCAAGCTATTTGTTTGATTTTGTCTTATCATACAAAACCCTAGTTTTTACTAAACATGGATATAATGCGATAAATTGTGTAAAGTAAATCTAAACTATTACAACAATATTATGGGAGGGGGGATACAAGTTTTGAATGGAGTTAATATTTGCACAAAATAAAACCCTAATTTACTATTACAACCCAATTAAATTTATTGTACAATAAATAAATAAACAATTATTTAAATATGCAATAAAATGTAAATATGCAAAATTGTTTTGTAATTGTTTTATGTATGAGAAAATAACATTATCTAATTCCTAAAAATAAGAAAAAATAATATTATTATTTTTGAAAGGGGAAACCCTAATTTTGTTTTAAAAGAAAATATTGTTTTCTAATTATTTATTTTATTCATTTTGTACAAGAAAAATAATAATTAATATAATACATAAATATTAAAAATTAAATATGTGTAAAAATAATGTTTTGTGTGAAAAGTAATAAAATAAAAAGGTATAGTATTTTTTAAATTATTTACATGAATAAATAAGAAAATAAGCTCTATTTATTAAAATAAAATTATTTTACATGTGAAAAAAAAATAAAGTTGCAAAAAATTAAGAAAATTATTTTTGTGATTTTTAATGTTCAGAAAAATAAATGCAAGTAAAAAATATAAAATATGCAAGAAAATATGCAAAAATATAAAAATAATCAAATAGGGTGCATATAGGAAACATGGGGGTGTGGAAAGTCAGAAATGCAAGGCCCAAACGTGCCAGACCCCGAACCTGTCGTCCCTGTCCTCCAGCCAAACAAACGCGCGCGCTTCTGCTTCAAATCCCGTTCTTGCTCATGCTTGCATAAAATCAAAAACTCATAACACAAAAAAGGTAGCTTATGATCTCACGATTCTAGTGATATAAAATTCATGACCTAACTCTAAAAGACCAGGGAGAATTTTATCACCCCTAATTTCTGACCTAAAATTTTCATGAACTTCAACAATCAAATACTCTTAGCTTAGTTAATATAAATAACAACTATGCATATGTACATCTTAAGCAAGTTAAGGACTACCTTTTTGCTTCACAAATCAAAGCTTAAGGATGCCTAAATAAGGAGATAGAACTTTGAAAAATACCTTGTTCAGTTGAGTTTGGATATGGAAATGTGGGAACTTTGAGTGAGGCCTGAAGATCGTGTGAGCTTCCTTGAAGTTCCCTCAACCTTTTTCAATGCTTAGCTGGCCTTGTAGATGTTTGAATCTCCTTGCACGAGTCAACCTGCAACCTTGCAAAATGAAAATGGTGAAGTGTGAAACTGAGCTCACAGTTGCAAGATGAATGCTTGGATAGCTTGGATGTGATGTAGGGAAGATGTTTCAAGGGTTGAAAGGCAAAATGCACAAGCAAGTTTCAAGTTGGTAAGTGTTCTGAAGATGATTCCCTGTTTGGGAAGAAAAGTGTGATTTTGATGTTTGAGAGTGTTTGGGATGTTAGGCAATCGTGTATTGGCTTGTTACAAGGTTCTGAAGTTATTTCAAATGATGTTAAGACTTCCCTTTAACAGATACACAAGTTGTCTTGACTTTTGCAACTTTGCTTGCTTTTGAAGAAAGTTTGAGGTGACAATGCCAAAGGCCTGTACAGGCTAACTTATGGACTGCATAGAGTTGGTACAAGTTGCCTGATGTTTGTGGATCTTGTTTGCAACAAAAGATCAGGTCCATGGCTCAAGAAATGTAAAGTTGGAAAAAGCAAGCTTTATCAAAGTAGTATTGTGAACTTTATGCCATTTTTGGATTAATTCAATGTGCAATGCTTCAAAGATCAAAATAAAGCCATTGTCCACTGAATTAGCATTCAATTATGGAGTGTAGAAGGTATTAGGACCTGTATTACCAAGTACAAGCATGCTAGGACATATTTGCAACTTGAACCATTGTGAAAATGCCTTGAACAAAAGTGATAAATTGCCATTTTCCCTTCTTTGATTCTCCCTAACCATAAATGATCTTGGAGAGTTCTTGGACATTTTGGAAATCTTGTAACATGATCTACAATCCATCTTTGAAATTAATTTTGATATTCCTCTTGGAACTAGGTGAAAATTTGCCATGAAGTTAGGTCAAAAACCTGCCTAAACTAGGGCAAAATTTCACTAAGTTAAAAAGTTTATGGACCCCTATTCACAAAATCATAACTTGAGATCCAAGCATATTTTGGGAAAACTTTGTGAATAAAAGTTGTAGATTTCATGGATGACTACAACTTTCATGTTGGAAGTTTTCTTTGAATCCAATTGCATCATGGTGAAAAAGTTGTGGAAAGTTGGGAAAAAATAAGAAATTTCCATAACTTGTAAAAATTTCTAAGTTATGAAAAATTTCAAATTAAAACCCTAATTTGCAATTTTAGGTTTCTTGGTCAAGAAGTTTCACATTTTGACATATCTTGATGAATTATGACCCTTGGCACTTGATTTTGACCAAAAAGTCAAAGTTTGACTTTTCAGTGTACATTTGACTTTTGATCAGTTGACTGCAAAATTCATTTGTCAATCCTATGCATTTGAGATATTTTGAACTATGTGATTAGGTCAAGATGATTCTATTGAGTCCTTGAAATAATGCTTGAACCCAATTGGTCATTGGCTAGGTCAAAAATAAAAAATAGCCCTTTCTCAGTCAAAACCCTAATTTTGACCATTTTGCCCTTCTGATGATCTGATCAAATTTCTTAAGGAGTTATGGTCCAAACTTGATCAAATAGTTCATAGGAGTCTAAAATGTTATTGTGGATAAAAAATTATGAAGTTTGACTGTAAATTGGCTATGGTTGAGTTTTTCCCCAATACAACTGATTTTTAGGTCAACTGTCCAATTGATTGGGCAAAAATGTGATTCAAGGCTTGAAACTTGGTATGAGCAATCTTAGGGGTCCAATATGGTGTATGAAAGTCACATGAAGTATTGATGATCCAAAAATCCCTGTGCAAACTTAAACCCTAATTTCAGGCTATCAGTGCAAGATGAGGACTTGAGCTGAGCAAACCCTAATCCTGTCTTGAGTCCAAAGAGTCTTGTGAGGAAAATCTTGATAAAATGAGAGGGAAAATTTTGGGGTACAACAGCTTCCCCTGTTCAATCTTCTTGAACCTGAAGAGTTAGATTGGTGAGTTTTGTCGTTCGTGAATCGAAGGTAAAAGATGATTGGACACTAGAGTGCCCGTAAATTTGCACTCGTCAAAATGTAGCTGAGGGAATGGGCTTAAAGATGCCATTTGGAGATGTGATAGAATCTTGTTGGAGACGGTCTTAAAGATGCCATCAAGAATGTTTGTTGAATGGTAAGTTGTAATTCAAAATAATGAGTATCAGAATGGTGTCCGTGTCTGGAACGTATCTGAGCTGTATCTGGAGACTGAATCTGTATGAGCAATGGAATGGCGTCCGTGTATGGAGCGTATCCGAGCTGGGGAAAATCAGAATAAGTGACAGAATGGAAATCGTGTCTGGAGCGTATCTGGACTGTATCTGAAGTTGAGATCTGAATGAGTAGCAGAATGACTTCCGTGTCTGGAGTTTATCCGTACTGTATCTGAATCGGAAAATTGAATATGGGTCAGAATGGCATCCGTGTCTGGAGCGTATCTGAACTAGAATCTGAATAAGTGACAGAATGACTTCCGCGTCTGGAGTGTATCTGTATTGGAATCCGAATAAGTTTGATCTGGATGAGAAATAGAATGGCTTCCGTGTCTGGAGCGTATCTGAACTGTATCTTGACCTTGAATTCTGAATGAGTAATATAATGACTTCCATGTCTGGAGTGTATCTTTACTTGAAATCTGAATGAATAGAAGAATGACTTCCGTGTGTGGATTGTATCTGTTATTGTATCTGAAATCTTTGAATATTGTTAATGATAGCTGTTAATCTTATCCTGGAAAGGGTAAAATGTTAGCTGAAACACAGAGTTATGTTGCATGAAATGTATGATGTAATAAATGTGATTTATCAATGTATGATATATGGATGTAATGTATGCGCATGTAAGCTGATTTGCTGTATTGCTGAGGAAAATAAATCCTTGACGACTGGGGATAAAAACTCTTGACTGCTGCCGGGGAAAATAAATCCTTGACCGCTGTTGGAGATTCAAAATTCCTGATTGCTGAGGATGAGAAATCCTTGGTGACTATTGGGGATTGACAACTTCTGTGGGGATATAAGGATCCTTCATGTCTTGAAGTTGGAGTGTTGACAAAATCTGTTGTGAGAGTAATGCCAAACTGCTTGAGAAATCTGCTTGGGAAATCCAGAGAACTTTGACGACTTCTACTGGGGATTACACAATGAGAATCCTCATTCTGCTGGGGAACAGGGGAAAACATGATAACTTCTGCAGGGAGTTAAGAATGAGAATCTTCATTCTGTTGAGGAGTAATGAAAACTTTGGTGACTTCACTGGGGAAATGAGAATGAGAATCTTCAATCTGTTGGGGAGTAAAAACCCTATGGGGAAGAAGGCTTACTGCTGGAGAGTAAGTTCAGGAGTTTTCGGTCGTCTTCCACTCTACTGGGAAGTTATCCTAGGTTGGGGAGAGACAAAAAGTTAACTGTTATCTGGTTGATTTCCAGGTCTCAAGATAACTTGTTGGGGAGTTTGGATGGTTTCCGCTGGGGATTAGAAGTCTTGACTCGACTGGGGATGAAGGTTTCAGCTCCGCTGGGGATCTGTAACTCAAAGCTTTGGCTCCACTGGGGATTGGGATTTTGAAAACTTAACTCTGATGGGAATTAAGGGTTTGAAATTATAACTCCGCTGGGGATCTGTATTTCAAGGTTTTAGCTCTGCCGGGGATCTAGATGATGTACTGCAGGGATTGCCCCTGGAATAGCCTAAAGACATTTTCCTATCCTTTCAGCCTGTCAGTAACTGTTCTTTTTCATCCTATTTATTTGTAAACAGTAATTATGTTCAAATGCATATGTTCATCAATGAATCATTGGACGTTTTTTTCAAATAAAAACACAAGCAAAAAAGAAAAAGACAAACAATTTTTGCACTTTGAAAGAGGTATCTTTGTATTTACTTTGAATAAGTGTTTTGTACAAAGGAGACATGCATCCTAGTAAGAGGATGGTGTCATAAAAGTAAGAAAAATTTATACAAAGAAAAGATAGCTATGTGTAAAAAATCCCATGGGGTTCCCATTCTGCTATAGCCTTCGTAACTCTGAATATCTTGTCTGTCCGTTGCTTTGTCCGAAGATGATTGCATTGATCAGAAGCTCAGAGCTTGTTTATGAAGAGATTGTCCTTAAAGTGATCCGACGAGACATAGTCATACACTTTAATTCCCTAACTTTTGCCTGGACCGCCCTTTCGGGTTTTCAGTCCACCGGGAAACCTTTTTTGCCCAAGTCGCCCTTTCGAGTTTTCAACTTGCCGGGTGTACAGATATTTTTTTTATTTATCCCTAATTTTTTCCTGAACCTCCCTTTCGAGTTTTCGATTCACCGGGATGCCCTTTTTTTTGCCTAGGTGTGTCAACCTAGCGGGTCATTTATGCGTAGTATCTTTTGACTATGTCTGCGTTCGTAGGGTGCGGCAGGTCGTCATCGTCCATGGTGGTTAAGATCATTGCCCCACCAGAAAAGATGTTCTTGATCATAAATGGTCCTTCATAGGTAGGAGTCTATTTTCCCCTGGGATCACTTTGTGGCAAGATGATGCGCTTGATTACCAGATCCCCGACTTGATATGTTTGGCGTCTGACTTTCTTGTTGAAAGCCTTGATCACCCGCTTTTGATACGTTTGACCATGGAAAACAGCAGTAAGTCTCTTCTCGTCAATTAAGTTCAACTGATCAAGTCGGGTCTGAATCCAATCGTCTTCACTCAAACCAGCATCCTTCATGATTCTCAAGGAGGGAATCTGAACCTCGATAGGTAAAACAGTCTCCATGCCATATACCAAGGAATAGGGTGTTGCCCTAGTTGATGTGCGTGCCGTGGTACGGTACCCGTGAAGAGCAAACAGTAACATCTCATGCCAGTCCTTGTAGGTGACTGTCATCTTTTGTATGATCTTCTTGATATTTTTGTTCGCGGCTTCGACAACACCGTTCATCTTCGGCCGGTAGGGAGATGAATTGTGATGTTGAATTTTGAACTGCTCGCACAAAGCGGTGATCATAGTATTGTTAAGGTTTGTACCATTTTCAGTGATAATCCTTTCTGGGATACTGTACCGGCAAATAAGGTTTTGTTTGATGAAGCGAGCAACCACATTCTTAGTAATAGATGAGAAGGAAGCTGCTTCGACCCACTTGGTGAAGTAGTCAATGGCCACCAGGATGAAGCGGTGTCCATTGGAATCTGTAGGCTTGATCTCTCCAATCATGTCGATTCCCTACATAGCGAATGGCCAAGGAGCTGTTAAGACATTTAGAGGAACAGGAGGAACGTGTACCTTGTTTGCATAGATTTGACATTTGTGACAGGTACGGGAGTGTTGATAGCAATCAGCTTCCATGGTAGACCAGTAATAGCCTGCCCTTAGAATCTTCTTAGCCATCGTATGCCCGCTAGAGTGAGTGCCAAAGGTACCTTCATGCAATTCATCCATGATCTTTTCAGCTTCAACTTTGTCCATACAACAGAGCAGAATAGAATCATGATTGCGCTTGTACAGGATGCCATTACTCAAGAAGAACTTTGCCGAGAATCTCCTTAAGAACTTTTTGTCATTACTGAAGCTCTTTCAGGGTATTCTTGCACCTCGAGATACCTTTTGACTTCATGAAACCACGGCTGGTCCACTACTTCCTTGGTATTAATCTCGTGACAATGTGCCGGTTCGTCCATCCGTTCAATGGTGATTTGGGGAGACTCATTATCCCAGTTAAGTTTAAACATGGATGACATTGTAGCTAGTGCATCTGCTAGCTGATTTTCTTCTCGCGGGAAGTGCTCGAAGGTAATCTGCTCGAAATGTGGTAACAATGTCAAGACACGTTCTTTGTAAGGGATGAGGTTTGGATGCTTAGTATCCCACTCTCCTTTGATCTGACTGATGACCAAAGTTGAGTCCCCAAACACAATCAAAGATTTGATTCCCAAGTCTATGGCAGCCTTGAGTCCAAAGATACAAGCTTCATACTCTGCCATGTTGTTCGTATAGTTGAAGCAAAGTCTGGCGGTGAAAGGAGTATGGCAACCTTCTGGAGATATGAGCACATCACCGATACCGTTGCCAAGTGCATTGGAGGCCCCATCAAAGTACATGGTCCATCGGGATCCTTGTTCAGGTCCGTCATATGGTCTGAAATCTTCAATGTTGTCCAATGTCATGATATCCTCGTCAGGGAAGTCGAACCTCATGGATTGGTAATCTTCGACAGCTTGATGAGCCAGATGGTCAGGTAGCACACTCCCGTTTATAGCTTTTTGGGTCGTGTACTGTATGTCATATTCTGTTAGGATCATCTGCCATCTAGCTATTCTTCCATACAAAGCAGGCTTCTCAAAGATGTACTTTATCGGATCCATCTTAGATATCAGCAAAGTGGTATGAGTTAACATATACTGCCTTAGCCGGCGAGAAGCCCATACCAAAGCGCAGCAAGTTTTCTCGAGCAGTGAGTATCGGGTCTCACAGTCGGTAAACTTTTTGCTAAGGTAATAAATGGCATGCTCTTTTCGGTCAGACTCGTCATGCTGCCCTAGTACGCACCCCATTGAATTCTCTAAGACGGTCAGATACATGATTAGCGGTCTTCCTTCAACGGGTGGCATCGATAGGAGGTTCTAGCAAATACTCCTTGATTTTCTCGAAAGCAACTTGACAGTCATCATTCCATCGAACTACCTGATCTTTCTTCAACAGCTTGAAGATTGGTTCACAAGTAGATGTTAGGTGAGAAATGAACCTAGCAATGTAGTTTTGGCGTCCCAAGAAACCTCTGACCTCCTTCTCAGTGCGAGGAGCAGACATTTCTTGTATAGCTTTGAATTTGGCAGGATCAACCTCGATGCCTTTGTTGCTGACAATGAAACCTAAGAGTTTACCGGACCGGACTCCGAATGTACACTTGTTTGGGTTTAGTCTGAGCTTGTACTCCTTCAACCTGACAAACAGCTTTTGCAAATGATCAAGGTGTTCTTCTTCAGTTTGTGATCGGGCTATCATGTCATCTACGTAGACCTCTATCTCATGATGTATCATATCATGAAACAAAGCTACCATGGCACGTTGATAGGTTGCCCCGACATTCTTCAGTCCGAATGGCATCATTTTGTAGCAGAACGTACCCCACTGTGTAACAAAAGTAGTTTTCTCCATGTCCTCATGTGCCATTTTGATCTGGTTATAGCCTGAGAATCCGTCCATGAAAGAAAATACTTTGTGCTGAGCTGTATTGTCAACCAAGATGTCAATATGCGGAAGTGGAAAGTTATCTTTAGGGCTGGCCCTATTTAAATCTCTATAATCCATGCACATTCTGACTTTGCCATCTTTCTTAGGCACGGGCACAATGTTAGCAACCCATTATGGATAGGAAGTAACAGCCAGAAATCCAGCATTGAACTGCTTCATAACTTCTGCTTTGATCTTCTCGGACATGTAAGGTCTCATGCGGCAGACCTTTTGTTTAACTGGTGGACAATCTTCTCTTGTAGGGAGACGGTGTACCACAATGTCTGTATCAAGTCCCAGAATGTCTTCGTATGACCAGGCAAAGATCTCAACATAATCATGCAGTAGCTGAATTAGGCTCTCCTTGACACTCGGCTCTAGGTTGGCACCTATCTTGATTTCCTTTTTATCATCCTCAATACCCAAGTTGATTATATCCAACTGCTCTTCATGAGGTTGAATTGCTCTTTCCTCTTGCTGTAGTAATCTGGCCAATTCCCCTGGCACCTCACAATCTTCCTCACCTTCGTATTCGGCTTGGTTGATTAGATCTTCAGAGTCACTGAAGGCTATATCAGTATTGTTACCCATGGGTTCCGGAATGGAAGGGTACCTGCATTTGTGAGTGTGGGTGTGTGTAAGGGATAACCATCTTGAAACAGTAAAATGTAAAAGAAAGACAATGAGCACAAAAGGTTTAAATATGAAAAGCGTCCATGATTCATTAAAATGACATATGAAAATGAAATAAGAACCCTTACAAATGGACCTATGTGCCTCGGGTAAGACACATGGTTAAAAAAGTACAAATTGTTTGTGAATTATTACAGTCCAACAGAAATGGAAAAGATAAATTACTGCGGTATGAAAGTAATTGGAACAAAGTCTTTTGCTTCCCAGTTGCACAATCCTCCGCCAACAGTTGGAAAAATCCAGTCTTCCAAGCTGCCCTCTTCTTCACTGTCCTCTAGTGCATTAACCCCTCGATGGCTGATCTTCACAGGTGGCCCTCCGGCACAGGAGCAATGCACGACCTTCTGACCAGTCGAAGTAAATCCCAAGCCGAATTTATCTGATTTGAAAGGAAAGTCGGGAAGATGCCCCCAGATAGTGGATCCGCCTTCTTCCACTATTTCCCTAGCATCCTTTAAAGAAGACATCCGAGGTACAGGTCTTGTGATCACAGGAGTTGAGGACACTGCCTTGGTCACCGCTATTTCTTCAGAAACTTCTTCGAAGTGTTGGAAAGGGGTCTCTATGAATTCGCCATCTAATTCCATATAACAGAAGGAATTTAGATGACTGATCATGTATTTCTCTTCGCCATGAACAATTATGATTTTCCCCTGGACAGGGTATTTGAGCTTTTGATGTAGAGTAGAAGTGACATCTCCCGCATGGTGGATCCAAGGTCTTCCCAACAGGCAAGAATAGGAAGGACGGATGTCTATCACGTAGAATGTTGAATTGAACGTCTGGGTACCCACCTTGATCGGGATGTCCACCTCTCCATGGACCATCCTTTAGAACCATCAAAGGCTCTGACAATTATATTGTTGGGTTTCAGGGTTAAGCCTTCACAATCCAGTTTATCCAAGGCTTTCTTCGGCAAGACATTTAAAGAAGAACCAGTGTCTACCAGTACGTGTGCTAGGGTTGTCCCTCTGCATTCCACCGAGACATGCAAAGCATCATTATGTTTTCTCCCTTTCGAAGTTAAGTCTGCATTGGAGAATCCTAGACCATTGTCAGCTGTCAGACTGACTACACACTCTTGGAACTGATCAGCGGAGGTTTCTTGCGGTACGTGGGCCATTTTCAAAAACTTGACCAAAGCTTTAGCATGTGCCTCAGAGCACAACAACAGGTCTAACATAAAGATTTTGGAGGGGGTCTTCCCCAGTTGTTCAACAACATCATAATCACTTTTCTTAATGATCCTCAGAATCTCTTCCATCTCTTTCTGGGATGTTTCAGGAATAACAAGTGACTGAGCCTTCGTCAAGACAGGCTCCTCTTGAACATTCTTTCCTTTTTTCTCAGCAGCGGAAACAGGGATGGGAATTGTATTGTCATTATTGGCGGGTACACTTGCAGGTACAATTACTGGTATAGGTGTAATCTTCGGAATGGCCGTGGGTCCAAAGACTGCTGTTGGAGGAGCAATCTCTGGAGAAAAGATTCTTCCACTACGAGTAACCTTGCTTGTTCCGGAAATGTTGCTGATGTCGGGATTATCTTCCTCAGAGCTTTCTTCTTCAATGGTCTGTTCAATCTGTTTGACACCATGGTAGTAGATTTCTCCACCATAGGTCCATGGTACCATTTTATCGGGTTTGTATGTGGTTGGTCCGGGCATTGTTATCTTCAACAGAGTAAACTGGAGTGGATGTAATTCTAACAGGTTTTTTAGGAACCCTGGAAGGATTGGCGTATATGGTTATTATTGAAACTTCTAGAACTGGAATGGGTGAGACAGGAGCTTTCTCAAACAAAATTTCCTTGTTATCAATCAATTGTTGGATTCCTTTCTTCAACAAGGACAATCAAATGGGGAGGACAAGCAAGCATGACAATCTTGGTCACAACCTGGGAACACCCCAGCTTTCAACAAATTCACCTTGATGGTTAGGAGAGGAGTTAACAGTTTATCCACAGTAGAAACAAACAGATCTTCTTCCACAACATTGGCATTGTGCCCATGCCTAAGCATCGGAGCGGAGATAACATTCGACTTTTCATGAGCTTCAAACTCAACTTCCTTTGCGTCAATTAGATCTTGGATCTTATTCTTTAGGGCCCAACAGTTGTTGGTGTCGTGCCTTGGGCTTTCTGAATGGTACGCGCATCTGGCGTTGGGATGGTAATGCGGAGAAGCAATGTTAGGATTTTTAGGGGCCTCCTTTAGCATGGCCAGGTTCAACTTCAAGAGATGTGGTAAGACTTGAGCAGGAGTCATGTTTATCTTGGTGAATTGCCTTACAGGCCTTTCCACCCTTTGCTTGTTATTCCTCGGCTGATCATTTCTCGGCTGGTTGTTTCTTGGTTGGTCTGACGCAGACTTCTGAATCATAACAACCCCCACAGTTGGTCGTCTTTCAATTCTTCCCTGATTCCTTTGGGCATAGACAGCAGACACTTCCTTCTTTCCAGTGAATTGTTTTTTTACAGCAGCAGAGATAGATGCATCTTTCTGGATTTTCCCGCTTCTAATACCGACCTCAACCCTCTCGCCAGTTAGAATTAACTCAGTGAAACCTGCAGAGCAGCTTCCAATCAGGTGATTAAAGAAAGGACCTGACATAGTCCCTAAGAACATTCCCACTAGATCTCTTTCAGATAACGGTGGTTGCACCCTTCCGGCCAAATCCCTCCATTTCTGGGCATAGTCTTTGAAGCCCTCATTGGTAGCCATGGCCATACTCTGTAGCTGAGTACAGGTCGGTGCCAAGTCGGCGTTGTATTGATACTGTTTATAGAATTCGGCTGCCAAATCCTCCCAATTATGGACATCAGATCTCTCCAACTGGTAGAACCAATCAAGCTGCATTCCTGACAAACTGTCCTGGAAAAAGTGGACCCACAGGTCTTTGTCAGAAGAATGTGGTTGAATTTTCCTGACATAAGATCGTAGGTGAATATTTGGGCAAGACACCCTATCATACTTAGAAAATAGAGGTACTTTAAATTTAGGAGGGATTACAATTCCAGAAACCAACCCTAACTCCTCAAAATCCAGCCCAGGTACTCTCTGTATCTCCATAGCAGCTAGACGTTCTTCCAAGTTTTTGTATTTGTCATCGGCCAGAGGGTACTGTTGTTCAGAATAGTCCTCATCCTCCTTTTCTTCAGCTTCAGACTCAGATGGAACTGCCGTTCCTTTACCCTTTCCTTCCCCCTCTTCAGATGTTGATAGGAATTCTAAAGTCCGCCTGGCTTGTCCTTCAAACCTTCTGCCCATAAGAACCACCCCAGCTCGCTTCTTCTTCTTTTTCTCTTTTTCCTTCTCTAGTAGAGTCTTGAGCTCCTCCTTCCCCTTGGCCAAGGTCAACAATAGCTGTTGGAATTGTGAATTCTGAGCTTATAAGTCTTTGACTGTTTGTTCAATATCCATCTTGCTGAAATAAACAACAGAGAGATGAGGAAACTTGGTGTGAAGACCTGCTTATGCATATGATGAATGATATGTATTCATGTAATGTTTTCAAGGATTCAGAAATTCAAATTTGTTTTAAACAAAAAAAGAAACACACGTTATATTAATAAGATAGAATTGTTAGTACATCAATGCCCCTTGGGCAAAATAATACAAAATTCTAAGGTAAAAAGACGTTGCGCATCCTCTTTGGTGCAATGTAGGTGTTGAGAGTCTGCTCTTCGTGAAGTTGACGAGTGAGTTCCAAAACCTTCTTCTCGCTTGCGTAGAATTGCGCTTCGAAAGTATCACGCTCTCCCTTGAGCTGTATCCAACTCCTTTGTAGATCTTCTAGTGATGTTGGCATGTCAGGATGTAGGAGGGTGTATGGAACCTCTCCTTCCATAACAGGCTCTATAATCACAGGGAGAATGGAGGGGTAGGGCATCATAATACTTTGGGCGTGGGTTCGTACCCACTTGCGGTAAGGCTCAAGAGGGATGGAATTCTTGTGTCCCAAGGTCTTACTGTCTACCTTGTTTGGCATCCTCCAAGCTCGGATGAACCTTTGTCGGAGTCCCTGGTTGTCGTTTTCGAAGTCGAAAACCAATCCTTGAATCAGCATGTCATGTGGGCCATCCCTTCGGGTATAACAAAACTGTCTCAGAGCCAAGCAGGGGTTGTAGGTGATGCCTCCGTTATGCCAAGTAGAGGTACATTAGGAAATTCCCCACAACGGTCAATGATGATAACATTCTCTTTTGATCGAGAACACCAATGGATATCTGAATGTGTAAGGGTCATTAACCGTTGTGACCACCTCAGACCTTGCTCATTCTTCAAAACTGATTGGGGAAGATGAGAAATAAACCATCTTTCCAGGAGAGGAGTGCAACACATGAGAACACCTCTTTTCCTCATTGTACGAGTGTGAAAGGAATGGAGGATATCCCCAAGCAATGTAGGCACCAGGTTGCGAGCCATGAAGATTTTGACAGCACTTACATCTATAAGTTGGTCAGGATTAGGGAACAAGACCATCCCATAGATGAGAAGAGCTACAATCTCCTCAAAAGCTTGTAAGTCCAAGGAATTCCAGTAGCTTTGGGCCTTCTCAAACAAGAACTTTGACAAGAAACCTTTGACACCACTTCTAGTTTCCCAATGTGTTGTGACATCAGATGAGTGCAAGTGTAAGGCTTGAGCAATCTCTTCTGGCTTTGGATATCTTTCCGTACTGTTGAAGGGTAGTTGATTGAGGATAGGAATCCTCAAGAGTTGATAAAATTCCTCCAAAGTAGGCACATGTTGGTAGTCAGGAAATGTGAAGCAATGATGCAAAGGGTCAAAGAACTGGAAGAGAACTTTCAGCATATCCTCCTCAGTGTTGGTAGTGACTAAGTTGAGAAGACGACCATGTCTCTCGGTGAATGGAGAGTTCTCAGGAATCCTTGAAGCTAGCTCCTTGAGTTGTGGATGAATTCTTACAAGGTTGACTTGGATAGTTTTCCTGCGAAGTGAATCCATAACCTACAAAACAAGAACAAAGATGAATCTCCAAAATCCTTGAAATGGTTAGTGGATGCATATGATGCTTCATGATGTCCATGATGTTATGCACAAGTATATATGTACAAGAAAATCACACAAGTTCCTAGTTTAGGCTTGCATGGGGTTTCATAGGTAAGTACCCTCTTGAAGTTTAGTTGGCTCAACCTGTCCTAGAAATAGTAACTGGGTTCTAAGGAGCTCAATATCACTGGATTGTTTCCTTGTTCATTGTTTCAATTCAGCCTCTTTACTGGCGACCTAAATATTCCAAGGAACCAACCCTCAATGAGTGTAGTATCGAGTATCTACCAACTTCGGACTGCACCAAAGCCGGTCATCTCACTACATCCTAAAAGGCCAAGTTGGTCAAGTAAAGGTTCTAAAAGTCCATTAGTGCTTCATGACATCACTCAGCGGCCCCGTATTCTCTTTGATTGACTCAAAGGCTACCGGTACCCACAAATATGTCGCACTAATATAGCTATTGCTTAGACCATGTCGGTATACCCCGCACAATTTCCACAACGTATTGCTATTTACCTATGAATGTTTCCCAAATCTGGGTAGAGGATTCAAACCCAAACAATAGAACCAAAGTGTAAAGCATACAAGTCAAACAAGATAAGCATGTAAAGGTGATCTAAAACCCTAAGGTAACCCCACTTTTATAATTTCATTTCCCCAGCAGAGTCGCCAGTTCTGTGATGCGGTGGGAGAACTGACTTGAGGTTTTGCGTTTGTGTTCGCAAATGTTGCGATTTAGCAAGAGTCGCCACCGACTTTTATTTTATCCAAAAGGAAAGGTAAAAAAGCACAGGAAAGACCTTTGAGATGTTTTCTTGAGTTCGGGGGGTAGATTATGAAAAGGGAAGGTGCTAGCACCCTTTTCATCCATGGTTTTCCATGGGCTCTTAGTTACTTGTTTAGATCACTTGCTTTTGCTTTGAAATTGTTTGAAATGGTGCTTTGTGTGGTTTTGAAATTATTTTGAAAAGAGGCCTTTGCTTAGGCAATCTTTGTAATGATTCTCATTCATAAGAATGTATACAAAGATGTTTGTCTTTTGAAAAATGTTTCAATGTTTTGAAAGTTGTTTGGAAAGGTTTTGAAATGTGTGTGTTTGTTTGAAAATAGCAAGGATTGTTTTTGAAATGATCAAGTAACTATAAGCATTCTACCTACTCAAAAGTCTTTCTTATACATTTTTATTCCTTTGATATTGTTGATTTACCATTGCTTTGGTAAACAACCCTATCTTTGGATGTTAAACGGGACGGGCGTGGGTCATCATATGACCATGATAGCAATGGTGCCAAGTATCTTAGCAAGTTTTAGGGACTAAGATCATCTTTGTTTAGGCAACCTTTTGATAGCGTCATTGAGGGACTATGATCTTTTTGTTTTGTTTGATTTTGCCAAGATACCTAGCATGCATACCATGGCCATTTGTTTAGGCAACCAAGTGGGTGAAACCCTAGAGGTGCTTGTGTGTAATGTGTTATCATTTTCATGCATTTTTTTGTCTTGCATTAGGTAAAGCTATTTGTTTGATTTTGTCTTATCATACAAAACCCTAGTTTTTACTAAACATGGATATAATGCGATAAATTGCGTAAAGTAAATCTAAACTATTACAACAATATTATGGGAGGGGGATACAAGTTTTGAATGGGGGGATATTTGCACAAAATAAAACCCTAATTTACTATTACAACCCAATTGAATTTATTGTACAATAAATAAATAAACAATTATTTAAATATGCAATAAAATGTAAATATGCAAAATTATTTTGTAATTGTTTTATGTATGAGAAAATAATATTATCTAATTCCTAAAAATAGAAAAAATAATATTATTATTTTTGAAAGGGGAAACCCTAATTTTGTTTTAAAAGAAAATATTGTTTTCTAATTATTTATTTTATTCATTTTGTACAAGAAAAATAATAATTAATATAATACATAAATATTAAAAATTAAATATGTGTAAAAATAATGTTTTGTGTGAAAAATAATAAAATAAAAAGGTATAGTATTTTTTTAAATTATTTACATGAATAAATAAGAAAATAAGCTCTATTTATTAAAATAAAATTATTTTACATGTGAAAAAAAATAATAAAAAAAAAATAAAGTTGCAAAAAATTAAGAAAATTATTTTTGTGATTTTTAATGTTCAGAAAAATAAATGCAAGTCAAAAATATAAAATATGCAAGAAAATATGCAAAAATATAAAAATAATCAAAGGGGGTGCAGATAGGAAACAAGGGGGTGTGGAAAGTCAGAAATGAAAGGCCCAAGCGCGCCAGGCCCAGAACCTATCGTCCCTGTCCTCCAGCCAAACAAACGCGCGCGCTTCTGCTTCAAATCCTGTTCTTGCTCATGCTTGCATAAAATCAAAAACTCATAACACAAAAAAGGTAGCTTATGATCTCACGATTCTAGTGATATCAAATTAATGACCTAACTCTAAAAGATCAGGGAGAATTTTATCACCCCTAATTTCTGACCTAAAATTTTCATGAACTTCAACAATCAAATACTCTTAGCTTAGTTAATATAAATAACAACTATGCATATGTACAGCTTAAGCAAGTTAAGGACTACATTTTTGCTTCACAAATCAAAGCTTAAGGATGCCTAAATAAGGAGATAGAACTTTGAAAAATACCTTGTTCAGTTGAGTTTGGATATGGCAATGTGGGAACTTTGAGTGAGGCTTGAAGATCGTGTGAGCTTCCTTGAAGTTCCCTAAACCTTTTCCAATGCTTAGCTGGCCTTGTAGATGCTTGAATCTCCTTGCACGAGTCAACCTGCAACCTTGCAAAATGAAAATGGTGAAGTGTGAAACTGAGCTCACAATTGCAAGATGAATGCTTGGATAGCTTGGATGTGATGTAGGGAAGATGTTTCAAGGGTTGAAAGGCAAAATGCACGAGCGAGTTTCAAGTTGGCAAGTGTTCTGCAGATGATGCCCCGTTTGGGCAGAAAAGTGTGATTTTGATGTTTGAGAGTGTTTGGGATGTTAGGCAATCGTGTATTGGCTTGTTACAAGGTTCTGAAGTTGTTTCAAATGATGCTAAGCCTTCCCTTTAACGATACACAAGTTGTCTTGACTTTTGCAAGTTTGCTTGCTTTTGAAGAAAGTTTGAGGTGACAATGCCAAAGGCATGTACAGGCTAACTTATGGACTGCATAGAGTTGGTACAAGTTGCCTGATGTTTGTGGATCTTGTTTGCAACAAAATATCGGGTCCATGGCTCAAGAAATGTAAATTTGGAAAAAGCAAGCTTTATCAAAGTAGTATTGTGAACTTTATGCCATTTTTGGATTAATTCAATGTGCAATGCTTCAAAGATCAAAATAAAGCCATTGTCCACTGAATTAGAATTCAATTATGGAGTGTAGAAGGGATTAGGACCTGTAATACCAAGTAAAAGCATGCTAGGACAGATTTGCAACTTGAACCATTGTGAAAATGCCTTGAACAAAAGTGATAAATTGCCATTTTCCCTTCTTCGATTATCCCTAACCATAAATGATCTTGGAGATTTCCTTGACATTTTGGAAAGCTTGTAAAATTATCTACAATCCATATTTGAAATGAATTTTGAGATTCCTCTTGGAACTAGGTGAAAAGTTGCCATGAAGTTAGGTAAAAAACCTGCCTAAACTAGGGCAAAATTTCACTAAGTTAAAAAGTTTATGGACCCCTATTCACAAAATCATAACTTGAGATCCAAGCATCTTTTGGGAAAACTTTGTGAATCAAAGTTGTAGATTTAATGGAGGACTACAACTTTCATGATGGAAGTTTTCTTTGAATCCAAATGCATCATGGTGAAAAAGTTGTGGAAAGTTGGGAAAAAATAAGAAATTTCCATAACTTAGAAAAATTTCTAAGTTATGAAAAATTTCAAATTAAAACCCTAATTTTCAATTTTAGGTTTCTTGGTCAACAAGTTTCACATTTTGACATATCTTGATGAATTCTGACCCTTGGCACTTGATTTTGACCAAAAAGTCAAAGTTTGACTTTTCAGTGTACAATTGACTTTTGATCAGTTAACTGCAAAATTCATCTGTCAATCCTATGCATTTGAGATCTTTTGAACTATGTGATTAGGTCAAGATGATGATATTGAGTCCTTGAAATCATGCTTAAACCCAATTGGTCATTGGCTAGGTCAAAAATAAAAAATTTCCCTTTCTCAGCTAAAACCCTAATTTTGACCATTTTGCCCTTCTGATGATCTGATCAAATTTCTTGAGGAGTTGTGGTCCAAACTTGATCAAATGGTTCATAGGAGTCTAAAATGTTATTGTGGATAAAAAATTATGAATTTTGACTGTAAATTGGCTATGGTTGACTTTTTCCCCAATACAGCTGAATTTAGGTCAACTGTCCAATTGACTGGGCAAAAATGTGATTCAAGGCTTGAAACTTGGTATGAGCAATCTTAGGGGTCCAAGATGGTGTATGAAAGTCACATGAAGCATTGATGGTCCAAAAATCCCTGTGCAAACTCAAACCCTAATTTCAGGCTATCAATGCAAGATGAGGTCTTGAGCTGAGCAAACCCTAATCCTGTCTTGAGTCCAAAGAGTCTTGTGAGGAAAATCTTGATAAAATGAGAGGGAAAATTTTGGGGTACAACACTGATGTAACAGTTTTCTTCCATTTCCTTGGTTTGAGCCAAACCAAATGCCAAATTCTTGGAACAAACCTCCAGTTACCACTACTTGATTAAGCAAACCCTCTGTTTCTTAATCCTTTCACTCGGCTGCTTTCGGTTGCAAGAAATTTGACCCAAAATCTATCTTCACAGTCCTCCGGTTACCGCTACTTGATTAAGCAAACCCACTGTTTCTTAATCCTTGCACTCGGTTGAATTCAATGAAGCAAAGACTTGTGTGAAAACCCCCGCACCAATAGGAATCTTGGATCAGAAAATCCAAATGATTTTATTCAAGAACAACCCACAATTTCTCAACCCAAATCTAAAATGAATCCTTGATTTGAACGTTATCACCGCAACATTTTCTTGAATCAACAACCATGATTATGTGTAGGTGTTGATCTTTGAGACGAGAGGATGAAGATGATGAGAACTATGTATATCTTTCACTAGTTCTTGTTAACTTATCAAAAGGAATCTAAACTCTATTTATATGTGTTAGTGAAAAACCAATAATATCTGAGAAAGAAAGAAAATAAGACAAACAGAATTTTGAGAGTGTTAAGTGTGCGGTCGACCGCTTCAGAGCCTTGGGTTGGTGTAATACGGTAACAGAGCCGACTGTTAATACAAATTTTTGTTTTTTGTTTGCAAATGTCGCAGTAAGCAAGAGTCGCCACCGACTTTTCCTTTATCTAACAAAGGAAAGAGTGAAAAGAACAAAAAAAGACCTTTTCGATATTTTCTGAGTAAGGGGGATAGATTATGGAAAGGGAAGGTGTTAACACCCTTTCCATAAGTGGTTTTCCACGGGCTCTTAGGTACTTGCTCATTTTTTAAAACTGTTTTCGTGTTTATGTGTTTTGAAAGATTTTGTCTGCTTTATGATAACTCTTGTATCAGTCCTCAAGAGTGTGATAAAACGTTTTTGAAAAGAATTTTGAAAGTGTGTAATTGCAAAAAGAATCATATTTGAGAAAGTACTTAAGAACTATCTACCTACTCGAAAAAGGATGTTATTTTCCTCTTTTCCTTTAGATAGTACTATCCTACTATTAGTGAGTAGGTAGCCATATCGTGGGATATTGAGGGACTATCGAAAGGGATGCTTATAGTCATTGAAGGCAACATGTAAGGATACCTTAGCATTTCGAAGGGACTGTCATCATATAGGCAACATCGAGGGACAAGATCATTTCTCGTAGGCAACTTGAGGGACGTTAAGGGACCATGGTCTTTATGATGACTTTTAAACCGAGGGTCTTTGCTAAGATATCCCTACGTTCGAGGGACATGACCATTTCTGAAGGCAACAAGTGAGGTATACCCTAGGGGTGCAAGTGTGCATAAATGTGCTTTTTTCAGATATTTATCTTGAAGTTAGTGATCTAATGATTAATTGTTTTAATCTTGTCATGCACGCCTAATTTACTAACAATTTATATACAAGAATATAAGAAATATAAAGGCGAGAAATAAAGTTCCTACAGCTATTACAAGGCTTTGGTGTAGTTACATAAGTAATGAACGAAAAGTAAAATGCGGAAATTGAAAACGCTAATTAAACTATTACAAACCGGGCACAATTACATAATAAAAATAGTCTTATGAAAAATAATAACGCGAGAAAATTAAGACTGGCCTACGTTTGAAACCCTAAAAGTCTAATTTCCTATTAAAAATATTTTTTGGTATTTTATGAAAAAAGATTTGAAATTTAACCTAATCTCTAACTAATTTTAAATTAAAGAAAATAAATTAAAGTTAATTAAATTAATTAATTTGCAAAAAATTAATTTTTCTAAGAAAAACTCTAAGTCTTAATTTTTATGAATTTCTGATTTTATGATTTAAAAAAAGAATAAACAAAAATATAAACTAATTAAACAAATAAAATAAAATAATTAAAATAGGATGGGCCTGAGGGGTGAGAAACCCAATTGGAGGGGTGTACTGCTGAATTCCAAGGCCCAAATTTTGTGTAAGCCCACAGCCTGCGTGAGATCCAGTAGGAGGCATGCTTGGGAGGTCCACCATAGGGAAACATCATTGGGTGCTGGATCTGGAGGATGAATGATCCAATGGCTGGATCTGAGGATGCAGGGAATACGCGTGAGATAGAAATGCATTGGATCTGAAAGGAACTGGTTATAAAATATAAAATTTCTAGACCTGGGAATCGAACCCAGGTCCCTCCCTTTGCACGCATCCCTTCTACCACCAAGCCAATCTGTCATTCATTAACATAAACAAAAGAAAAAGTATATATGCGAAATTGAGTCAAGTATGTCAACAAATAACACGCGCGCGCTGAATGGGGCCCTAGAATTTAAATGAACCAATGGAACAAAAGGATTGTGCCACATAATTCTTCGCCTGAGTCAAAACCCTAGAGACGTCGGAGTCAACACTCTGGTCGTCTTCTCCGGCAGACCCCCACCACCAATCCTGCAAAACAGCCACAATAAACGCAAAAGAAAGACCCTACCCCCCCCCCCCTAATTCGAGGGTTGCGAACCTAGTGGTGGTGTCCCTTTGGTCTGAAAGTCCTTGTACAGGGAGATACGAAGCTTGTCGTTTTTTACGCCTTAACAATGGCAAATGACTATTTAGTCATCAAAGCTTATCAGCGATTGACCAGACATGTTCCTTTCCCTCTTTTGATCATGTTAATGGAGTTAGAATGGATTGAAACAAGCTATAATTAAAAATACGAAAAACTGAAGAAAAAAAATATGAAATTATGAATCATGCATGGTGAGGTTCAACATGCTATAGCCATGGATGATGATCCATACTTACCAATGCTTACCTCAAGAATATCAAGGAGTGATTAGAAGGCTTTGAAACTGTATGGAAAGGTGAATATGAATGGCACACTTTTTGACTTTCTTTGTGAAATATTAGGGTTCTTTTGAGACAATCAGTGCATCCCCTCTTGCTCTCAATCTCTTCTATTTATATATGCTAGCAATTAGGTTAACAAATTTGTTCCAAATCTCCATGGCTTGATGACAAGAATATGAGTTTTTAATCTGTATCAAAACTTACTATTTCAAGAAAATCTATTTCTCCTTTTGTCCCATGCGTTTTTCTTTGACATGCCAGCCTATCTTATCCCTTATTTGATGAGAAAAAGATTCTCAAATCATATCTTACATGATTTCCATTATTTATTTATTTAATTTGAATTTTAATGAATAAAAAATCAAAATAAATAATAAAATTAATTAGATAATGTATGAGTGAGCTCAGGGGTCGTGGGCCATGTTAAGAACAAGTTTCAAGCATGAAAACATGGGCCCATTTGGAAAAAATTCAGGTTTGGTCAATATTGGCTTCATGCACTTTTCCAAAAATTGGTCAACTTTTGCAATGCATATCTCTCTCATTTTTTAACCCTAAGAGGGTGTTCTTGGACTTTTTAGAGAGCTTAAAATGTCCTCTAAACAACGTTTTTGGTTTCATCTCAATTGGATCTTCCATGTTCATGTAAGGAGCTTTGACCTAAAAGGTGTTTTTGTTGACTTTTTGAAAGGACCTATAATGTATGAGCTTGTATCTTTCCAATGGTGCATTTCTTGAACTTGAGGGCTGAAGAGAAGTTGTAGGTAATTGGATACTCTTCAAAATGCGCCTTGGTGGAAAAATTTCTGATAAAGTATGAGAATTTTATGCTTGGTCAAAGTTTGGTTGACTTTTCCTATAGAAACCTTAATTTGCCATTTTTGACTTTTAATGAGTTAGGAGCATTTCTTGAGGAATCATGATAAACCCTTGATCAAATTATGGATATTACTTCAAAATGTTCATTTTGATTAAAAATCTTGAAGTTTGACTGTATTTGGGCCACAATTGACTTTTGACCTAGTACAATTGATTTTCAGGCATTTGAGCAGTTGACTGAGCAAACTTGTTGTCAAGGCATGAAATTTGGCATGGATGATTTTGAGGACATATTAGGACAATGTAGAACATTTGGGATCCTTGGGATTTAAACATCTTGCTTAAAATTGAAACCCTAGTTTGAGTTTTATTGCCTTAGGAGGAGAATTTGCCTAGTCAATTCTTAGTCGTCCTTGAGCAATTGAGGACCTCTAAAGGCATGTCTTGAGTGAAATGAAAGGGAAAATTTTTGGGGTACAACAGCTGCCCCTGTTCAATCTTCTTAAACCTGAGGATGTAGATTGGATGGTCTGCCTTTCGTGATCTGAAGGTGGAAGATGATTGAACACTAGAGTCTCCATAAATTTGCACTCGTCTGTAATGATACTTGACTGTGTAGATAATATCGAGAATGGGCTTATAGATTCCATTTGGAGAAGATTATGGAAGATCGTCGGAGATGGGCTTAAAGATGCCATCTGGAGAGTCATCAGAGATGGGCTTAAAGATGTCATCATAGAACAATGTTGACTTCATGAGATATTCCTTTGTGGGAATTCCTATGTTTGTTGTTGGGGAGGACTCCGCTGAGGAATATAGGTCTTTGTCTTGAGAAATAGGGCTTAGGAGCTTCAGTTGTCCATTACTTTACTAGGGAGTCATCTCTTGATTGAAGAGACGGAAGTGAACTGTTATCTAGTCGGGATCCAGGATTCACAGTGACTTGCTGAAGATAATAAGGCTGACTGCTATCTGGTCGTATTCTAGGCTTCATAGTGACTTACTGGGGAATGTGAACTTAACTGCTATCTGGTCGGACTCCAGGATTTGCAGTTTCTTTAACTAGAATAGAAATCATCAAAATCTTAGTGTCGATTTGACTGAACCAGAGAAATGTCTCGAGTTGTCTTCAACTGGAATATAAATCAAGAAAATCTTAGTATAGATTTAGTTGAACCATAGGAAGGTCTTGAATTAACTTTGACTGGAATGGAAATCAGAAAAATCTTAGTATCGATTCAACTGAACCAGAAAAAAGTCTTTGAATATATTCATCTGGAATAGAAATCAGAGAGATCTTAGTGTCGATCTAACTGAACCAGAGAAGGTCTTGAATTAACTTTGACTAGAATGGAAATCGAAAAAATCTTAGTATCGATTCAACTGAACCAGACAAAAGTCTTGGAATATCTTCAACTGGAATAGAAATCAGAGATATCTTAGTGTCGATCTAACTGAACCATAGAAGGTATTGAATTAACTTTGACTTAAATGGAAATCAGAAGAATCTTAGTATCGATTCAACTGAACCAGACAAAAGTCTTGGAATATCTTCAACTGGAATAGAAATCAGAGAGATCTTAGTATCAATCTAACTGAACCAGAGAAGGTCTTGAATTAACTTTGACTGGAATGGAAATCAGAAGAATCTTAGTATCGATTCAACTGAACCAGACAAAAGTCTTGGAATATCTTCAACTGGAATAGAATCAGAGAGATCTTAGTATCGATCTAACTGAACCATAGAATGTCTTGAGAACGTCTTTCTGAGGAAAATGTTGAAATATCCCTTCATCGGACGTAGGTTTTGGGAAGACTACCAGGCCACGTACGTAGTCAACGGTGTTTGTTGATTTGATCTTTCCCTGAAAAAGGTAAAGATTTAGTCGTATGCAATGTCATGATGTATGAAATGCATTGTGTGATAATGTTCTCAAAACAAATGAGATTATGATGTATGCGATGTGTATGCGCATGCCATGATGTATGAATATGGGATGCTGTTGCAATATTTCTTAGTCTGGTAAAATAAATCCCTGACTGTTGCTGAAGAGTGTTGGGAAGCTGAATCCTTCATTTCTGCTGGGGATGATGAATGGATATGATTTGCCGGGGATTTCCTCTTTCCGTTTGAGGATGTTCTGCTGGGGATTCTTAACTCCTGCCTGAGAATTAATCTGTGGAGAGAGATAATACTTTGTTGGAAGGTTTTATTGATGCAGAGAGATATACTCTGTTGGAGAATAAACTTCCGCAGTTAGAGAAATAAACCCTACCAGGGAGGAGGTTTTATGAACGGTTTAAGGTTATAAATCTCGACTGGGGAATATAGATTTCAGCTCCTGACTAGAGGAAGTAATTCCTGCTCGGGGAAGGAGAGATCAAAACTTTGGTTGTTTCTACTCTGTGGGGAACATAGACGTCACGGGGTCGTATGTAATGGTGACTTCGTCTCAACTGTCCCTGCCCCTATACCATGCTGGAAAGAGTAACTGTCGGGACCACAAATGGCTCTTTTAGACTTTGCCCGTTTCTTAAAGTCATTAGCAACTGTCTTTCTGTTTCTTATGTAAGTATTTGTGAACAGTGATCATATTTAAATGCATATGTCAAAAATAACCATTAGACGTTTTTGCAAAACAAAACAGAAAAAATAAAAACAAATAGTTTTGTACTTTCAAAGAAATGATTTATATTGATTTCTGAAGTTCGCCTATAACAGGCATTTTGTACAAAGAGACTGACGTTCTAGTAGGAGAATTCCGTCGTAGAAAATGAAAATTACACAAAATAATGTATAAAGAGAAAACAGCTATGTGTGATAATCCCATTGAGTTTCAATTCTGCTATTGCCCCTATGTCTTTGAGCATCTCATCACTTTGCTACTCGTCCGAAGCTGACTGGATTGATCGATACCATTTGAGCTTGATAGTTGATACTGAGGTATGGTCGCAAGGTGATCCAGTGGGACATAATTGTACGCTTCAAATCCCTAACTTTTTCCTGGACCGCCCTTTCGGGTTTTCAGTCCACCGGGATACCATTTTTTGCCCAAGCCTCCTTTTCAGGTTTTCGACTTGCCGGGTGTACAGATTTTTTTGTATGTATATCCCTAATTTTTGCCCGAACCCTTTTGGTTCGTCGGGATACCCTTATTTTTGCCTAGTCCAGTCAACCTAGCGGGTCCTTATTCATGCATAGTATCTTTTCACTATGTCCACATTAACAGGGTGATGAAGGTCGTCACCATCCATGGTGGTCAGAATCATGGCTCCACCGGAAAATATGCTTTTGATTACAAATTTCCCTTCGTACGTGGGATTCCATTTTCCCCTGGGATCACTTTGTGGTAGTATGATTCATTTGATTACCAGATCACCCAATTGATATAATTGACGTCTGACCTTTTTGTTGAAGGCCTTGATCATCCGCTTTTGGTATATCTGACCATGACAGACAGCAGCAAGCCTTTTCTCATCAATCAGATTCAGCTGATCAAGACGAGTCTGGATCTAATCATCTTCGTTCAAACCTGCATCCTTCATGATCCTCAAAGAAGGGATCTGGACCTCAATAGGCAAGACAACCTCCATACCATATACCAGAGAATAAGGTGTTGCCCCTGTTGACGTACGTGTTGAGGTGTGGTAACCATGAAGAGCGAATGGTAACATCTCATACCAATCTTTGTATGTCACTGTTATCTTCTGTATTACTTTCTAAATATTCTTATTAGCAGCCTCCACAGTGTCATTCATCTTCGGCCGGTAAGGGGAAGAATTATGATTCTGGATCTTGAATTGTTTACAGAGTTAGGTGATCATTGTATTATTGAGATTTGTACCATTGTCTGTGATGATTTTATCTGGCACACCATACCGACAAATCAGGTTATGCTTGATAAACCGCGCCATAACATTCTTGGTAACAGTAGCAAAAGAGGCAGCCTCAACCCACTTCGTGAAGTAATCAATGGCCACTAGGAAGCAGCGATGCCCATTGGAAGCGGTAGGTCTAATATCTCCGATCATGTCAATGCCCCACATTTCAAAGGGCCAGGGAGCCGTCAAGACATTCAAGGGCACAGGAGGTACGTGTACTTTATCAGCGTAGATCTGGCATTTGTGACAAGTTTGGGAATGCTGATAACAGTCTGCTTCCATAGTGGACCAATAGTATCCTGCCCGTAGGATTTTTTTAGCCATGGTGTGTCCACTAGAGTGGGTGCCAAAGGTACCTTCGTGTAAATCTGCGATAATCCTCTCTGCTTCGCTCTTGTCTACATAACGAAGTAAAGTAGAGTCGTGGTTGCGCTTGTAGAGGATTCCATTACTGAGGAAGAATTTTGCGGAGAATCTTCTCAGAAACTTTTTATTATTAACCGATGCTCCCTCGGGATATTCTTGAGCCTCGAGATACCTTTTCACTTTGTGAAACCAAGGTTTATCTGCTACTTCTTCGGTGTCAATATCATAGAAGTATGCTGGTTCATCCCACCTCTCAATAGTGATCCGAGGAGCCTCGTTGTCACACTTGACCTTGAACATAGATGACATGGTAGCTAGCGCGTCCGCTAACTAGTTCTCTTTTCGTGGAAAATGTTCAAAGGTGACCTCTTCAAAGTGTGGAAACAATGTCAGCACATGTTCTTTGTAAGGGATGAGATTTGGGTTCTTTGTGTCCCACTCTCCTTTGATCTGACTTATTACCAAGGCTGAATCCCCAAATACACTCAAGAACTTAATCATCAGGTCAATAATAGATTTGAGACCCATGATACTTGCTTCATACTCTGCCATATTGTTGGTACAATTGAAACATAATCTAGCGGTGAAAGGAGTATGACAGCCCTCTAGAGATATGATTACAGCACTGATGCCATTGCTGAGTGCGTTGGAGGCTCCATCAAAAACCATAGTCCATCAGGATCCTTCCTCAGGTCCTTCATCCGGTCCAGGTTCTTCATAGTCAGTCACTAGCATAATATTCTCTTATGGGAATTCAAAGTTCATGGATTGGTAGTCATCCAAAGCCTGATGAGCCAAATGATCAGCTAATACACTTTCCTTGATTTCTTTCTGGGTTGTGTATTAGATATCGTATTCGGTCAGGATCATTTGCCATCTTTCTATTCTTCTAGAGAGAGGGGGCTTCTCGAAGATGTACTTGATCGGATCCATCTTAGATATCAACAAAGTAGTGTGGGTCAACATATATTGTCTCAGTCGGCGAGCAACCCATGCCAAAGCACAACAAGTTTTCTCGAGCAGTGAGTATCTTGTTTCACAATCGGTAAACTTTTTGCTAAGGTAGTATATTGCATGCTCTTTTCGACCGGACTCGTCATGCTGCCCCAGCACACACCCCATTGATATATCTAGCACTATTAAGTACATTATCAAAGGTCTTCCTTCAATCGGAGGCATCAAAATTGGAGGCTCTTGAAGGTAATCCTTGATTCTCTCGAAGACGGTCTGGAATTTGTCATTCCATTTTACCACTTGATCTTTCTTCAGGAGTTTGAAGATTGGCTCACCAGTAGCAGTTAAATGGGAAATGAATCTGGCAATGTAATTCAGGCGTCCCAAGAAGCCTCTAACCTCCTTCTCAGTGCGAGGAGCTGGCATCTCTTGTATAGCCTTCACCTTTGCAGGGTCTACCTGAATACCCTTGTCACTGACAATGAAACCTAGGAGTTTACCAGACCTTACCCCGAAGGTGCACTTGTTCGGATTTAACCTCAGCTTGTACATCTTCAACCTATCAAACAATTTTTGTAGATGATTAAGGTGCTCTTTTTCCGTTTGAGACTTGGCTATCATGTCATCAACATAGACCTCTATCTCATGGTGAATCATGTCATGAAACAAAGCCACCATGGCTCCCTGATAGGTTGCACCGGCGTTCTTCAACCCTAACAATATCACTTTGTAGCAGAAAGTGCCCCATTATGTGACGAAGGTTGTCTTCTCCATGTCTTCAGGTGCCATCTTGATCTGATTGTAACCAGAGAAATTGTCCATGAAGGAAAAGATCTTGTGCTGCATGGTGTTGTCAACCAGAACGTCAATGTGGGGAAGAGGAAAGTCATCCTTGGGGCTTTCCCTATTCAAATCTCTATAGTCCACACATATTCGTACCTTGCCGTCCTTTTTAGGCATCGGGACTACATTAGCAACCCATTGGGGATAAGAGGTGACAGCTAAGAACCCAACATTGAACTGTTTCATAACCTCTACTTTGATCTTCTCGGACATTTCAGGGCGCATACGACATACCTTTTTCTTTACCGGAGGGTAATCTTCTTTGGTTGGTGTTGTACCCCAATTTTTGCCCCTAAGATCCTTTCATCATACCATGTTGATTCATTCACAATAAGATCACACTAGAATTCTTGTTCCCCTCCCTATATGTAGCTTTGCCCTTTTGAGGAATCACCAAGCACCTTGACTTATGTTCTTTTGTGATCATGAATATTGTTTTTGTCTTGATTTCTTCTTTCAACTAAATAAAATGCAATGTTGGTTTGTCTTGCTTGTTATCCATGTAGGTAAAGGCAATGGGATTTAACAAGTTACCCCATAGGTTCATGAGTTTATTTCCAAGCCCTAGTCAATAAAGCTTGAGAAGTTCAAACCTCACAGTTGGCTTGGTTTTGGAATAATTTGCATGGCAAGGTTGTTTTGGTTCATCACATTTCAAGGTTATCAAATTTGGTTGAAAAGCACAAGGGGTTGATTGGAGAAGTTGTCATGGTTGGACAAGATTTTATTCCATTTGGTCACAAGTGCATATTTATCTCAATGTTCAAGACATGGAAGTGGTTTTGGTGGCTATGAGTTCTCATTATCATCCTCTACAACTTCTATTTACAAATCATGTGTGTTGGTACAAGAAGTTTGTTCAAAATTGTCAAAGTTCCTCAAAGCATTCTCTTGATCTAAGGAGCTAGGGTTTTGAACTTCAAAGGAATATGTATTTCTCATCTCTTGGTATTTTTAAGTGATTCCAAAGATATATTTCTCTTCAAAGGGTTATTAACAAATCACTCCAAAAGTTTCAAGGAGTTGTCATGAGGAAGAGACTCAATGAGGAAGAAAGATTACAAGTCCTCCAGATGAATCCTCAATTTTCCATGTGTGACTTCAAATGATCATAACTTGGTAAATTTTTATCACCTTGAGCCCATTCATTTTCCATAATGATCTTGAAGGTGTGAACTTTATGCCTTCTTTTATGTGCAAAGTGAGAAAATGGATGGAAGTTGCCTTAAGGATACAAAAGATTATAGGTCATTTCATGATTATTTGCCAACTTCAACAATTCAAAACTCTCTCAATTTTTGGAGATTTTAAATGGTTCAAGTTTCAAAATGTCATTCAAGAGATCTACTTCATGCCATCTTTTTTGGTCAAGAGCAAATTCCAAGTGGAAGGCCATGTTTGGATGCAAGACAATATAGGTCATTTTTGAAGAAGAACTTGAAATATTTATAAGTATGGAAAGTCAACTCTTTTTCTCCAACTTTGACTCAACACAACTTTCAGATCAAGCATCCATTTGATTCCATTCTTTTTCCATTGCAAAGCTTGTAACCTCATCTTTCTAAAGCATCAAGAATCACACCTTAAGACCCCTTGAGCTAAGAATGCCATTGTTTCAAAAGTGGTAACTTGGAATTGAAGTTCCATTGTGTTGTACCCCAAAATTTTCCCTCTCATTTTATCAAGATTCCCCTCACAAGACTCTTTGGACTCAAGACCAAATTAGGGTTTTGCTCTGCTCAAGACATCTCCTTGCACTGATCACCTAAATTAGGGTTTGAGTTTGCACAAGGAATTTTGGACTTCCAATTCCCCATGTGACTTTCATACTTCATGTTGGACTTATAAGATTGCCTCTACCAAATTTCAACCCTTGAATCAAATTTTTGCCCAGTCAATTGGACAGTTGACCTAGAAATCAGCTGTATTGGGGAAAAAGTCAATTGTGGCCAATTTACAGTCAAACCTCATAATTTTTTATCCACATCAACATTATAGACTCATATGAACCATTTGATCAAGTTTGGATCACAACTCCTCAAGAAATTTGATCTGATCATCAGAAGGGCAAAATGGTCATTTTTAGGGTTTTGCCTGTATAAAGGCAATTTCTGATTTTTCACCTAGCCAGTGGAAAATTGGGTTCAATCATGGATTCAATAACTCAAGGGTATCATCTTGACCTAATCACAAGGTTCAAAAGATCTCAAATGCATTGGATTGACAAATGAATTTTCCAGTCAACTGATCAAAAATTGACTGTACACTGAAAAGTCAAACTTTGACTTTTTGGTCAAAATCAAGTGCCAAGGGTCATTTTTCATCAATATGTGTCAAAACACGAAACTTGTTCATCAAGAAACCTAATTTTGCAAATTAGGGTTTAAGATTGAAAAATTTCATAACTTAGAATTTTTCTAACTTATGAAATTTTCTTATTTTTCCCAACTTTGCCGAACATTTTCATCATGATTCAATTGGATTCAAACAAAACTTCCAACATGAAAGTTGTACTCCTACACAAAATATACAACTTTGATTGACAAAGTTTTCCCAAAAGAAGCTTGGATCTCAAGTTATGGTTTTTGGAACAAGGGTCCATGGAACTTTTAACTTAGTGAAATTTTGCCCTAGTTTAGGCAGGATTTTGACCTATCTTCATGGCAATTTTTCACCTAGTTCCACTTGGAATATCAAAATTCATTTCAAATATGGATTGTAGAGCATGTTACAAGCTTTCCAAAATCATTTATGTTTAGGGAGAATCGAAGGTTTGAATTTGGAAAAAACTCACTTTTGATCCATGGCATTTTCATGTTGACACAAGTTGCAAAATATGTCCAACTTTGTTTGTACTTGAATACAGGTCTCTAAACCCTTCCACACTCAAAAATTGAATGCAAACTCATTGGTTTAAGGCATTATTCTGATTATTGGAAGTTTACACAAGGGTTTAATCTATTTTTGGCAAAAAGCTAACTATGCCATTTTGATAAAGGCAACTTTATGTCAACTTGATTCCCTTGAGCCTTGAACCCCTCTCTTTGCAGCAAACAAGTTCCATAAACTTAGGCAAAGGTACAACAATCTTATGCATGCTAGAAGATAGCCTGTACAGGCCTGTCTTGTATCACTTCACACTTTTACTCAAAAACCAAGTAAACTTGCAAAATAGCCACATCTTTGAAATCTGATAAGAACAAAGTTTGTAAGCATTCAAAACAACTTTTGCACATTGCCTTGAGCCAGAAGCACGAGCTATCCAACCCTCAAGCCCTCTTGAACATCAAAACACCTTCTTCTTGCAAAACAGGGCAGTTTCTGCACTTTGAGTTCCAAAACAAAAACTACTCGTGCGTTTTGTCCCAAACCAGTTCCAATATCTTCCATATAACCCACCTAAGTTATCCCAAACATTGGCCATTGACTGTAACTCCATTTGCAAGCTTCACCATTTCTGATTTCAGCTTGTGCAGGTTGACTTCTATAGGCTTATTCAAGCAAGCTCAAAGCAAACAAAGCATTGGGGAAGGTCAGAGGAAGTTCAGGCAAGCTCACAAACATCTCAGGCCTCATTGAAAACCTCCACATTGCCATACACGAGTTCAACTGAAACATGTATTTTCCAACTTTCTATCTCTCTATTTAGGAATCATTAGGCTTAGGTTTATGAATAAAAAATGTAGTACTCATAGCCCTTAAGCTGTACATATGCATATATTTCATTTAAGTTAAGTGTGTTGAGAGAATTTGATTGATGAACATTCTGAAAAAGTTAGGTTAGAAATTAGGGCCAGAGAAATTCTCTCTGGTCTTTGAGAGTTAGATTAAGTTTTTTATTTGGTTGGAATCATGTTGAGAAATGCTATAACTTTCATGTTGTGAGTTTTTGCTTTAGAGCACGTATGCAGGAGTTGGACATTTGTACAGGAAACGCACGTATTTTGTTTGAACGAAGGTTGAAGATGAAGTAGTTGGGCTAGGCCTGGCTATTTCTCACTTTTGGCACCCCCCAGCTTGTTGACTGCACCCCCCTGGCCCATTTCATTATTTTTTTTATATTTTTCTATTTCTTTTTCATTTCTGACTTTATTTTATTTTTTCTAAACTTAAAAAATTACCAAAAATATTTTCATAAATTTTCACATTTTATTTTGTATTTTTTATTATTTTTTCTAATATAAAAATAATTATTAAATAACGTACTTTTATTTTTATTAATAAAAACTTGAAAATAATACATAAAAATATTATATTTTTATTTTTTATTATTTACATTCTTAAATAATATTTTTTCTAATATATTTTTATTTTTTGACATTTGTATATATTTTATTATTTTATTTTATTGTTCATAAATAATATATATATATATATATATATATATATATATATATATATATATATATATATATATATATATATATATATATATATATATATATATATATATATATATATATATATATATATATATATATATATATATATATATATATATATATATATATATATATATATATATATATATATATATACTTTCTTAAAATAAATTAGGGTTTTACCCTTAACAAAAATAAATTTTTATTTTCATTTTTTAATACATTAAATATTATATTTTTACACACATAAAAATAATACAAAAAACATTTTTTTGCATATTTATAATATATTGCATATTTATTTAATTGTCCATTTAAATACTTGCCTATTTATTTATTTGCATAATTAATTCAATTTGGATGTAATAGTTAATCTTAGGGTTTTATTTTCTTGTAAATACTCCCCATTCAAAATTGTATCCCCCCTCCCCATATCAATGTTGTAATAGTCGTAGATTTATTTTACGCATTTATAGCTTTCAAATATGCCATGATAGAGATTAGGGTTTGTATGCAATATCCAAAATCAAAACAAATAGCTAGACCTAAAACAAGACAAAAAAATGCATGAAAATGACAACACAATGCACACATGCACCCCTAGGGTTTCATCCACTTGTTGCCTTTAAAATGGCCATGGTATGCATGTTGAGTATCTTGGCAAAACAAAAACAAAACAAAAACAAAACAAAAAGATCATAGTCCCTCGATGACGCTATCTTGGTTGCCTATACAAAATGATCTAGTCCCTCAAAAAATTGCTAAAGATACTTAGCACCATTGCTATCATGGTCAATACGATGACCCGCGCGTGTCCCGTTTAACATCCAAATACAAGGTTGTTTACCAAATGCAATGGTAAAATAACAATGTAAAAGGGTTAAAAATGTGTAGGAAATACTCTTGAGTAGATAGGGTAGACAACTCTTAGTTACTTGATCAAAACTTGCAAAAACATCCTTGCTATTTTCAAACACACCTCACAAACACAATTTAAACACATTTCCCAAAAACAAACTTTCAAACATTGAAACATCTTTTCAAAAGACAGACACCTTTGTATATATTCAAACAAGAATCATTACAAAGGTTGCACAACGATGGCCTCTTTTCAAAACATTTTTCAAGACCACACACAAAGCACCATTTCAAACAATTGAAAAGCAAAATCAAGTGATCTAAACAAGTAACTTAGAGCCCATGGATAACCATGGATGAAAAGGGTGCTTGCACCTTCCCTTTTCATAATCTACCCCCCGAACCCAAGAAAACATCTCAAAAGGTCTTACCTGTGCTTTTTGACCTTTCCTTTGGATAAAATAAAAAGTCGATGGCGACTCTTGCTAAACCGAAACATTTGCAAACACAAACGCAAAACCTCAAGTCAGTTCTCCCACCGTATCACAGAACTGGAGACTCTGCTGGGGAGTCATCTAAAAGTGGGGTTACCTTAGGGTTTAGATCACCTTTACATGCTTATCTTGTTTGCTTTGATTGCTTTACATTTGGTTCTATTATTTGGGTTTAAATCCTCTACCCCGATTTGGGAAACATTCATAGGTAAATAGCAATACGTTATGGAGACTGTGCGGGGTATACCGACATGGTTGAAGAAATAGCTATATTAGTGTGACATATTTGTGGGTACCGGTAGCCTTTGAGTCAATCAAAGAGAATACGGGGCCGCTGAGTGATGTCATGAAGCACTAATGGACTTTTAGAACCTTTACTTGACCATCTTGTCCTTATTAGGGGTAGTGAGATGACCGGCTTTGGTGCAGTCCGAAGTTGGTAGATACTCGATACTACACTCATTGAGGGTTGTTTTCTTGGAATATTTCGGTCGCCAGTAAAGTGGCTAAACTGAAACAATGAACACAGAAAATAATCCGGTGATATTGAGCTCCTTAGAACCCGGTTACTATTTATAGGACAGGTTGAGCCAACTAAACTTCAAGAGGGTACTTAGCTATGAAACCCCATGCAAGCCTGAAACTAGGAACTTATGTGACTTGCTTGTACATATGCTTGTGTATACATCATAAACATCATGAAGCATCATTTGCATCCACTAACTATTTCAAGGATTTGGATCTTCATCTTTGTTCCTGTTTTATAGGTTATGGAATCACTCCGCAGGAAAACAATCCAAGTCAACCTTGTGAGAATTCCTCCTCTACTCAAGGAGCTTGCTTTCAAGATTCCAGAGAACTTTCCCTTCACTGAAAGACATGGTAGACTTCTCAACTTTGTCAACTCCAACATTGAAGAAGACATGGTGAAAGTTCTCTTCCAGTTCTTTGACCCCCTACACCATTGCTTTACATTTCCTGATTACCAACTAGTGCCTACTTTGGAGGAATTTTCTCAACTCCTGAGGATTCCTATTCTCCATCAACTACCCTACAATGGTACAGAAAGAGAGCCAAATCCTGAAGATGTTGCTCAAGCCTTACACTTGCAACCATCTGACATCAAAGGTCATTGGGAAACCAGAAGTGGTGTCAAGGGTTTCTTGGCAAAGTTTCTGTTTGAGAAGGCACAAGAATGATGGAATTCTCTAGATCTGCAAGCTTTTGAGAAGATTATAGCACTTCTCATCTATGGGTTGGTCTTGTTCCCAAACCCTGACCAGCTTATAGATGTGAATGCTTTCAAGATTTTCATATCTCGAAATCCTGTGCCTACATTGCTTGGGGATATCCTCCACTCATTTCACACACGAACAATGAGGAAAAGAGATGTTCTCATGTGTTGTACTCCTCTTCTAGCAAGGTGGTTTATTTCTCACCTTCCCCAGTCAGTTTTGAAGAATGAGCAAGGCTTGAGGTGGTCACAACGGTTGATTACTCTTACACATTATGATGTTCATTGGTGTTCTCGGTCCAGAGAAAATGTCATCATCGTTGATCGTTGTGGGGAATTCCCTAATGTCCCACTACTTGGCATTAGGGGAGGCATTACCTACAACCCCTGCTTGGCTCTGAGACAGTTTGGGTATGCCCGAAGGGATGGACCACATGACATGCTGATTCCAGATTTGGTTTTCGACTTCGACAACGACGCTCAAGGACTTCGACAAAGGTTTATCCGAGCTTGGAGGATGCCAAAGAAAGTGGACAGTAAGACATTGGGACACAAGAATTCCACCCCCCTTGAGCCTTACCTCAAGTGGGTACGAACCCGCGCCCAGAGTCTTATGATGCCTTACCCCTACATTCTCCCTGTAATCAAAGAGACTGTTATGGAAGGAGAGGTTCCATACACCCTCCTACATCCTGACATGCCAACATCATTGGAAGATTTGCAAAAGAGTTGGATACAACTCAAGGAAGAACGGAACACTTTTGAAGCCAACTTCTACGCCAGTGAGAAGAAGGTTTTGGAACTTACTCATCGACTCCACGAAGAGCAGACTCTCAACACCTACATAGCACCAAAGAGGATGCGCAACGTCTTTTTACCTTAGAATTTTATATTATTTTGCCCATGGGGCATTTATGTACTAACAAATTCTATCTTATTAATATGACGTGCGTTCTTTTTTGTTTACAACAAATTTGAATTTATGAATACTTGAATGCATTACATGAATACATATCATTCATCATATGCATAAGCAGGTCTTCACACTAGGTTTCCTTATCTCTCTGTTGTTTATTTCAGCGAGATGGATATAGAGCAGACGGTCAAAGACCTACAAGCGCAAAATTCACAGTTCCAACAACTACTCATGACCTTGGCAAAGGGTCAGGAGGATCTTAAAGCACTGCTGGAAAAGGAAAAGGAAAAGGAAAAGGAAAAATAAAAGGAGAAAAAGAAAAAGAAAAGAGTGGGTGTGGCTACTTTGGGAAGAAGATTTGAGAACCAAGCTAGAAGGGTCCTGGATTTCCCCTCGACATCTGATGAAGGGGTTGGCAAAGGAAAGGGAGCTGCAGTGCCCTCTGAGTCTGAGGAAGAAGAAGAAGAAGAAGAGGATGAAGATTACTCTGAGCAGCAATACCCTCCTGCAGACGAAAAGTACAAGAATCTGGAAGAACGTCTGGCTGCCATGGAGGTACAAAGAGTGTCTGGGTTGTATTTCGAGGAGCTAGGGTTGGTTGCTGGGATTGTGATTCCCCCTAAATTCAAGGTTCCTGCATTTGCTAAATACGATGGTTTATCTTGTCCGAAGATGCATCTACGGTCTTACGTCAGAAAGATCCAACCTCATTCTTCTGATAAGGATCTGTGGGTCCACTTTTTTCAAGATAGTTTGTCGGGTATGCAATTGGATTGGTTCTACCAGCTTGAGAGATCTGATGTGCACAATTGGGAGGATTTGGCTGCTGCCTTCTACAGAAAATATCAATATAATGCAGATTTAGCACCTACCCGTACTTAATTACAGAGTATGGGTATGGTCTCTAATGAAGGCTTTAAGGAGAATGCCTAGAAATGGAGGGACTTAGCTGAAAGTGTGCAGCCACCTTTGTCTGAGAGAGAGCTTGTGGATATGTTTTTGGGGACCCTGTAAGGTCCATTCTTTAATCACTTGATCGGGAGTTCGTATGCGGGGTTCACCGAGTTAATTCTGACTGGTGAAAGAGTTGAAGCTGGCATTAAGAGCGGTAAAATTAAAAAAGATGCATCTGCTTCTGCTGCTATCAAGAAGACCTTTCCAGCCAAGAAAAAAGTCTCAACTGTTTACTCCCAGAGAAGTCAAAAAAGAGTCGAGCGCCGGCCAGCGGTGGGGGCTGTAATGATTCAGAATTCCGCAGCTGATCAACCTCGAAACAGTTAATCCAGAACCAACCAAGCAAGGGTGGAAAGGCCTGCACGACAATTCACCCAGATCAATATGAAACCTGCTCAGGTTCTCCCTCATCTGTTGAAGTTAAACCTTACAAGCTTGAAAGAGGCGCCAAAGAATCTGAATACCTCTTCTCCCTACTACCATTCAAATGCAAAGTGTGCCTATCATATAGATAGCGTGGGGCATGACACCAACAATTGTTGGGGCCTCAAAAATAAGATCCAGGATTTAATAGATGCCAAAGAGGTGGAGTTTGACGCCCCTGAAAAACCTAATGTGATATCCGCTCCAATGCCAAAACATGGTCATAATGTCCATGCTATTGAAGAAGATCTTTATGTTGCTGCTGTTGATGACTTAATGACTCCATTACCAATGATCAAGATGAATCTGTTGAAAGCCGGGATTTTCCCGGGCTGTGAAAAAGATTGCTACATTTGTTTGTCCTTACAATCCGACTGTCCGCTGTTGAAGTTAGGCATCCAACGCCTAATGGATAATCAAGAAATCCTCTTTGAGAAAACTCCTGTTACTCCTGTTACTCCAACTCCTATCAACTATGTTGCTATAATTACCATTTCTGCCAGTCTTTCCAAGGTCTCCAAAAGACCTGTTAAGATTACACCCGATCCAAAGTTTGTACCTATGAAGATAACTATGCCGGGGCCTATCCCATACAAGTCCAACAAAACAATACCGTGGAATTATGGAGGAGAGATCTTCTACCACGGTGTTAAGCAGATTGAATTAGTTGAAGAAAGTTCCGATGAAGAGACTCCTGACATAGGAAATATTGCGGGGACGAGTAAGATCACCTGCAGCGGAAGAATTTTCTCTCCGGAGATTGCTCCTCCAAGGGAAATCTTCGGACCCTCAAGTGCTCCTAAGGTTACTCCTGTGCCGGCCAACATCTCTCTGCAGACTCCAGTGATTGAAGAAATTGTTACTCCCGAAGTTGTACCCTCTGCTGTTACTGCTGATAAAGGTAAGGGGATCCAAGAAGCGCTCGTCAGGACGAGGGCTCAGCCTTTGGTAATCCCCGAGACCACTCAAAAGGAAATGGAGGAGATTTTAAAGATAATTAAGAAAAGCGACTATGATTTCGTAGAACAACTGGGGCAAACCCCTTCAAAAATCTCTATGCTAGCCTTGTTGCTCTGTTCCGAAGCTCATGCCAAAGCTTTGATCAAGTTCTTGAAGACGGCCCATGTGCCTCAGGAAACCTCCACGGACCAGTTCCAGGAGTGTGTAGCCAGCCTAACAGCCGATAACGGTCTTGGCTTCTATGATGCCGATTTAACATCTAAGGGGAGAAAGCATAATGACGCGCTGTATGTCTCGGTGGAATGTAGAGGGACTACTCTTGCCCACGTTCTGGTTGATACTGGGTCATCTTTAAATGTCTTTCCTAGAAAAGCATTGGATAGACTAGATTGCGAAGGTCTAATTTTGAAGCCCAACAACATCATTGTCAGGGCCTTCGATGGTTCTAAACAGATGGTCCTCGGGGAGGTGGACATCCCGATTAAAGTGGGTATAGAAATTTTCAACTCCACATTTTATGTCATGGATATCCGTCCCTCCTACTCTTGCTTATTAGGAAGGCCCTGGATTCATCATGCTGAAGTCGTTACATCTACTCTGCATCAGAAGCTTAAGTACCCTGTCCAGGGGAAATTGTGACAGTTCGTGGCGAGGAGGAGTATATGATAAGCCATCTGAATTCATTCTGCTATGTTGAATTAGATGGTGAATTCATCGAGACCCCCTTTAAGCACTTTGAAGAGGTTTCTCCTGAAGTTGCGGCAGCCAAGACAATGACTTCTGTGCCCATCATTACCAAACCTGTGTCTCGGATGTCATCCCTTAAAGATGCGAAGGATATGATTGAGGAAGGAGGAAGCACAACATGGGGTCAACTGCCAGATTTTCCTTACAAGACAGATAAGTTCGGCTTGGGTTTCACTGCTGCTAGTCAGAAGGCTGTGCGTCACTCCCGGGCTGGAGGGCCACCGGTAAAGATCACCCATCATGGAGTTCATGCTTTGGAGGATGGTGAAGAGGAGAGCAATCTTGAAGACTGAATCTTTCTAACTATTGAAGGAGGGCTGAACAACTGGGAGTGGAAATACTTCGTTCCCATTACTTTCGTCAATCAGTAATTTATCTTTTGAACATTTTCTGTTGGTCTGTAATAATTTTTAAACAATTCGTACACTTTTTGCCTTATGCCTTACCCGAGGCATATAGGTCCATTTGTAAGGGCTTGATTTTTCATCTTCACATGCCATTTTAATGAATCATGGACGTTTTCATATATAAACTTTTGTGTTCATTGTCTTTCTTTTTACATTTTATTTGTTCAAAGGTGGCTATCCCTTACACACACCCACACTCATAAAATGCAGGTACCCATCCACTCCAGATTCCATGGGTAACAATTCTACTATGGCCTTCAGTGACTCTGAAGATCTGGTCAATCATGCCGAATACGAAGGTGATGAAGACTGTGAAGTGCCTGGAGAGTTGGCTAGATTGTTGCAACATGAAGAAAGGGCTATTCTACCTCATGAGGAGTTGTTAGAGACTATCAACTTGGGAACAGAGGAAGACAAAAAAGAAGTTAAAGTGGGTGCCAACCTAGAGCCAAATGTCAAGGAGCGCTTAGTTCAGCTATTGAATGAATATGTTGAGATCTTCGCCTGGTCTTACGAAGACATGCCGGGACTAGATACAGATATTATGGTTCACCGTCTCCCTACAAGAGAAGACTGTCCACCAATGAAACAGAAAGTCCGCCGAATGAGGCCCGACATGTCCGAAAAGATCAAAGCTGAAGTGATGAAGCAATTCAATGCTAGCTTCCTTGCTGTTACTTCCTATCCACAATGGGTTGCTAACATTGTGCCCATGCCTAAAAAGGACGGCAAAGTCAGAATGTGTGTGGATTATAGAGATTTAAACAGGGCTAGCCCTAAAGATGACTTTCCACTACCGCACATTGACATCTTGGTTGACAATACAGCTCAGCACAAGGTATTTTCTTTCATGGATGGATTTTCAGGGTACAACCAGATCAAAATGGCCCTCGAAGACATGGAGAAGACTACTTTTGTTACTCAGTAGGGTACCTTCTGCTATAAAGTGATGCCATTCGGACTGAAGAATGTCGGGGCAACCTATCAGCGTGCCATGGTAGCTTTGTTTCATGATATGATACATCATGAGATCGAAGTCTACATAGACGACATGATAGCACGTTTACAGACAGAAGAAGAACACTTCGACCATCTTCAAAAGTTGTTTGTCAAGTTAAAAGAGTACAAGCTCAGACTGAACCCTAACAAGTGCACTTTCGGAGTCAGGTCCGATAAACTTTTGGGATTCATCATCAGTAACAAAAGCATCGAGGTTGATCCCATCAAAGTCAAAGCTATACAAGAAATGCCTTCCCCTCGCACTGAGAAGGAGGTCAGAGGTTTCTTGGGACGCCTAAACTACATTGCAAGGTTCATCTCTCACCTAACGTCTACCTGTGAACCAATCTTCAAGCTGTTGAAGAAAGATCAAGTGATTAAATGGAATGATGACCGTCAAGTTGCTTTTGATAAAATCAAGGAGTATTTGCTGGAACCTCCTATCTTGATGCCACCCGTCGAAGGAAGGCCGTTAATCATGTATCTGACTGTCCTGGAGAATTCAATGGGGTGCGTACTGGGCCAACATGACGAGTCTGGCCGAAAAGAGCATGCCATTTATTACCTTAGCAAAAAGTTTACCGACTGTGAGACTCGCTACTCACTGCTCGAGAAAACTTGCTGCGCTTTGGTATGGGATGCTCGCCGGCTAAGGCAGTATATGTTGACACATACCACTTTACTGATCTCTAAGATGGATCCGATCAAGTACATCTTCGAGAAGCCTGCTCTATCCGGAAGAATCGCTAGATGGCAGATGATCCTCACCGAATATGATATACAATACACAACCCAAAAAGTCATAAAGGGGAGTGTGCTAGCCGATCATCTGGCCCATCAAGCTATCGAAGATTACCAGTCCATGAGGTTCGACTTCCCCGACGAGGATATCATGACTTTGAGCAACATTGAAGAGAACAGACCGTATGACGGACCTGAACAAGGATCCCGATGGACTCTGTACTTTGATGGTGCCTCCAACGCACTTGGAAACGGTATCGGCGCGGTACTTATTTCTCCAGAAGGTTGCTATACACCTTTCACCGCTAGACTCTGCTTCAGCTGCACCAATAACATGGCCGAGTATGAAGCTTGTATCTTTGGTCTCAAGGCCGCTATCGACTTGGGAATCAAATCATTGATTGTATTTGGGGACTCAGCTTTGGTTATCAGTCAAATCAAAGGAGAGTGGGATACTAAACACCCTAACCTCATCCCTTACAAAGAACATGTCCTGACGTTGTTACCACATTTCGAGCAGATCACCTTCGAGCACTTCCCGCGAGAAGAGAATCAGCTAGCAGATGCACTATCTACAATGTCATCCATGTTTAAACTTAACTGGGATAATGAGGCTCCTCAAATCACCATTGAAAGTATGGACGAACCTGCACATTGTCACGAGATTAATACCGAAGAAGTAGTGGACCGACCTTGGTTTCATGACGTCAAAAGGTATCTCGAAGCACAAGAATACCCTGAAGGAGTTTCAGTCAACGACAAAAAGTTCTTAAGAAGGTTCGCGGCCAAGTTCTTTCTGAGCAATGGTATCCTATACAAGCGCAATCTGGATTGTGTCCTGCTCTGTTGTATGGACAAGGTTGAAGCTAAGCAGATCATGGCTGAACTACATAATGGCACCTTTGGAACCCACTCAAGCGGTCATACTATGACTAAGAAGATTATAAGGGCAGGCTATTACTGGTCTACCATGGAAGCTGATTGTCATCATCATTCTCGTACTTGCCACAAATGCCAAATCTATGCAGACAAGGTACATATTCCTCCAGTTCCTCTCAATGTCCTAACAGCTCCTTGGCCATTCGCTATGTGGGGAATCAACATGATTGGAGACATCAAGCCTACAGTATCCAATGGACATCGTTTCATCCTAGTGGCCATTGATTACTTTACCAAGTGGGTGGAAGCAGCTTCCTTCGCTTCGGTTACAAAGAATGTTGTTGCCCGCTTCATCAAGCAGAACCTCATTTGCCGGTATGGTATCCCCGACAGGATTATCACTGACAACGGTACAAATTTGAACAATACTATGATCACCGCTCTGTGCGAGCAGTTCAAGATTCAACATCACAATTCATCTCCCTATCGGCCTAAGATGAACGGTGTTGTCGAAGCTGCGAACAAAAATATCAAGAAGATCATTCAAAAGATGACAGTCACCTACAAGGACTGGCATGAGATGTGTTGTACCCCAAAATTTTCCCTCCCATTTTCTCAATAAATTCTCATCACAAAGCCTTTGGAACTCAAGATCCAGTTAGGGTTTCATCTGCTCAAGACTTCTCCTTGCACTGTTGACCCAAATTAGGGTTTGTGTTTGCACAACGATGTTTTGACCTAAAATTCCTAAGATGACTTTCTTGCTTCATATTGGACTCCCAAGTTTATCCATATCAAGTTTCAAGTCTTGATTCCAAGTTTTGCCCAGTCAATTGGACAGTTGACCTAGAAATCAACTGTATTGGGGGAAAAGTCAATTGTGGCCAATTGACAGTCAAATCTCATGGAAATTGACCCACATCAACATTATGAACTCACATGGACCATTTGATCAAGTTTGGATCACAGTTCCTCAAGAAATTTGATCAGATCACCAAAAGGGCAAAATGGTCATTTTTAGGGTTTTGACTGCACAAAGGCAATTTTTGACTGTTTGACCTAGCCAATGGCAAACCAAGCTCACATATGGACTCAAGGACCCCATGGAATTATCTTGACATGCTCAATAAGTTCAAAAGATCCCAAGTACACAAGATTGACAATTGAATTTCCTAGTCAATTGATCAATTTTGACTGTATACTGAAAAGTCAAACTTTGACTTTTTGGTCAAAATCAAGAGTCAAGATTCATTTTTCATCAAAACATGCCAAATCATGAAACTTGTTCACCAAGAAATCAAAATTTGCAAATTAGGGTTTGAAATGGGAATTTTTCATAACTTGGAATTTTTCTAAGTTATGAAAAACCCTAATTTTTTCCCAACTTTGCCCCACTTTCTCACCAAGATTCATTTGGATTCAAGCAAAAGTCAAAACATGAAAGTTGTAGCTTGTTGCATAATCTACAACTTTGATTCACAAAGTTTTCCCAAAAGAAGCTTGTATCTCAAGTTACAATTTTTGGAGTAAGGGTACTAAACCATTCTTAACTTAGTGAAATTTTAACCTATTTTGGCAAGGTTTTCTACCCAACTTCAAGGCCATTTTCCATACACTTCCACTTGGAATTTCAATTTGAATTTCAAAGATGGATTGTAGTACACATTCCAAGCTTTCCAAAATGTCCAAGAACTCATCAAACAACCTCATAACTTGAGAGAATCGAATTATGCAATATGGCAAAAACTCACTTTTGAATTGGTCAATTTCCATGTTCATAGCTTGTGCAAATTTCTCAAATCAGCATGCAACTTGATTACAGGCCTCTAAACCATTCAACACTCATAATTTAATGCATATTCATTGTGCCAAGACCATGTTCTATGTGTTCAAGCATTGCATGATGGATTAATCCCAAAATAGATAAAGCATTTCTTCCATTTTTGCAAAAGCAAGCTTTATGTCATAATGCAAATCCAAGAAGTACAATTCAAATCTAATTGGCACAAGTTTATGGACTAATTGCACTGATTAAGACTGAGTTATGCAGCATAGTATGGGGGCCTGTACAGGCTAGAAACATCAAGTGGCCTTTGCTTTCTTAAGTGTGAAGAAAAGTATCATAACATAGACCAACTTCCATTCCTGCAAACGAAGCCTTAGAAAAAGTTATCAAGCACATTCCAAACATCAAACATAAGCTAGAACACGAGCCTTTGGCCTCCAATACCTTGACAAACTCAGAATCACTCTCAAACTGCAAAAACAGAGCTACCTCTGCAGATTGAGTTCCAACTCTTAATCCTTTCAAGCATTCTTGCCCAAACCACTTCAGACACCTTCCCTACCATCAATCCAAACTATCCAAAGCATTAGAAGCAACCTGTAACTCCTCTAATCCTTTTGGCCATTTTCACTTTTCTGATTTGCAGGTGAAGTGCTCTAGCACGATTCAAAAGCTTTCAAGACAAATTAAAGCTTGGAATAGCATCCCTGGACATCAAGGAAGCTATACCAATCATCACCTTGCACTGAAAGCTTCTCCATTGCTAGATAGAACTTCAGCTGAACAGGTAAGTTCATGAACTCGTATCTCTCTTATTAGGCATTGTTAGCTTTAGGTTTGTGAAGAGAATATGTCACATTCATAGCCCTGAACATGCCCATATAATTAGATTTCATTTATATTATGTGTGCTGCAAGAATTTTGAGTCTGAACATGGCATAAAAACTAGGTCAGAAATTGGGGGAGAAGAAATTCTCCCTCATCTTAGGGAGTTAAGTCAAGTTCTTTACATGGTTGGATTCGTCTTCTCATGCTCTACATTTTTCATGTTGTGAGTTTTGCTTGAAAGTCCAGGAATCAAGAGATGGAAAACGCGTGTTCTGGTTGTTCATACAGGTCTGAGGTTGAAGACAAAGTCTTCTTGGGCTGGGCCTGAGTTGACTTTTCTATTTGCACCCTTTTGTTACTCTTACACCCCCCAAGCCCATTTTGCTTATTTTTATGATTTTTTGACTTTTCTTTTTTCATTCTGACTTATTTATTTTTGCTTATAATATAAAAAATATAAAAAATATTTTTCTCACCATTTTTGAATTTATAGGCATTTATTTGTTTAGTTTAGTTATTTGTACATAAATAAATAAATAGATACATTTTTACTTTAAATACTAGAAAAATAGTGCAAATATACTTTATTTTTTATTTTTGTTTCATTTTTTCTTTTGAAAATATTTTATACAAAATATACTTTTTTTTTATAAATATTAAATATTATTATTTTTATATATAGAATACATATTTAGAAATTAATACATATTAGTATATTTAGGTTAAAATACAAAAATACCTATATTTTTTATTTTATTAATATTTGACATAAAAAAATACTTTTTATAAATATACTTCATTTTATTTTATTTTTGTACATAATAAAAAAATACTTGTATAAATTAAATTATATATATATTACTTAATAAAAATTAGGGTTTTACCCTTAAAATACAAAAACTCCAAAAATAATACTTTTTTTATTTTATTTATTTGACATAAATAATACTTTTTTTTTCATACACATAAAAACCCTTTTTTGCATTTTGCATCTTTATTGTATTTTCCATTTAATTTATGCAATCAATTATTTGTAAATATTCCAAAAATGATGTAATGGCTAGGTTTAATTTCTTTGTCTAAATATCCCCCCATTTGAACATTTGTACCCCCCTTCCCATATTGTGTTGTAATAGTGTAGGAATTTTACTTTTCGCACTTTAAACGCTTTCTAAATATACCATGCTAGAATTAGGGCTTGTATGCAAATAAAAAGAACAAAATAGTTTGACCTAATTTCAAGATAATCAAGCATGAAAATGGACAACACATCTCACACTTGCACCCCTAGGGTATTCCACTTGTTGCCTTCAAATAAATGGGCCATATTGTATGTTAGGTTGGCAAAAACAAATACAAAATCAAATGATCATAGTCCCTCGATGACGCTTTCGAAAAGTTGCCTAAAATGATCAAGTCCCTTTCAAAGAGAAATTGCCCAAAGATACTTAGCACTATTGCAATTATGGTCTAAACGATGACCCGCGCCCGTCCCTTTCATCTCCTAACACAAGATTGTCCACCAAATGCAATGGTGGAACAAAATTGTTAAAAGGGTTAAAACATAGCATAAATCTTTGAGAACTTTAGGGTAGATAGCTCTTAAGTACCTGTCAATTTGCAAAAGAAAACACTTGCCTATTTTCAAACCACACTTCACAAATACTTTCAAAACAAACTTTCAAAAAACCTTGAAACATCTTTTCAAAAAGACAAACACCTTTTGTAAAACATTCAAGTAAAGAATTGTTACAAGGGTAGCCTAGACAAGGCATCTTTTTCAAAACATTTTCAAAGCCACCCACAAAGCACCATTTCAAACAATTGAAAACCAAGGCAAGTTGATCTAAGCAAGTACCTAAGAGCCCATGGATAACCATGGATAGAAAGGGTGCTAATACCTTCCCTTTCTATAATCTACTCCCCGAACCCAAGAAAAATCTCAAAGGTTTTTGCTGTGCTTTTTAAACCTTTCCTTAGGATAAAATAAAAAGTCGGTGGCGACTCTTGCTCAACCGAAACATTTGCAAAAACAAACGCAAAACTATAGTCAGTTCTCCCACCGTATCACAAGATGTTACCGCTTTCTCTGCACGGGTACCGTACCACGACACGTACTTCAACTGGGGCAACACCCTATTCTTTGGTATACGACATGGAAGTTGTCTTACCTATCGAGGTTCAGATTCCCTCCTTGAGAATCATGAAAGATGCTGGTTTGAGTGAATACGATTGGATTCAGACCCGGCTTGATCAGCTTAACTTGATTGACGAGAAGCGACTTACTGCTATTTGCCATGGTCAGGCGTATCAGAAACGAATGATCAAGGCATTCAACAAGAAAGTCAGATGCCAGGTATATCAAGTCGGGGATCTTGTAATCAAGCGGATCATCTTGCCGCAAAGTGATCCCTGGGGCAAATGGACTCCTACCTACGAAGGGCCATTTGTGATCAAAAACATCTTTTCTGGTGGGGCAATGATATTAACCACCATGGACGGTGATGACCTGCCGCACCCTGCGAACACAGACATAGTCAAAAGATACTACACATAAACGACCCGACAAGTTGAAAACCCGAAAGGGCATTTTGGGAAAAAATGGGTATCCCGGTGAATCGAAAACCCGAAAGGGCGGTTCAGGCAAAAATTAGGGATAAATAAAAAAAATCTGTACACCCGGCAAGTTAAAAACCCGAAAGGGCAACTTGGGCAAAAAAGGGTTTCCCGGTGGATCGAAAACCCGAAAGAGCGATCCAGGAAAAAGTTAGGGAATTAAAGCGTATGACCATGTCTCGTCGGATCACTTTAAGGATAATCTCTTCACCAGACAAGCTCCAGGCTTCTGATCAATCCAATCATCTGCGGACGAAGCAACGAATGGACAAGATATTCAGAGTGACGAAGGCTATAGCAGAATGGGAACCCCATGGAATTTTTACACATAGCCACCTTTCTTTGTATACATTTTTCTCCTTTTCATGACAACGTTCTCTTACTAGGATGTATGTCTCCTTTGTACAAAATACTTACACAAAGTTAATACAAAAATACTTCAAAGTGCAGGAAACTATTTGCCTTTTATTTTTCTTTACACTTGTATTTTATTTGAAAACGTCCAATGGTTTATTAAATGAGCATATGCATTTGACTATAATCATTGTTTACAAATAAACAAAAAGGGGAAAGAATAACTACTGATAGGTTGGAAGTATAGGAAAACGTCTTTGGGCTATTCCAAGTGAAATCCCCTGCATTACATCATCAAGATCCCCAGTGGAGCCAAAACCTTGAAATATATGCCCCCACGGAGTTAAATTTCAAAATCCCCACCAGAACTAAGTTCCAAGCTCCCAATCCCTAGTGGAGCCAAAAACTTTGAACTACAGACCCTCAGCGAAGAATAAACTTTCATCCCCAACGAAGTCCAAAACTTCAACCCTTAAACCCCAGTGGAAGACCATCTAGTTTCCTCCAATTCCCCGGAGAGTTGTCTTAAAACCATAAAATTCCCCTGCAAGTCATCTTAAGAACCTGACAGCTAACCAAACGACAGTTTCAGATAATTCCTCAGTAGATTGGCATATAACCCAAGCTCTTGAAAACTCTCCAACAGAATAAACTTTCTCCCCACAGAGTTATTTTCCCAATATATTGAAGATTTTCAATCCCCAGCCACAATCATCAAGTTTCTCGGGACTCCCCAAGTAGGTTTCTTAAGCAGCACTCGGCATTATTCTTACAACGGAATGTCTATCATGTCCCAACTTCAAAGGACTTGAAGGATCCATATATCCCCAGGAAAGTCGTGAAGGATTCTCACATTCCCACAGAAGTTGTCAAAGTTCTTGTTAATCCCCAACAGTGGTCCAAAGATTTCTCATTTTCAGCAATCAAAGGTTGTGGAATTCCCGACATCGGTCCAGGATTTATTTTCCCCGGCAGCAGTCAAGGATTTTACTATCTCCAGCTATCAAGGATTCATCTTCCTCAGCAAGACAACTAATCAGCTTACATGCACATACATTACATTCATAAATCATGAACATTGATAGAACACATTTTATTGCATCATACATGTCATGCAACATAACTTTGTGTTTCAGCTAACATTTTTCCCTTTTCAGGATAAGATTAAAAGCTACCTTTAACAACTATGCAAAGATTTCAGATACAGTACAGATACACTCCAAGACATGGAAGTCATTTTGCTACTCATTCGGATCTCTTATTCAGATACATTATGGATACACCCCAGACACAGAGGTCATTCTACTACTCATTCAGACTTCAGCAATCAGATACAGACTAGATACGCTCCAGACACGGAAGTCATTCTATTTCTCATTCAGATTCAACTATCAACTTCAGGTTCAGATGCACTCCAGACACGGAAGTTATTCTGTCACTTGTCCAGATCCCAGTTACAGTACGGATACACTCCAGACACGAAAGTCATTCTGATACTCATACATATCTCAACTTCAGATACAATCTAGATATGCGCCAGACGCGGTTTCCATTCTGTCGCTCATCCGAAATTTATCCCTGGTCCAGAGATGCTCCATACACAGATGTTATTCTATCGCCCATTCAGAATTCAGATACAATACAGATACACTCCAAACATGATAGTCATTCTGATATTCATTCAAGGATCGAATGCAGTTACAACTCGGATACGCTCCAGACGCGGACGCCATTCCATTACTCATACAGACCCAATCTCCAGATACAACTCAGATACGTTCCAGATACAGATACCATTCTGATGTTCATTCTCCTGATTTTCAACAAACATTCTTGGATGGCATATTTAAGCCCATCTCCGACAAGATTCTGTCACCTCTCCAAATGGCATCTTTAAGCCCATTCCCACAACTACATTTTGACAAGTGCAAATTTATGGGCACTCAAGTGTCCAATCCTCTTTTACCTTTGAGTCACGAAAGGAAAACTCTACGATCTAACTCTTCAGGTTCAAGAATATTGAACAGGGGAAGCTGTTGTACCCCAAAATTTGCCCTCTCATTTTATCAAGATTTCCCCTCACAAGACTCTTTGGACTCAAGACCAAATTAGGGTTTTGCTCTGCTCAAGACATCTCCTTGCATTGATGACCTAAATTAGGGTTTGAGTTTGCACAAGGAATTTGGGACTTCCAATGCCCCATGTGACTTTCATACTTCATGTTGGACTTATAAGATTGCCTTTACCAAATTTCAAGCCTTGAATCAAATTTTTGCCCAGTCAATTGGACAGTTGACCTAGAAATCAACTATATTGGGGAAAAAGTCAACTGTGGCTAATTTATAGTCAAACCTCATAATTTTTGATCCACATCAACATTATAGACTCATATGAACCATTTGATCAAGTTTGGATCACAACTCCTCAAGAAATTTGATCAGATCATCAGAAGGGCAAAATGGTCATTTTTAGGGTTTTGACTGTATAAAGGCAATTTCTGATTTTTCACCTAGCCAATGGAAAATTTGGTTCAAGCATGGATTCAAGAACTCAATGGCATCATCTTGACCTAATCACAAGGTTCAAAAGATCTCAAATGCATTGGATTGACAGATGAATTTTCCAGTCAACTGATCAAAAATTGATTGTACACTAAAAAGTCAAACTTTGACTTTTTGGTCAAAATCAAGTGCCAGGGGTCATTTTTCATCAAGATGTGTCAAAATATGGAACTTGTTCATCAAGAAACCTAATTTTGCAAATTAGGGTTTAAGATTGAAAATTTTCAGAACTTAGAATTTTTCTAAGTTATGAAATGTTCTTATTTTATCCCAACTTTGCCCAACATTTTCATCATGATGCAATTGGATTCAAACAAAACTTCCGACATGAAAGTTGTATTCCTCCACAAAATTTACAACTTTGATTCACAAAGTTTTCCCAAAAGAAGCCTGGATCTCAAGTTATGATTTTTGGAACAAGGGTCCATGGAACTTTTAACTTAGTGAAAATTTTCCCTAGTTTAGGCAGGATTTTGACCTATCTTCATGGAAATTTTTCACCTAGTTCCACTTGGAATCTCAAAATTAATTTCAAATATGGATTGTATAGCATGTTACAAGCTTTCTAAAATGTCCAAGAACTCTCCAAAATCATTTATGGTTAGGGAGAATCGAAGGTTTGAATTTGGCAAAAACTCACTTTTGATCCATGGCATTTTCATGTTGACACAAGTTGCAAAATCTGTCCAACTTTGTTTGTACTTGAATACAGGTATCTAAACCCTTCCAAACTCAAAAATTGAATGCAAACTCATTGGTTTAAGGCATTATTCTGATTATTGGAAGTTTACACAAGGGTTTAATCTATTTTTGGCAAAAAGCTAACTATGCCATTTTGATAAAGGAAACTTTATGTCAACTTGCTTCCCTTGAGCCTTGAACCCCTCTCTTTGCAGCAAACAAGTTCCATAAACTTAGGAAAAGGTACAACAATCTTGTGCATGTTGTAAGATAGTCTGTACAGGCCTGTCTTGTATCACTTCACACTTTTACTTCAAAACCAAGTAAACTTGCAAAATAGCCACATCTTTGAAATTTGATCAGAACAAAGTTTGTAAGCATTCAAAACAACTTTTGCACATTGCCTTGAGCCAGAAGCACGAGCTATCCAACCCTCAAGCCCTCTTGAACATCAAAACACCTTCTTCTTGCAAAACAGGGCAGTTTCTGCACTTTAAGTTCCAAAACAAAAACTACTCGTGCGTCTTGTCCCAAACCAGTCCCAATACCTTCCATATAACCCACCTAAGCTATCCCAACCATTGGCCATTGACTGTAAATCCATTTGCAAGCTTCACCATTTCTGATTTCAGCTTGTGCAGGTTGACTTCTACAGGCTTATTCAAGCAAGCTCAAAGCAAACAAAGCATTAGGGAAGGTCAATGGAAGTTCAGGCAAGCTCACAAACATCTCAGGCCTCATTGAAAACCTCCACATTTCCATACACGAGTTCAACTGAAACAAGTATTTTCCAACTTTCTATCTCTCTATTTAGGAATCATTAGGCTTAAGTTTGTGAATAAAAAATGTAGTACTCATAGCCCTTAAGCTGTACATATGCATAGATTTCATTTAAGTTAAGTGTGTTGAGAGAATTTGATTGATGAACATTCTGAAAAAGTTAGGTTAGAAATTAGGGCCAAAGAAATTCTCTCTGATCTTTGAAAGTTAGATTAAGTTCTTTATATGGTTGGAATTGTGTTGAGAAATGCTATAATTTTCATGTTGTGAGTTTTTGCTTTAGAGCACGTATGCAGGAGTTGGACATTTGTACAGGAAACGCGCGTATTTTGTTTGAACGAAGGTTGAAGATGAAGTAGCTGGGCTGGGCCTGGCTATTTCTCACTTTTGGCACCCCCCAGCTTGCTGACTGCACCCCCTGGCCCATTTCATTATTTTTTTAAATATTTTTCTATTTCTTTTTCATTTCTGACTTTATTTTATTTTTTCTAAACTTAAAAAATTACCAAAAATATTTTCATAAATTTTCATATTTTATTTTGTATTTTTTATTATTTTTTCTAACATAAAAATAATTATTAAATAACATACTTTTATTTTCTTTAATAAAAACTTGAAAATAATACATAAAAATATTATATTTTATTTTTTATTATTTACATACTTAAATTATATTTTTTCTAATATATTTTTATTTTTTCACATTTGTATATATTTTATTATTTTATTTTATTGTACATAAATAATATAATTTATATATATATATATATATATATATATATATATATATATATATATATATATATATATATATATATATATATATATATATATATATATATATATATATATATATATATATATATATATATATATATATATATATATATATATATATATATATATATATATATATATATATATATATATATATATATATATATATATATATATATATATATATATATATATATATATATATATATATATATATATATAATTTCTTAAAATAAATTAGGGTTTTACCCTTAACAAAAATAACTTTTTATTTTCTTGTTTTAATACATTAAATATTATACTTTTACACACATAAAAATAATACAAAAAACATTTTTTGCATATTTATAATATATTGCATATTTATTTAATTTTCCATTTAAATACTTGCCTATTTATTTATTTACACAATTAATTCAATTTGGATGTAATAGTTAATCTTAGGGTTTTAATTTCTTATAAATACTCCCCATTCAAAATTGTATCCCCCCTCCCCATATCAATGTTGTAATAGTCATAGATTTATTTTACGCATTTATAGCTTTCAAATATGCCATGATAGAGATTAGGGTTTGTATGCAATATCCAAAATAAAAACAAATAGCTAGACCTAAAACAAGACAAAAAATGAATGAAAATGACAACACAATGCACACATGCACCCCTAGGGTTTCATCCAATTGTTGCCTTTAAAATGGCCATGGTATGCATGTTGAGTATCTTGGCAAAACAAAAACAAAACAAAAATATCATAGTCCCTCGATGACGCTATCTTGGTTGCCTATACAAAATGATTTAGTCCCTCAAAAAATTGCTAAAGATACTTAGCACTATTGCTATCATGGTCAATACGATGACCTGCGCCTGTCCCGTTTAACATCCAAATACAAGGTTATTTATCAAATGCAATGGTAAAACAACAATGTAAAAGGGTTAAAATGTGTAGGAAAGACTCTTGAGTAGATAGGGTAGACAACTCTTAGTTACTTGATCAAAACTTGCAAAAACATCCTTGCTATTTTCAAACACACCCCACAACACAATTTCAAAACATTTCCCAAAAACAAACTTTCAAACATTGAAACATCTTTTCAAAAGACAAACACCTTTGTATATATTCAAACAAGAATCATTACAAAGGTTGCCACAACGATGGCCTCTTTTCAAAACATTTTTCAAGACCACACACAAAGCACCATTTCAAACAATTGAAAAGCAAAAGCAAGTGATCTAAATAAGTAACTAAGAGCCCATGGATAACCATGGATGAAAAGGGTGCTTGCACCTTCCCTTTTCATAATCTACCCCCCGAACCCAAGAAAACATCTCAAAAGGTCTTTTCTGTGCTTTTTGACCTTTCCTTTGGATAAAATAAAAAGTCGGTGGCGACTTTTGCTAAATCGAAACATTTGCGAACACAAACGCAAAACCTCAAGTCAGTTCTCCCACCGTATCACACATTGCAAGTCAGAATTTGAATTTCATGTTACAACCTCTAAACCTCAAATTAGCACGCGTTTTGGGTCTAAACGTGATTAGCCAACTTTCCCAAGTGGATTAGTGCATCAAAACATGCGTTTTGGATGAGTATTGACAAAAGAGAAGTCACATTTTCTTCATGATGCAGACCCACATGAATTCCCTCCAAATTGCATCATTCACCCTTCCTTTTGATCCCATTTGCTTCTCCTATAAATACATGAGCAATCCCACTCATTTTCTCAAGCTTGGATAGCCAGAATCACCCTGCCAAACTTGTTCCACAACTCAGAATTCAGTAACTTCAAAATCCATTCTCAAGCCTTTTTCAATCCAATTTTTCCATCAATTCACCTTCCTTGATCTTCCATGAAGCTAACCACATAATTACATTCAAGAATCGTGCCCTATACTTCTCCATAGAAACCCAGTTTCAGAGCTCTACAACTCAACTTCAATAGGTAGATTCCTTCATCAATTATTCAAAACTCTGATATCATTCTGTTGCTCTCATTGCCCTGGTTCTAGTCACAACACTTATCTTTTACAGGAAACACGTTTTGACCATGAAATTTCAAATCCCTTTTCAAAACTTTCCTTTCAAATTGCTTGAGCTACAGTTTATATAAATTTGGCGCGAGGGTGTGGTTGTCTTCGTCTTGAAGAGACGAAGCAAACGACATAGGTCTGAGCTTCTAATTTTACAGTTTGAGAGACCTGCAAATCACTTTGGCTGGAGGTTGAAGATGACCTACGTGTCATCTTCCAACCAATGATGGCACGCCACTTGTTATTTTTGAAAATCTGATTTATATTTGATTATGTACTTTATTCACTAATAACCATGATATGCACAGCGTGCCAGATCCCTTGGATTTTATTACTAACGCGTTTTGACTCTCATCCAATGGTCCACATATTTTTACTTTTATTTTATTTTCTGATTTTTATATTTTAATTGTTTTAAATTTCAAAAAATCATAGAAAGTTCATTTTAAGTCCAAAAAATCTGAAAAAATTATGAACAAATATTTTGATTATTCTCTTTCTGATTTTTATTTTTTCACAATTTAATTTTTTGTTTTGGTATTTTTTATAAATTTACACTTTATTTGAATTGTTTTAAATGTTTAAAAATACTTTTATACATTTTTAAATTCTGAAAAAATTATGGAGTGATCCAATGATATTGTGACAAATATTAGTGACCTTATTTTATTTTTGTTTCTTACCTTACTATTTTTTTAGCATTTTTGGTTTATTTTACCCATTTCTTTTAATTTTAAAAATTGTTTCTGACTTTAAAAAATTATCAAAAAAATTTGTAAAATTATTTGAGCATTTTTCTGAATTTTCTATGGTCTTACTTTTTATTTCTTGATTAATTTGAACATAGTTGATATTTTTCTCTTTGTTTTCTATTTTTAAACATTATTTTAAAATCTTTTTGTATATATTAAAATGTAATATTATTTTGTGACTATTTTCTGGATGATCTTGGGTTAAATTTTGGATCATGAACTTTATTAACATCATTGGATCCATGGTGTTGAGTTTAACTCCACAAAAATGGATGAATGATTTTAATAATAGTTTGATTAAATTTAATTCAAAAGTGGTTTGTATATTCTCTCCCACCCCTCTTCATCTCATCACCTTCTTATTGCACTAAATATTGTTGGAGCATGATCTCTATATCATGTCTCAGAACAAATGGTGCATAGATTGCTATTGACCGACTTCAAAATAGGTGTGAATTCTATATAAGTCCACTTACGATTGCTTAACATAGTGCTAAATTTTGTCCCGATTCGAATAAATGATCATTCATGGCCCAAACTTATGTTTGCAAGCCCAAGTATGTTAATTTGATCTCTTTGATCCAATAACCTTGAGATTTATTATGTGAAGGCTTTGATTCTACCAATCCTCTAATGGATCTACAACACCTTTGGTAAACACGAATCACTTAAACATCGTTGATCATTAAATGGCACTTGTGAGAATTTCAAATGGATGATATACTTGACAAAAATCAAATGCAACTTTTTGTGTGGAGGATTTGGTTCTACCAATCCTCTAGTAAGTTCCAAATGTAAGCTTCAAGATGGTCATCCAATTAACCACTAATTATTTACTTGTTTTACGTTATGCTTTTATTTTTTTTATGCTTTATGTACCATTTACTTTTAGCATTTACATTTCATGTCATTTTCATATTTTCTCATTTGAGCATTTACTTTCTTGTCATTTTTACTTTGCTCACTTGAGCTTTTCTTTTTTTTAAGATACTTAATAATCAACATAAACCATAAAAATCTTTAATGGTACTTGGACTATTTGGTTACTATCCTTGGCATTATGGAGCATGGGACTTTTTTCTTGGACTTAGGATTAGAAACCTTGGCCTATCTTGAAATACCTTGTGATCTTATCTGATTATTTTGTCTGGAGTTCTTGAGGTTTACCTCAAGACATTGGGTTGCTTGTTTGTTTTTATGTGCAGGTTTTTGTGATTACACCCTTTGTTTGTAATCTGGAATTCACCCGTATACAACCGTTACTCTGCCCAATTTTTGTGAAGACTTAATATACTTGAAGTTTGGTTCTCTCAAGAGGTCTAGTATTTTTTGCTTGATTGGTTTTCAATCCAAGGAATGGGAATTCTATCTTGGCTCATAATGTCAAGTATTGGCTTCTTGTTGGTTATATGGTTCTTATCCCTATCTTTTTACCTTATGCTTTAGGATAGTCCCTTCTTATCCTTCCATCTTCTTTAATTTCAAAAATCTTCTTCCTCCTTTTGAAAACTCTTCTTGTTTTTAAACTTGAACCACTTTCATAATAAACTTGGACTTATGTCCATGCATTTTCAAAACATTTTCATAAATAAACTCCAATCGACTTAATAATACCTTGACATTTTTTGTGAGAAGACTAAAAGTCAATCAATCTCATTTCAAACCATTTTGCCACTTTAGCTTTTATATTTAAACTTTTCTCAAAAAGATTGAACTCTTGTCAATCCTTGTAGTGATGCAAACAACTATACTTCTACAATATGTAGTGAAGATAGATATTTTCCACTTGGGTGTTGAGTGAGGAATTGTTGAGTTTAAGATCAAGGCCATATCCTCCACTTTGAGATGGTGCAAATTATCCTTTCTCATAATTGTGGGTAGTAGATATTTTTTCCACACGGACAATGACGATGATGTTTTATCTCATAAAATTGACCAACACATTTGTGTTTTAAATTTTTAAAAGAGGAACTACGTGTACCCTGATCCTCTATTGCATGAAAAGGTGGTACATAGGCACTAAATGTTCGCAACCGCGGCGGGTGCAAAAATTATAAAATAAATATATTTCTTTTCTCACCTCCACCATCCATTTTTATACAACATTTTTGTAGCCAAATATACAGATTTCACAAAGAGGTTCCTGTGAAGTACCGTAGATGTTTAGGGTGCTAATACCTTCCCTTTGCATAACCAACCCCCTTACCTTGAATCTTTCCCCTTCTTTTTGGGTTATTCGCTCTTTTCCCATTCCTTTGGAAACAATAAAGCACGGTGACGATTTTTATTTTGATTTGTATAAGTCAAGTCAATCCAATGGCTTAGTCTTAAAACATTTCAACTGCTACAGAAAAATGGCGACTTCACTGGGGACAGATTGACCTCTTGCTGGTCCATCCCTAAGTGGGTTAAGCCTATCTTTGTTTATATCTGTATATCTGTTATTACTGTTTTTTGTGTTATATGTTGTATATATGTTTGTCTAGATTTTCCTGGTTTTCAGGGTGCTTGGTGATTACTCATAAGTCCTATACCCGGACTTGGGCAAACTTTAAGATAGGATTGGCGGTATAGTCATGTTAACTTTAAGGGAGTAATCCCAAAAAGGGAGGCATGAGATCCCCCACTCAGTGGAGGCCCCTTTAACTGTAGTGTCGTTTATCGAGTAATCGAGAAGACATACTGCTTTTGACCTGGGAGCCTGCTGAAACTGAGAATCATAGAATACCAAACCCATCTTAGCCTTTTAGGTATAGTGCAGAAGCTATGACGGAGTAATCCGAAAATAGTTGTCACGCGATACTACGCTTGGACGAGTTTTTCTTGAGAATATTACTAATTACCGAGTTAATCGGGAAGTTGGTAATATCCGAAGGAAGGATGTAGACTCTGGGAACCTCTAGAACCTTGTTCGGAAGGTGATAACTTTTAGACCAACACCTTATGGGTAGTACCTTCGACCTCATGCTCGTAACATTGAACCTATGAACTCTATATGTGTGATCTTGTGTGTGATTGTTGCATCATGCATCCATGCACTCATAAGCATCTTTTGAAGAAACCATATTTCAAGGGATTTAAAGGTTGACCATTTGTGAATATCTCAGGTACTTTATAACCATGGATTCTGGAAAGAGAAAGACCAGGAAATACAATTTCAAGGATCCCAAGATAGATGAGTTGATCAGTCTAATTCCTGAGATCGAGTGTTCTGCAGACTTTCGGAAGAAGTATGGATCCATTATTCCTCTCATGAAGCTGAAGATGAAGGATTATATTCTCTCGACCTTGGTCCAGTTCTACGATCCGATGTATCATTGCTTTACTTTTCCCGACTATCAGTTGATGTCCACACTGGAGGAGTATTCTTATCTATTGGATTTACCTGTTACCGATCGTGTTCCTTTTACTGGTTTAGAGGGTGAGCCAAAACTACATGAGATTGCTGCTTTGATTCATCTGGGGAAATATGAGGTGGAAGCCCATATGACTAATAAAGGAGGAATTAGAGGATTACCAGCTCATTTCTTATTGGAGAAAGCTCGTTACTTTTCCAGAATGAAGAGTACAGTTGCTTTTGAGGCCATATTTGCTCTACTTGCTTACGGGTTGTTTTTATTTCCTAATGTGGACAAGTTTGTTGACATTAATGCTATCAGGATCTTCATGATTGGAAACCCAGTTCCTACATTGTTGGGTGATGCTTATTACTCTATTCATCTTCAGAATTCTTATAATGGGGGGATGATTATCTGTTGCCTGCCTCTGTTGTACTGATGGTTTATCTCTCATATGCCTCAGTCTGATGCTTTTTGGGATGTCAAGAAGGAACCTCGTTGGGATCCTAAGATCATGGCACTTACTCACTCGGATATTGATTGGTATCATCGAGATTACCAGGATATAGAGGTTATTGACAGTTGTGGTAGTTTCCCCAATGTACCTCTTCTTGGTACAAAGGGAGGAATTAACTATAACCATGTTCTTTCACGGAGACATCTTAGTTATCCGATGAGGGATAAATCGAATAGTATTATTTTGAGTAGTTTCTTTCAGAAGGAAGGAGAAGACCATAGGGAAGCTAGGGAGAAAATTGCGAAGGCCTGACGTCACATTCATAAGAAGAGTAGGAAGGATTTGGGACCTAGGGGTGCGGTTTCTTTGGAGACATATCTTCAGTGGGTCCGATCGAGAGCTATTCAGTTAAAGATGTCGTATACCCGGGAGACACCCATGCCTGGTCTATTTATGAAGACCACTCCTCCCTTATTAGATGATCTAGAAGAGCTGCAACTTGCTTTGGTTAGGACGCAACAGGAAAAGGATGCTTGGAAGAACAAGTTCCAAACTTTAGAGAGTTCCTATAAAGCATACTTGAAGGAGAAAGACGACTTGATTGAGATCCTTGAGAGTCGATCGGTAGAGTCAATGGAGAGGCAAGGGGATTTATTTTATCCTAAGCCTTAATAAGGTGTTGATTACTCACTTCCTGATTCAGATGATTGGAAGGAGGTTTCCATCAGACATACATAAGAAAACCATAGGTTGAAGGCTCAGATTTCCAGGCTCACGGGGAAGCGTCGGCATATAGAGTGATCTCCATCAGTTCTATTTCTCAGGGTTTCAGATTTTATTTTCATCTTGTACTTGGGATCATTGAAACTTGTAATTTATTTTTGAGTTGTTATAATAAAAAATTCCAGTATTTCAAATGCGTTATTACTTTGATATTTGCAATATGTCCATAAACTATAAATTCCTTGAAATATTAAATAACAAAGTAAAAATAATCATGTGCATTACATATCATGCACATTTTCTTGCATTTGTTATGCATATCCGGGTGTCTTACCAAGCTTCTTTACTTCGTTCAGCAAGCTGCCTCATCACTACAACACTCGGGCTAATTTCAGAAAGAAGATAGACAACTTAGAACAAGAGAATCGCGATCTGCGTGAGGGGGTTTCTGCTTTGAAGGCCGACATGGAAAATATGACTACTCTGATGGAAGCTCTGGTGGCTTCTCAGAATCAACCACCAGGTGTTCAACCTCAACCAACAAGGGTAACTACTGAAGCTCTGATTGTTCTTGTATCTGCTACTCCAGTTGTTGTTCAGAATCGCATGCCCCAAGGTTATCCATGGGGAATGCCAGAGAATTTTGCACCTGAAGGTTTCAATCTTGGTCCTCAAGATACTCAAGTTGTTCAGACTATTGTTACTCCTGCACCTCTTGTGGTGCATGTTCCTGATGCACCTCCTTCGGTGAATATGGTTTTGTTTGTTAATGATGATGTGTGTCTTCCTTTCCCTCCACCGAGTGAAGACTTAGGTCTTTATGACAGAATGGATGATTTTCAAGAGCAGATTGACAAGATGCAAAGAGAGATGAAGGCCCTTAGGGGAAAAGAGCTATTTGGGCAGAATGTGGATGAGTTATGCTTGGTCCCGAATGTTAAGATATTTGCTAAGTTTAAAGTCCCAGAGTTTGAGAAGTATAAGGGCAACACTTGCCCTCGTGCTCATCTGGTGATGTACGTAAGGAGAATGTCTACCCATACTGATGATCAGCGTCTATTGATTCACTTTTTTCAAGATAGTTTGACCGGTGTTGCGCTGAAGTGGTATATGAGTTTGGAAAGCACCAATATCCATACTTTTAATGATTTGGGAGAATCATTCATCAAATAATACAAGTACAACATGGACATGGCGCCTGACCGTGATCAACTCAGGGCCATGGTTCACAAAGACAGGGAATCGTTCAAAGAATATGTGCAGAGATGGCGTGAGGTAGCCGCTCAGGTGATTCCTCCCATGGAAGAGAAGGAGGTGACTAATATTTTTTTGAAGACGCTGGGTACTTTCTACTATGAGAGGATGGTAGCAAGTGCGTCAAGTGACTTTACTGAAATGGTAGGGATGGGTATTCGCTTAGAAGAGGCTGTAAGAGAAGGCCGTTTAACAAAGAATGAAGGATCTGAAGGTGAGAAGAAGCCATCTTATGGGTTTACCAAGAAGAAAGAAGGAGACGTGAATGCTGTTATACAAGAGAGGAGGGTAAACACTCCTAGAAGGAATTATCAGCATCATCAGCAAGTCGCCTCAGTTACTCCCGTTATGAATGTCACTCCAACTACCGTTGCTTATCAAAGACCGTCCCAGCAGGGGAATCAAGGGTATAATCAAAGAAGGGAGAGTTATGACCCTATTCCCATGAGCTATAGAGTTACTACTGGCATTGATTCAGAAGAAGTTGGTTTAGACCCGACCACCTCCCACCGTACCATCACCATTGCCTTGGTATTACAAGGTTGACCAAACATATACTTTTCGTCAGGGAGCACCAGGGCATAATGTTGAGAATTCTTATCCTTTGAAGACTGAGGTGCAAAAGTTGGTAAATTCAGGTGTTCTATATTTCAAGGACGTGGGACCTAATGTGAAAGACAATCCTCTACCCAAGCATGGGGGAGTAAATGATGTGAATATGGTGGCCGGTTATCCAGGCGACTTCCGGATTTTTGATATTAATCTGGTTAGAGGAGATTTGGTGAAAATGCATGCAGACCTCTATGAATTTAGCTACTATACGCATGACCATGCCTGTTGTGCTATTTGCAGTATAGACATACAGGGTTGCGATAAGATAAAGGCTGATTTACAGGAGATGATGGATGAGGGCCTAATCTATATAATTAGGCCTAGGGCAGAGTATGAAGAGGAAGTGAATATGGTTTCTGGATGTCCTGGAGAATTCAGAATTTTTGATGTAGAGTATATGAATGAGGACCTCGTACAATTGCATGCTACCTTTTGCCATACGGCTGGTCAGGTGGAACACCAATATGGATCTTGCCGAGTTTGCTGTCGAGACCCCCTAGGATGTTCAATCGTGAAGAAGGGTGTTCAGTTGTTGTTAAACAATGGAACTATCAAGGTCACAAGTCAGAGGGATGATTACCGTGAAGTTGATATGGTTGAGGTTTGTTTGACTGAAGAAGGGTCAGATGAAGAGTATGCTTCCGCAGATGAGTATTTCTCTTCAGACGAATATTTGTTTTCCAGAAATGACTTATTAATGACTGATTGTGTTGAAGAAGGGGTAAACGTCATTGTGCCTTGTTTTGGTGCACCCGCCCATTTTGAAGTTGAGTATCATAACAAGCCAGTTGTTACCCCATTGGTGATTAGTTTTCTGGGTCTTATCCCCTACAAGTCAGATAAGGTTGTGCCTTACAAATACAACGCTAAAATCTTAGAGAATGGAGTGGAAGTTCCCATCCAGCCAATGCCTGATGTTGGAAATATAGCTGAAAATAGCAGGGTGACCCGCAACGGTCGTGTGTTTGCACCAGTTGTTCGAAGAGATGTTGGTGCTGGAAAGAAAATTGTTGAGAATGATGAACCTAAGAAGGATACAAGTGAGACTAGTGGAGATACATTATAGAAAGAAGTGGATGATATTTTGAAGATAATTAAGATGAGAGACTATAGAATTGTAGATCAGCTACTACATACTCCTTCAAAAATATCTATCTTAGCTTTATTGATGAACTCCTCTGCTCACAGAGGATCCTTGATGAGGGTACTGGACCAAGCTTTTGTGGAGAGTGATATGCCAATAGACCAATTCAGCAGTGTAATAGGGAACATTACATCATGTAATAACTTTAGCTTTTGCGACGATGAATTACCAGATGAAGGAAGGAATCATAACTTGACCCTCCACATCTCTATGAACTGCAAGAATGATTCACTATCCAATGTGTTGATTGATAATGGATGTGCTTTGAACGTTATACCGAGGAGTATGCTTATGAAGTTGAAATATCAAGGAACACCTATGCTCCCGAGTGGCATCATTGTGAAAGCGTTTGATGGATCAAGGAAATCTGTTATTGGTGAGGTGGACTTGCCTATTCATATAGGACCATATTTGTTTCAGATTACTTTCCAGGTAATGGATATTGTACCCGCTTATAGCTGTTTACTAGAAAGGCCATGGATACATGAGGCATGGGCTGTCACTTCAACTTTACACTAGAAACTAAAGTTTGTACGTGAAAGGAAATTAGTGGTCGTAAATGGGGAACAAGCTTTATTGATATCTCATTTGTCCTCTTTCAGCATTGTGGAGGCGGATGAAGCCGCTGTTGGAACCCAGTTCCAAGCCTTATCCATTTACAATATAAGAGGAAATAAGAATTCCATAGTTTCGCTGAAGGACGCGCAGCAGTTTGTGCGTAATGGTCATAATGAAGTTTAGGGACGAATTGTGGATCCACCTGTGAACAAGAACAGAACTGGCTTGGGGTTCTCTTCGAAGAATGAAAAAGGTAAGGGCATGAAGCCGAAGTCTGCTGCAGGCAGGTACCAAGACATTTTCCATAGCGGGGGTTATCTTCATCCAGCTGTTTCCAGGATTAACGCCATTGTGGAAGATGAATCAGAGCAGGAAATGCCGAATTATGTGACGCACGGAGTTAGGGTTTAGAACTGGATCACCATTGATGTTCCCTCTTGCAAACATGTTTCAAAGTAATTTTATTTGTTAATCTGTTTGAAAAAGCTTTCACTCTTCCCAAGGTGGAAGTATTTATGTTGTAGGGCTTATCTGTTTGCTGTGACTTTTAAAGTCAATAATAAAAGTTGTCTTTGTTTCCCAAATTATGTCTTTATTTTCTGCTTTTTCTTGGAAAATGGTAATCATAAAAAACCTTTCAAAATAAATAATAACTGAAATTCAACCTGCATGATCACTTATTATATGTGTCAGTTTCTAAATGCAATCACAAATCATATATGCAGATTAATTAAAAAACCCATTGAATACAATGACTATGCACCCTCTCCCAACTTTGAATGCCCTGTGTATGGGGTTGAAGAAGAAGATTATGATGAGATTCCAGAAGAGGTATCACAGTTGCTTGAGCACGAGGAAAATACCATTCAACGATATAAAGAGCCATTGGAAGTGATCAATTTGGGTTCAGAAGAAGATCCAAAGGAAGTCAAGATTGGAGCATTGTTGCATCCTGATGTGAAGACCAGGTTGATTGAGCTGTTAAAAAAGTATGTGGATATTTTTGCTTGGTCTTATCAAGATATGCCTGGTCTAGATACAGATATTGTAGAGCACCGTTTGCCATTGAAGCCAGAGTGTCTGCCAATTAAACAAAAGTTGAGAAAAACTCACCCAGATATGGCAGTAAAAATCAAAGAGGAGGTTCTAAAGCATATTAATGTTGGTTTTCTTGTGACGTCAGTGTATCCTCAATGGATTGCCAATATTGTCCCAGTACCGAAAAAAGACTGAAAGGTCCGCATGTGCGTAGATTACAGAGATCTAAATAAAGCTAGTCCAAAAGATGATTTTCCATTGCCACACATTGATATGTTAGTGGATAGCACAACAAAATTTAAAGTATTCTCGTTCATGGACGGATTTTCTGGGTATAATCAAATAAGAATGGCTCCAGAGGACATGGAAAAAACAACGTTTATCACACCCTAGGGAACATTCTGTTACAGAGTGATACCCTTCGGGTTGAAGAATGTTGGTGCAACGTACCAGAGGGCTATGACAACCCTATTCCATGATCGGACGCACAAGGAAATTGAAGTATATGTTGATGATATGATTTCCAAATCCCATACTGAAGAAGGCGTGTAGAAGATTTGTTGAAGTTGTTTCAGCGTTTGAGGAAGTATCGCCACCGCTTGAATCCAAATAAATGCACCTTCGGTGTTTGATCAGGGAAATTGTTGGGTTTTATTGTTATCTAGAAAGGAATTGAAGTTGACCCTGATAAAGTCAAAGCAATTCAAGAGATTACAACGCCAAGGACTGAAATGCAAGTCAGAGGTTTCCTCGGGCGTTTGAATTATATTTCCAGATTCATTTCCCACATGACTGCAACATGTGAACCGATCTTTAAGTTGTTAAAGAAAGATCAAGGTTGTGTGTGGACGGATGATTTCCAAAGGGCATTTGAAAGTATTAAAGAATATATGCTTGAACCTCCTATTTTTTCCCCTCTTGTAGAAGGAAGACTATTGATTATGTATCTGACAATGTTAGATAAATCCATGGGTTATATTCTAGGACAACAGGATGAAACAGGGAAGAAGGAGTTCTCCATTTATTATCTCAATAAAAAATTCACTGATTGTGAGTCGCGGTATTCCATGCTGGAAAAGACATGTTGTGCTTTGGCCTGGGCGGCAAAGCGTTTGCGGCAGTATATGTTGAATCACAATACTTGGTTGATCTCCAAAATGGATCCAATCAAGTACATTTTTGAAAAGCCTGCTCTTACTGGGAGAATTGCCCGCTGGCAGATGTTGTTATCTGAATATGATATCGAATACCACACTCAAAAAGCTATTAAAAGCAGCATGTTGAAAGATTATCTTGCTCACCAGCCAATGGAGGATCACCAGTCTGTAGAATATGAATTCCCCGATGAGGATGTGATTCCTGAGGAAGGTCCTGACCTTGAATCTCCCTGGTGTATGGAATGGAAGCCGTACTCCCTATCGAGGTGGAGATTCCCTCTTTACGTGTGATAATGGAAACCAAATTGACAGAGGCTGAATGGGTCCAGAACAGGTTTGACCAATTGAATTTGATTGAGGAGAAGAGAATGACGGCTTTGTGTCATGGCCAGTTATATCAAAGAAGAATGAAGAAAGCTTTTGATAAAAAGGTCAAACCTCGTGAATTCAGAGAAGGAGACCTCGTGCTCAGGAAGATCATGTCTTTCAACGCTGATTCTAGGGGCAAGTGGACTCCCAATTTTGAAGGCTCATATGTTGTCAAGAAAGCCTTCTCTGGCGGTGCATTAATTATTGAAACTATGGATGGCGAGGATTTCCCACGTCCCATGAATGTTGATGCAGTCAAGAAATACTTCGTCTAAAGAAATAAAAGAACAACTCGCTAAGCTGAAAACCCGAAAGGGCGACTTAGGCAAAAAAGGAGCGTCCCGGTAGGTCGAAAACCCGAAAGGGCGGTCTGGGAAAAAATTAGAGACCTAAGCAGAATAAATTTCCCAATAAGTTGAAAACCCGCAAGGGCAGCTTAGGCAAAAGTTAAGGACTTTCTTGGCAAGTAACTACGTCAGACAAGACTTGATCGTTGAAGTAACAATCTTCCCGGATCCTCACCATACTTCAACAAAAGCTGCTGCTCAGGATTTCAAAAGTTGTTAGAGGGGATAGTGGTCATTGTATCTCAATGTATCTTTTCCATTATATATTACCATTTTTCAAACTTTGTAATCATCTATGGAGTCTCGCCATTTGCAGACTACCATTCTATTAATGAAATTTGAGCTTTTACCTAATTCTTTGAATTTCTTATTTTATTTAGCTTGCAAAGACTCCATTTATTATTGATAATAACTTTCAAAGCAAAAAAGATTAAATAACAAAATTGATTTTTCAAAAAAAAGATTTTATAATGTGCTTTTACTTTGAGATTTGTGATGAAACAGTGAAAATAAAAATGATGATCCCAGGAATGGACAAACTCCAGTTGTTTTGAGAAGTTTTTGTTCCCCTCGGGAAGGTTTACTCGAGATGTTTTTCGCTGTATCAGGTTTATGATTCCGGTATCCTCGGTCAAGTTTGGATTCATTTCTCCTATTTTCTGAGTTTTCACGATGTGAAGTTTCAATCCACATTTTCTCCAGTGAAGTTTTGTTTGGCCTAATAGAGTTTCTTTTTCCAGAGAAGTTGGAATCATAACCACTCTTGAAGAACGCAGGTCCCTGGTTTCTTTAAGTGAAGGACGTATTGTGGTTTTCCCTTTGTGAATGTAGTGTTAACCTCCCCAATGAAGTAGGCCTGAATTCCCCAGTGAATGTTTTGATGTTTTGGTGTCATTCTGCTTTACTTGAGACTGGTTTTGCAATATCCAATAGGAATGTTACTTTTAAAAACACTTGTTTCCCCGGTGAAGCCTGAAGAAGGATGTTCTATCCATGTATCTGTACTATTTTGTCACTTCGTTTTGTTTACTTCCGGATTATGTCGCTCCCCAGTAAATCTAAAGCATCCAGTAGGTTTTGTTTTCTCAGTTTGCATTTACTTTTTCTTGGAATGATCATCTTGGATGAAGTTTAGCCGAGTGTTGTTAGTGCCCGAGGTGGTTTTTCCTGGTTATTCCCAATGTTGTATATCTGTTTTGTCAGCATACGCACGATAACACTCATACATTCATACATACATCATGCATAGCTAAAATTGGAAAATCATTGTTCATTTACATTTATTAATATTTTTTTTGATATATCATCCTGTTTTGCAGAGTTACGTTGTCCTCTCTTTAATAGAGTGTTGGCCTTAATCAGAAAGCGTATATTCTTTCAATTTCCCCACTGAGTTGTCCCTAGTTGAAGATTTTTTCTTTAGCCTTCCTGTACATCTCCTAGTTCGGATGGATTTGGTTTTCCCTCTTGAGTTTATTTCTCAAAGAATGTATTCTGGTTGACCGTTTCGTTCCAGTTTATTTCTGGTTTGAATATGTGGTTCCACAATATTATTTACTTTGGATTTCTGAAAACTTCAAGTTTTTGTTGGTGCATTTATTTTGCACGAGAAGACTTTATCTCCTCAGCAGGAATATCGTGGCATCTCCCCAGGAAGTCATATTTCTTTCTCCAGGAAGTCATATTTCTCTCCCCAGGAAGTCATATTTCTTTCTCCAGGAAGTCATATTTCTCTCCCCAGAAAGTCATTTCTTTTTACAATCCTCCATGACAACAAGTAGCAGGTCTCTTTATTTGAGTAACTTGTGCTTCTCTGTAAAAGTCGACGTAACTTTTTTTTGCTATCTCCTCTATGAGTGAATAGTTCGCAGTTTGTCGTCAGATTACGCCAATGGATGGCAAGACTTTCAATATCACAGAAACAGCTCGTTGTGAAATCTTTGCAAGTGGAAGTCTCTTTATTTGAGACAGCATATATATTATCCTTTCCATGTGGAGTGCCTTGGTTAAAAAATAAGTTGAGACCCGTTCTAGGTGAAACGCTAGAATCTTGGGGAAACTTGTTATCTTTTTGCTACCCTCAGTGAACGTGGGTAGTTCATCGTCAGTGAACGGTGATGCAATGATATTTTCTCTTTCTACCTTCAGTGAAAATTGGTAGATCACCATCAATGAAAGTTGGTGTTTGTTATCTTTTTGCTACCCTCAGTGAACGTTAGTAGTTCATCGTTAGTGAACAGCGATGCAATGATATTCTCTTTCTACCTTCAGTGAAAGTTGGTAGTACATCGGCAATAAACGTTGATGTTTGTTATCTTTTTTCTACCTTCAGTGGACGTGGGTAGTTCATCGTCAGTGAATGGCGGTGCTATGATATTTCTTTTCTCTCTACCTTCAGTGAAAGTTGGTAGGACATCGGCAGTGAACGTCGATGTTTGTTATCTTTTTTCTACCTTCAGTGAACGTGGGTAGTTCATCGTTAGTGAACGGTAGTGCTATGATATTTCTTTTCTCTCTACCTTCAATGAAAGTTGGTAGGACATCGGCTGTGAACATCGATGTTTGTTATCTTTTTGATACCTTCAGTGAACGTGGGTAGTTCATCGTCAGTGAACGGTGGTGCTATGATATTTCTTTTCTCTCTACCTTCAGTGAAAGTTGGTAGGACATCGGCAGTGAACGTCGATGATTATTATCTTTTTGCTACCCTCAGTGAACGTTGGTAGTTCATCGTCAGTGAATGGAGGTGCTATGATATATTCTATTTCTACCTTCAATGAAAGTTTGTAGGACATCGGCAGTGAACATCGATGTTTGTTATCTTTTTGCTACCTTCAGTGAATGTTGGTAGTTCATCGTCAGTGAACGGAGGTGCTATGATATTTTATCTTTCTAACTTCAGTGAAAGTTGGTAGATCACCATCAATGAAAGTTGGTGTTTGTTATCTTTTTGCTACCCTTAGTGAACGTGGGTAGTTCATCGTCAGTGAACGGCGGTGCTATGATATTTTCTCTTTCTACCTTTAATGAAAGTTGGCAGATCACCATCAGTGAAAGTTGGTGTTTGTTATCTTTTTTCTACCCTCAGTGAACGTGGGTAGTTCATCATCAATGAACGGCGGTGCTATGATATTTCTTTTCTCTCTACCTTTAGTGAAAGTCGGTAGGACATCGGTAGTGAACGTCGATGTTTGTTATCTTTCTTTCTACCTTCAGTGAAAGTCGATAGAACATCGGCAATGAACGTCGATGTTTGTTATCTTTCTCTCTGCCTTCAGTAAACGTCATTAGCTTCGCCTTCGGTAGAAGTTGGTGTATTCTTTGACCATTCTACCATCCTCTTTGATTCAGGTATTTTGATCCACCAGTGATTTATTTTCCTGGTGGGGTCGCTCTCTTGTTTCTTTATTATTGTTACATCCCCAGTGGTGATTTTCGTCCCTTTGGAATTGTCCATGTGCATTCATGATCATAAATATTTGCATGGCATCTTAGGGCAAAAAATAAGGTTTGTTTTATATTTAAGTATCTTCGATCGCGTCGACACGAAGATTTTTAACCTTCGTATCTCCGGATAGAAGAAACTTAAATAAGGTCAGCTGTTGTACCCAATTTTTGCCCCTAAGATCCTTTCATCATACCATGTTGATTCATTCACAATAAGATCACACTAGGATTCTTGGTTCCCCTCCCTATATGTAGTTGTGCCCCTTTGAGGAATCACCAAGCACCTTGTCTTATGTTCTTTTGTGATCATGAATATTGTTTTTATCTTGATTTCTTCTTTCAACTAAATAAAATGCAATGTTGGTTTGTCTTGCTTGTTATCCATGTAGATAAAGGAAATGGGATTTAACAAGTTACCCCATGGGTTCATGAGTTTATTTCCATGCCCTAGTCAATAAAGCTTGAGAAGTTCAAACCTCACCATTGGTTTGGTTTTGGAAGAATTGCCATGGCAAGGTTTTTTTAGTTCATCACATTTCAAGGTTATCAAATTTGGTTGAAAAGCACAAGGGATTGATTGGAGAAGTTGTTATGGTTGGACAAGATTTTATTCCATTTGGTCACAAGTGCATATTTCTCTCAATGTTCAAGATATGGAAGTGGTTTTGGTGGCTATGAGTTCTCATTATCATCCTCAACAACTTCTATTTACAAATCATGTGTGTTGGTACAAGAAGTTTGTTCAAAATTGTCAAAGTTCCTCAAAGCATTCTCTTGATCTATGGAGCTAGGGTTTTGAACTTCAAAGGAATATATCTTTCTCATCTGTTGGTATTTTTGAGTGATTCCAAAGAAATCTTTCTCTTCAAAGGGTTATTAACAAATCACTTTAAAAGTTTCAAGGAGTTGTCATGAGGAAGAGACTCAATGAGGAAGAAAGATTACAAGTCCTCTAGATGAATCCTCAATTTTCCATGTGTGACTTCAAATGATCATAACTTGGTCAAGTTTTATCACCTTGAGCCCATTATTTTTCCATAATGATCTTGAAGGTGTGAACTTTATGCCTTCTTTTATGTGCAAAGTGAGAAAATGGATGGAAGTTGCCTTAAGGATGCAAACGATTATAGTTCATTTCATGATTATTTTCCAACTTCAACAATTCATAACTCTCTCAATTTTTGGAGATTTTGAATGGTTCAAGTTTCAAAATGTCATTCAAGAGATCTACTTCATTCCATCTTTTTTGGTCAAGAGCAAATTCCAAGTGGAAGGCCATGTTTGGATGCAAGACATTATAGGTCATTTTGAAGAAGAACTTGAAATATTTCTAAGTATGGAAAGTCAACTCTTTTTCTCCAACTTTGACTCAACACAACTTTCATCTCAAGCATCCATTTGATTCCATTATTTTTCCATTGCAAAGCTTGTAACATCATCTTTCTAAAGCATCAAGAATCATACATTAAGACCCCTTGAGCTGAGAATGCCATTGTTTCAAAAGTGGTAACTTGGAATTGAAGTTTCATTGCAAGTCAGAATTTGAATTTCATGTTACAACCTCTAAACCTCAAATTAGCACGCGTTTTGGGTCTAAACATGATTATCCAACTTTCCCAAGTGGATTAGTGCATAAAACATGTGTTTTGGATGATTTTTGACAAAAGAGAAGTCACATTTTCTTCATGATGCAGACCCACACGAATTCCCTCCAAATTGCATCATTCACCCTTCCTTTTGATCCCATTTGCTTCTCCTATAAATACATGAGCAATCCCACTCATTTTCTCAAGCTTGGATAGCCAGAATCACCCTGCCAAACTTGTTCCACAACTCAGAATTCAGTAACTTCAAAATCCATTCTCAAGCCTTTTTCAATCCAATTTTTCCATCAATTCACCTTCCTTGATCTTCCATGAAGCTAACCACATAATTACATTCAAGAATCGTGCCCTATACTTCTCCATAGAAGTCCAGTTTCAGAGCTCTACAACTCAACTTCAATAGGTAGATTCCTTCATCAATTATTCAAAACTCTGATATCATTTTGTTGCTCTCATTGCCCTGGTTCTAGTCACAACACTTACCTTTTATAGGAAACACATTTTGACCATGAAATTTCAAATCCCTTTTCAAAACTTTCCTTTCAAATTGCTTGAGCTACAGTTTATATAAATTTGGCGCGAGGGTGTGGTTGTCTTCATCTTAAAGAAACAAAGCGAAAGACATAGGTCTGAGCTTCTGATTTTACAGTTTGAGAGACCTGCAAATCACTTTGGCTGGAGGTTGAAGATGACCTATGTGTCATCTTCCAACCAATGATGGCACGCCACTTGTTATTTTTGAAAATCTGATTTATATTTGATTATGTACTTTATTCACTAATGACCATGATATGCACAACGCGTCAGATCCCTTGGATTTGATTACTAATGCGTTTTGACTCTCATCCAATGGTCCACAAATTTTAACTTTTATTTTCTTTTCTGATTTTTATATTTTAATTGTTTTAAATTTCAAAAAATCATAGGAAATTCATTTTAAGTCCAAAAAATCTGAAAAAATTATGAAAAAATATTTTGATTATTCTCTTTCTGATTTTTATTTTTTCACAATTTAATTTTGTGTTTTGGTATTTTTTATAAATTTACACTTTATTTGAATTGTTTTAAATGTTTAAAAAATACTTTTATACATTTTTAAATTCTGAAAAAATTATGGAGTGATCCAATGATATTGTGACAAATATTGGTGACCTTATTTTATTTTTGTTTCTGACCTTACTATTTTTTTTATCATTTTTGGTTTATTTTACCCATTTCTTTTAATTTTAAAAATAGTTTCTGACTTTAAAAAATTACCAAAAAAATTTGTAAAATTATTTGAGCCTTTTTTTTATTTTTCTATGGTCTTACTTTTTATTTATTGATTAATTTGAACATAGTTGATATTTTTCTCTTTATTTTCTATTTTTAAACCCTTTTGTATAGATTAAAATGTAATATTATTTTGTGACTATTTTTTGGCTAATCTTGGGTTAAATTTTGGATCATGAACTTTATTAACATCATTTGATCCATGGTGATTAGTTTAACTCCACAAAAATGGATGAATGATTTTAATAATAGTTTGATTAAATTTAATTCAAAAGTGGTTTGTATATTCTCTCCCATCCCTCTTCATCTCATCCCCTTCTTATTGCACTAAATGTTGTTGGAGCATGATCTCTATATCATGCCTCAAAATAAATGGTCCATAGATTGCTATTGATCGGCCTCAAAATAGGTGCGACTTCTATATAAGTCCACTTACGATTGCTTAATATAGCGCTAAATTTTGTCCCGATTCGAATAAATGATCATTCATGGCCCAAACTTATGTTTGCAAGCCCAAGTGTGTTAATTTGACCTCTTTGATCCAATAACCTTGAGATTCATTGTGTGGAGGCTTTGGTTCTACCAATCCTCTAATGAATCTTGTGATGCAGTGAGAGAACTGACTTGGTTTGTTTTGCATTCTATCGCAAATGTTACAGTTTAGCAAGAGCTGCCACCGACTTTTATTTTATCCAAAAGGAAAGGTGAAAAAGCACAGGAAAGACCTTTGAGATTGTTTCTTGGGTTCGGGGGGTAGATTATGAAAAGAGAAGGTATTAGCACCCTTTTCATCTATGGTTTTCCATGGGCTCTTAGTTACTTGCTAGATCACTTGCTTTTGTTTGAAAATGTGCTTTGTGTGGTTTTTGAAAGTATTTTGAAAAGGTGACTTTGTAATGATTCTCGTTTCTATAAGAACGCATACAAAGTGTTTGTTTAGAAAATAGTTCAAAGATGTGTTTATGAGATGTGTTTTTGAAATTGATTTTGAAAAGGGTTTCCTTTGTAATGGTTCTCGTTTCTATAAGATAGCGTACAAATAAAGTGTTGTTTTCAAAAGTGTTTCAAAATGAGAGTGTTGGTGTATAAAATGTTTTTGTTGTGAGAAAGCGAGTAACTAAGAGCGAATCTACCTACTTGAATGGTCTTAAATATGATTTTCCTCCTCCTTTAGATGTTGCTATCTTACCATTGTTTTGGTAAGAAGCCCCATCGTTGGATGTGAAGGGACGGGCATTGGGACGTTTGTATAATCATAGAAGGCAACCCATGGGACGTTTTAGCGATATCGTTTAGGGACTAGATCGTTTACCAAAGGCAACATTGAGGGTCATCGAGTGACTACGATGTTTCATCGAGGGTCTTTTGCTAAAACGCCCATGTTCGAGGGACATGACTATTTTTTCTGATAGGCAACAAAGTGGGATTACCCTAAGGGTGCATGTGTGAATAGTGTGTTTGATTGCATGCATTTTAATCTTGATTAGGGTGACCTATTTGTCGATTTCATATTTTGCCATACACGCCCTAATTACTAACAGTATATGAAAGAAAAAAAGTGTGGAAAGTAAATATCCTACGCTATTACAATCATTAGGGGGATGGGGTGTACAAATTTACGAATGGGGGTTGCAAAATAAAAATTAAATCCTAAGTTACTATTACAACCATATTGAAATGTACAATATAAGAAAGAAAAAGTACTTGTATAGAAAATGGTTTTTTAGTCTTAAGTTAATTAAATAATAAAAGAAAAATATTTTTATGTCTTTTTATAAAAAAAAAGGGTTAATATAAAAAATGATAAAAAGGAAAATAAATGAAAGAGTTGAAAAAAGTGTGTTGTTGCGAGCGAAACCACAGGGATAAGAAGTTCTGGAGTCAGGAGCGTTGTGACTCAACAGGAAACGTCAGTGGGCATCAGAATTTCTGAGTTGGTAAACTCTGAGGTCCAGCAAGAAACGTTAGAGGGAAAAAAACATAAAAACATAGAAGTTATGTATGTTAAAACTATGAATGAACATTAGAAGTTTTATGCCATATTTCAACTCTCAATCAGCACATCAGTAATCTATTCAGTTTTCAACAATCATCAAGTCAGAAGGATAAAAGCACAACAATTTACAGAAGTTCTAATCCCGATCCTGAGCCTAGCCTTAATCAAGACGTTCTGATCCATAGTTTTTCTATTCATGCAATGATATAGATAAAATCAATACTATGATATTTACATGTTTAATGATGTTCTTAATGAAAGAATACAAAGTCAGAAGGACTTACCTTGAACTTGGAACGTGGGCTTGGAACTTTGAGATGCTACCTTTAGATGTTCTAGAATCAGCAAGAGTAACGGAAGAGGAAGTGCCAAGCTCTTTGATTCAAAAGGTAGAACATAGGTTTGGTTTTCTGTTTGGGATTTCTGGATTTTTTATGAAGGTTTCAACTTCCTTTTTTCTCCCTTTTTTTACCAATCACTCTTCCAAAGCAAGCCTCTCCTTCAAAGCCCATCCCCTTGAACGTGTGATGGAGCAAATTATTTATAGGCGAATTTGTTGTGATTTTTGGGGGAAAGACAAATGGGATTTTAAATCAATTTGGCATCCTGCTCCGTTGCTTTTTCATCACTGTTTTCGTATGTTAGTTTGGTGCAATTATGGGATGCAGGCGTAGGGTGACCTAGCTGCTGATTAGCAGCTTTTAACCATGCTTAAGCTGGAGTTGTCAGCGGGATTTAAGGAAAAGCAAAACAAAGCATGGGCCTAGTACCAAAGTTTGCTATCCCAAGACAGTAGAGGTACACGTGGTTAAAATCCTTTGGATAAAGACTCAGAAAGTTGTTGTGAGCATTAATGACGACGAGAGTTATCACAACCAGAAATCCTGCAATGTGAGATTCTACACCAAGGCTTAGTTCTGGATCAGAAGTTCTACTTCAGCGTAGCATCCAACCTCTGATCTTTGTATCTTCTGGCTCCAGCATGTTCTGAAGGAGTTTCCAGGCTCTCTAGGAAGTTTGTAACACGCTTTGTAACCTTTTTGAATTACCCTGGAAAACTCTGACCGAAGTTTTGTGAAAACTTACTCAGAAGCTTTGACCAAACTCTGTCTTGAGAATATCCAGAATTTGCTGAGTGTTAGGGTGATAATCTGGTCAGAAGTTCTGAAATTGTCATATTTCTTAAACACTTAGAAAATTTTCTTAGTATTTAGAATTTGACTTTTCCAAAGTAAAATTTGACTATTGAAATTCTTGATGAAACAAACTTCATATTCCAACATGTCTTGATGAAATATGATTTTTGAGATTTGATTTTGATCCAAAAGTCAAAGTTAGACTTCTCAATATGCAAATGACCATCTTGCCCTTGCAGATGACTTTCTTGAAAAATTGTAGTTCAAGGCTTGGAATTGGATGGAAGCAAACTTGAGGATCCAGGGTGATTCCTTGAGAAATGAGAGGGAAAATTTTGGGGTACAACAGCTACCCCTGTTCAATCTTCTTACACCTGAAGAGTTAGATTGGTAAATCTGTCATTCGTGACTTGAAGGTGGAAGATGATTGAACACTAGAGTGCCCAGAAAATTTTCACTCGAAGATGTGTTAGTTGATTATGTAGGAAATAGGCTTAAAGATGCCATTTGGAGAGATAATGGATAGTTGTTGGAGATGGGCTTAAAGATGCCATCCGAATGTGATTGTATTTGGACTCAGCAGGATGATGAAGGAATCTTGGACGATTACTACCTCAGCAGGATGATGAAGGAATCTTTGGGCGATTTCTACCTCAGCAGGATAATGAAGGAATCTTTGGGCGATTTCTACCTCAGTAGGATGATGAAGGAATCTTGGATGACTACTACCTCAGCGGAATGATGAAGGAATATTGGATGACTACTACCTTAGCAGGATGATAAAGGAATCTTAGATGACTACTACCTCAGCAAGATGATGAAGGAATCTTGGATGACTACTACCTCAGCAGGATGATGAAGGAATCTTGGATGACTGCTACCTCAGCAGGATGATGAAGGAATCTTTGGGCGATTTCTACCCCAGCAGGATGATAAAGGAATCTCGGATGACTACTACCTCAGTAGGATGATAAAGGAATCTTAGATGACTACTACCTCAACAGGATGATGAAGGAATATTGGATGACTACTACCTCAGCAGGATGATGAAGGAATCTTGGATGACTACTACCTCAGCAGGATGATGAAGGAATCTTGGATGACTACTACCTCAGCAGGATGATGAAGGAATCTTGGATGCTTACTACCTCAGCAGGATGATGAAGGAATCTTGGATGACTACTACCTTAGCAGGATGAGGAAGGAATCTTGGATGACTACTACCTCAGCAAGATGATGAAAGAATCTTGGATGACTACTACCTCAGCAGGATGATGAACGAATCTTGGATGACTACTACCTCAGCAGGATGATGAAGGAATCTTGGATGACTACTACCTCAACAGGATGATTACCTTTATTTGTTGACTGATCTTTCCTTAAAAGGTAAAGAGTTAGTTGTATGCAATGTCATGATGTATGGATTGTGTGATGCAGTGGGAGAACTGACTTGAGGTTTTGCGGTTATGTTCGCAAATGTCACGGTTAGCAAGAGTCGCCACCGACTTTTCTTTTATCCAAAAGGAAAGGTAAAAAAGCACAGGAAAGACCTTTGAGATGTTTTCTTGAGTTCGGGGGGTAGATTATGAAAAGGGAAGGTGCTAGCACCCTTTTCATCCATGGTTTTCCATGGGCTCTTAGTTACTTGTTTATATCACTTGCTTTGCTTTGTTTTGTTTGAAATGGTGCTTGGTGTGGTTTTGAAAGTATTTTGAAAAGAGGCCAATCGCTTAGGCAATATTTGTAATGATTCTCGTTCGTAAGAATGTATACAAAGATGTTTGTCTTTTGAAAATATTTTCAATGTTTTGTAAGATGTTTTGAAATATGTGTGTGCTTGTTTTTAAAAATAGCAAGGATTATTTTGAAATTGATCAAGTAACTAGAAGCTATCTACCTACTCAAATGTCTTTCTTGTGCATTTTTGTTCCTTTGACATTGTTGAATTACCATGGATTTGGTAAGCAACCCTATCTTTGGATGTAAACGGGACGGGCATGGGTCATCGTATAACCATGATAGCAATGTTGCCAAGTATCTTAGAATTTTGAGGGACCAAGATCATCTTTGTTTAGGCAACCTTTTGATAGCGTCATCGAGGGACTATGATCTTATTTTGTTTTGTTTTGCCAAGATACTTCGTGTGCGTAACATGGCCATTTCATTTTAGGCAACCAAGTGGGAGAAACCCTAAGGGTGCTTGTGTGCAATATGTGTCATTTTCATGCTTTTGTCTTGTGTTTAGGTTTTTTCTATTTGTTTGGTTTTTGTTCTTATCATGCAAACCCTAGTTTTACTAAACATGGTATATGAAAGCAATAAATTGCGTAAAATAAACTAAGCTATTACAACAATTATTATGGGAGGGGGATACAAGTTTTGAATGGGGATTTTGCACAAATATAAACCTAAATATATTATTACAACCCAATCGAATATTGCGCAAATTAAATAAATATACAAATATTTAAAATGCAATGCAAATGTATTTATGTAAAAAGAGTTTTGTGTTTGATTTTTGTATGAGAAAATAATTTAATTTAAACCCTAAAAAATAAGGAAAAAATAATATTATTTTTGGAGGGGTGAAACCCTAATTTTTAATTAAAAAAGAAAATAAATGTTCTATATTTATTTTGTCCATTTTTTGTACAAGAAAGTAATAAATAATATTATATGTAAATATTAAAAATTAAATATGTATAAAAAATAAATATTTTATGTGTATAAATAATATAATAAAAATATTAAGTATTTTTTATTGTATTTACAAACTATTTAAGAAAATAAGTTCTATTTATTAAAATAAACTATTTTTATGTGAGAAAATAAAAAAATAAAAAAATAAAAGTGTGAAAAAAAATAAATTATTTTTGGGTATTTTTTATCATTAAAAAATTGCAAAAGTATAAGAAATAAGTCAGAGGGGTGTAAAAGTAAGTCAGGGGGTGCAGATAGTAAAAACAAAAAAGGCCCAAAGCGCCAAAAAGCTCAGGCGCTTCATCCCTGTCCTCCAGCCAGTCTCCTGCGCGCGTTTTTCCATTCAAACTGTATCTTGCTCATGCTTGCACAAAAACAAAAACTTATAACATGAAACTTGTGGCATTTGAGCTCACGATTCCAACAATATAAATTTTGTAACCTAACTCTCAAAGATCAGTAAGAATTTTGGAATCCCCAATTCGTGACCTAAAAATTTCATGAACTTCAATCTTCAAATTCTCACAGCATAGTTAATATAAATGAAAAGTATGCATATGTACAGCTTCACCATGTTATGGACTACATTTTTTCTTCACAAATCGTGGCTTGAAGTTGCCTAAATACAAAGATAGAGTTTAAGAAATATACCTCCTTCAGCTAGATTTGGATAGAGCAATGTAGGGACTTTAATGGAGGCCTGAGGATTGTGTGAGCTTCCTTGAACTTCCTTCAAGCTATTCCAATGCTTATCTTGCCTTGATAATGGCTGGAACTTCCTGCACAAGTCAAGTTGCAAGCTCCAAGTTTGAAAATGGCAATGGCTGAAACAGGGGTTACAGAACCAGGGTAAGGGATTGGATAGCTTTGGTATGATGTGTATGAGGTGTTTCAAGTGTCAATCCACAAAACGCACGAGCCAAAAATCAGTTGGCAATGATTTTGCAGAAATGCTCTGTTTGGACAGAATTTTGGAGTTTTTCAGTTTGAGAGAGTTTTAGATGTTAAGAAATCGTGTTTTGCCTTGTGACAAGTTTGTATACTTGTATAGAATGGATACAAAGTCAGCTTCTCAACAGATGTGCAAGCTTTTGACCTTTTGAAACATTTCTTGCTTTTGAAGTAAAGTGACATGACCAATGCAACATGCCTGTACTTGCTTGCTTGAGAGCTGCAAAGAGCTTGTACAAATTGCTTGAGACCTGTGGAAATTGTTTACACCAAAGGGACATGTCCAAGGCTCAAGATTGACAAAGTTGCAAAAGTTGGACTTTATGAAAATGGCAATGTGAACTTTAGGCCAAAAATGGAATTATCTCTTGTACAAAGCTCCAAAAGCAAAGATAATGCCTTTAACTTCTGAGTTTGCATTTAATTATGGAGTGTAGAGTGAGTTTAGGACCTTTAAAGCAAGATTCAAACATCATGGATTGGATTTGCAACTTGATGCTATGTGAAAATGGTATGGACAAATGTGAGAAAATGCCAACTTTCCCTCTTCGATTCTCCATAACCAAAAATGATCTTGGAGAGTTCTTGGACATTTTGGAAAGCTTTAAATGTTCTCTATAATCCATCTTTGAAATGCATTTTGATATACCTCTTGGAACTAGGTGAAAAATGTCCATGAAGTTGGGTCCAAAACCTGCCTAAATTAGGGCAAAATTTCACTAAGTTATTTAGTTCATGGACCTATGTTCACAAATTCATAACTTGATATCCAAGCATCTTTTGGGAATAGTTTGTGAAGAAAAGTTGTAGATTTCATGGAGTACTACAACTTTCATGTTGGAAGTTTTCTTTGAATCAAATTTCATCATGGTGAAAAAGTGGTGGAAAGTTGGGAAAAAATAAGAAAATTTTCATGCTTAGAAAAATTCTAAGTTATGAAAATTTTCAAATTCAAAACCCTAATTTTCAAAATTGATTTTCTTGGTGAACAAGTTTCATATTTTGACACATCTTGATGAATTATGACCCTTGGCACTTGATTTTGACCAAAAGTCAAAGTTTGACTTTTCAGTATACAGTTGACTTTTGATCAGTTGACTGCAAAATTCATCTGTAAATCCAATGAACTTGAGATCTTTTGAACCATGTAATTAGGTCAAGATGATGCCATTGGACCCTTGAAATCATGTTTGAATCCAATTGGTCATTGGATAGGTTAAAAATCAGAAATTGCCCTTTCTCAGTCAAAACCCTAATTTTGACCATTTTGCCCTTTTGATGATTTGATCAAATTTCATGAGAAGTTGTGATCCAAACTTGATCAAATGGTTCATATGAGTCTAAAATGTTGATGTGGATCAAAAATTATGAAGTTTGACTGTAAATTGGCCATAATTGACTTTTTTCCCAATACAGCTGATTTTTAGGTCAATTGTCCAATTGACTGATCAAAAATGTGGTTCAAGGCTTGAAACTTAGCATGAGCAATCTTAGGGGTCCAAGATGATGTATGAAAGTCACATGAAGCATTGATGGTCCAAAAATCCTTGTGCAAACTCAAACCCTAATTTTGGGTTATCAGTGCAAGATGAGATGTCTTGAGCTGACCAAACCCTAATCTTGTCTTGAGTCCAAGAAGTCTTGTGAGAAAAATCTTGATAAATGAGAGGGCAAATATTGGGGTACAACAGCTGCCCCTGTTCAATCTTCTTGAACCTGAAGAGTTAGATTGGCGAGCTTTGTCGTTCGTGACTCGGAGGTAAAAGATGATTGGACACTAGAGTGCCCATAAATTTTCACTCGACAAAACGTAGTTGAGGGAATGGGCTTAAAGATGCCATTTGGAAAGATGATAGAATTTTGTTGGAGATGGGCTTGTAGATGCCATCCAAGAATGTTTGTTGAATTGTAAGTTGTAGGTCAAAAGAATAAGTATCAGAATGGTGTCCGTGTCTGGAACGTATCTGAACTGTATCTGGAGACCTGAAATTTGAATGAGAAACAGAATAGCATTCGTGTCTGGAGCGTCTCTGAACTGTATCTGATAGTTGAAATCTGAATAAGTAACAGAATGGCTTCCGTATATGGAGCGTATCTGGACTGTATCTTGAAGTTGAGGTCTGAATGAGTAACAAAATGACTTCCGTGTCTGGAGTATATCTGAACTGTATCTGAGATCTGAGTCTGAATGAGTAACAGAATGACTTTCGTGTCTGGAGTATATCTGAACTGTATCTGAGCTTGAAATCTGAATAAGGGCCAGAATGGAATCCGTGTCTGGAGCGTATCTGAACTGCATCTGAGCTTGAAATCTGAATAAGGGCCAGAATGGCATCCGTGTCTGAAGCGTATCCGAACTGCATCATGAAAGCTGAATCTGAATGAGTAAAAGAATGACTTCCGTGTCTGGAGTGTACCTGAACTGTATCATGATTGCATATTGTTAAATGGTAGCTTTTAATCTTATCCTGAAAAGGGTAAGATGTTAGGTGAAACACAAAGTTATGTTGCATGAAATGTATGATGCAATATATGTACTTTATCAATGTTTATGATATATGGATGTAATGTATGCGCATGTAAGCTGATTTGTTGTATTGCTGAGGAAAATAAATCCTTGACTGCTGAGGATAAGAAATCCTTGGCGACTTCTCTGGGGATATAGGGATCCTTCATGTCTTGAAGTTGGAGTATTGACAAAAAAATTTATTGTGAGCAATGCCATATACTGCTTGAGCAATCTGCTTGGGGAATCCAGAGAATTTTGATGACTTCTATTGGGGATTACACAAAGGAAATCCTTGTTCTGCTGGAGAATAAAGAAAACTCTGATGACTTATGCGGGGAATTAATAAAGAGAATCTTAAATCTGTTGGGGAGCAATGAAAACTCTGTGGGGAAGAAAAAACTTATTCCTATTTGGAAAAAGTTCAGGAGTTTCGGTCGTCTGCCACTCTACTGGGGAATTATCCTAGGTTGGGGAGAGAGAAAAGTTAACTGTTATCTGGTTGATTTTCAGGCTTCAAGATGACTTGCTGGGGAATTTGGAGAAACTGAATGGTTTCCACTGGAGATTGATAGTTTGAAACTTTGGCTCTAGGGATGTCAATGGGGCGGGGCGGGGCCGGGGGGACACTTCCCCATCTTTTTCCCCGCCATCAAATTCATTCCCCGTCCCCGTCCCCGATCTCCGTCACGGGGGAATTTCTATCCCCATCCCCGTTCCCCGCGGATCCCCGTTCCCCGCGGGGATCCCCATAGATCCTACATTTATTCATTAATATTTTGTTTTTTTAAAATGTTTATATTTTCTATAAAAATAAAAAGCACAAAGAATTCACATATTTATTATGTTATTAAAAAATACTAGTATTTGACATTTATTATTTTTTATTAAAAATACTAATGGAACACAAAATAATAATATTTTTTTTATAAATTTCTATAAAATGCTATAAAATTCAACAAAATGAACTATATTACTTTTTAAAGTAACAATATGCCTAAACAACTAAAAAAATCCAACAACATAATTATGCTTAAAAAACTATACTTCATCAAAACTAATAAGGGATAATTATAAAATTTAGCATCATGAGTATGCTTGAAAAGCTAAAAAATACTTCATAATAAGTCAACTAAAAGCAAAAATATATATATTAAATTAACTATATTAAAATAATAGGCGGGGCGGGGTCCCCACGGGGCGGGGGGTGTATTCCCCGTCCCCGTCCCCGAAATGCTCTCGGGGGAATTTTTCTCCCCATCCCCGCCCCCACGGGGGAAAATTCCCCATCTTTGGGGCCCCGAACGGGGCGTTCCCCGCGGGGATCCCCATTAACAGGTCCAAACTGACATCCCTATTTGGCTCCGCTGGGGATCGGTAGTTCAAAGTTTTAGCTCCACTGGGGATCTTAATGATGTACTGTAGGGATTGCCCCTGGAATAGCCTAAAGACGTTTTCCTATTCTTTCAACCTGATAGTAATTGATCTTTTCCACTTTGTTTATTTGTAAACAGTAATTATGTTCAAATGCATATGTTCATTAATGAATCATTGGACGTTTTTTGCAAATAAAAACACAAGTGTAAAAGAAAAAGGCAAATAGTTTTCTGTACTTTGAAAGAGATATCTTTGTATTTACTTTGAATAAGTGTTTTGTACAAATGAGACAAACATCCTAGTAAGAGGATGGTGTCATAAAAGTAAGAAAATTTATACAAAGAAAGATAGCTATATGTGTAATAATCCCATGGGGTTCCCATTCTACTATAGCCTTCATATCTTCGAATATCTTGTCCATCCGTTGCTTCGTCCGAAGATGATTGAATTAATCAGAAGCTCAGAGTTTGTCAGTGAAGAGATTGTCCTTAAAGTGATCCGACGAGACATAGTCATGCGCTTTAATTCCCTAACTTTTTCTTGGACCGCCCTTTCGGGTTTTCAGTCCACCGGGAAACCCTTTTTTGCCCAAGTCGCCCTTTCGGGTTTTCAACTTGCTGGGTGTACAGATTTTTTTATTTTATCCCTAATTTTTGCCCGAACCTTTTGGTTCGCCAGGATGCCCTTGTTTTGCCTAGGTGTGTCAACCTAGCGGGTCTCTTATGCGTAGTATCTTTTGACTATGTCTGTGTTCGCAGGGTGCGGCAGGTCATCGCCGTCCATGGTGGTTAAGATCATTGCCCCACCAGAAAAGATGTTCTTGATTACAAATGGTCCTTCATAGGTAGGAGTCCATTTTCCCCTGGGTTCACTTTGTGGAAAAATGATGCGCTTGATCACTAGATCTCCAACTTGATATACTTGGCGTCTGACTTTCTTGTTGAAAGCCTTGATCATCCGTTTTTAATACGTCTGACCATGGCAAATAGCAGTAAGTCTCTTTTCATCAATTAAGTTAAGTTGGTCAAGTCGGGTATGGATCCAATCATCCTCACTCAAACCTGCGTCCTTCATGATTCTCAAAGAGGGGATCTGAACCTTGATATGTAGAACAACCTCCATGCCATAAACCAAAGAATAGGGTGTTGCCCCAGTTGATGTGCGAGCCGTGGTATGGTACCCGTGGAGAGCAAACGGTAGCATCTCATGCCAGTCCTTGTAGGTGACTGTCATCTTTTGTATGATCTTCTTAATATTTTTGTTAGCAGCTTCGACTGCACCATTCATCTTTGGCCGATAGGGGGATGAATTGTGATGTTGAATCTTGAAATTCTCGCACAAAGCGGTGATCATAGTATTGTTATGGTTTGTACCGTTATCAGTGATGATCCTTTCGGGGATACCGTCCTGGCAAATAAGATTCTGTTTGATGAAGCGGGCAACAACATTCTTAGTAACTGATGCAAAGGAAGCTGCTTTGACCCACTTGGTGAAATAGTCAACGGCCACCAGAATGAAGCGGTGTCCATTGGAGGTTGTAGGCTTGATCTCCCCAATCATGTTGATTCCCCACATAGCGAAGGGCCAAGGAGCCGTTAAGACATTTAGAGGAACTGGAGGCACGTGCACCTTGTCTGCATAGATTTGACATTTATGGCAGGTCCGAGAGTGTTGATAGCAGTCAGCTTCCATGGTAGACCAATAATAGCCTGCCCGTAGAATTTTCTTTGCCATCGTATGCCCGCTAGAGTGAGTGCCAAAGGTACCTTCATGCAATTCAGTCATGATCTTTTCAGCTTCAATCTTGTCCACACAACGGAGCAGAATAGAATCATGATTGCATTTGTACAGAATGCCATTAATTAGGAAGAACTTAGCTGAGAATCTCCTTAAGAACTTTTTGTCATTGACTGAAGCTCCTTCTGGATATTCTTGAGCCTCGAGATACCTTTTGACTTCATGAAACCACAGTTGGTCCACTACTTCTTCGGTATTAATCTCGTGACAGTGTGTCGGTTCGTCCATCCGTTCAATGGTGATCTAGGAGCCTCGTTATCCCAATTAAGTTTAAACATAGATGACATTGTAGCTAGAGCATCTGCTAGCTAATTTTCTTCTCGCGGGAAGTGCTCGAAGGTAATCTGCTCGAAATGTGGTAGCAATGTCAAAACATGTTCTTTGTAAGGGATGAGGTTTGGATGCTTAGTGTCCCACTCTCCTTTGATCTGAATGATGACCAAAGCTGAGTCCCCAAACACATCTAAAGATTTGATTCCCAAGTCTATGGCAGCCTTGAGACCAAAGATGCATGCTTCGTACTCTGCCATGTTGTTCGTACAGTTGAAGCAAAGTCTGGCGGTAACAGCAGTATGGCATCCTTCTGGAGATATGAGCACAGCGTCGTGCATTGGATGCCCCATCAAAGTACAGGGTCCATCGGGATCCTTGTTCAGGTCCGTCATATGGTCTGATCTCTTCGCAGTATTCCAATGTCATGATGTCTTTGTCGGGGAAGTCAAACTTCATGGACTGGTAATCTTCTACAGCTTAATGATCCAGATGATCAGCTAGCACACTGCCCTTTATAGCTTTTTGGGTCGTGTACTGTATGTCATATTCTGTTAGGATCATCTTCCATCTAGCTATCCTCCTAGACAGAGCAGGCTTCTCAAAGATGTACTTTATCGGATCCATCTTAGATATCAGCAAAGTGGTATGAGTCAACATATACTGTCTTAGCCGGCGAGCAGCCCATACCAAAGCACAACAAGTTTTCTCGAGCAGTGAATATCTGGTTTCACAGTCAGTAAACTTTTTGCTTAGGTAATAAATAGCGTGCTCTTTTCGGCCAGACTCGTCATGCTGCCCCAGTATGCACCCCATTGAATTTTCTAAGAAGGTCAGATACATGATTAGCGGTCTTTCTTCGACTGGTGGCATCAAGACAGGAGGTTCTAGTAAATACTCCTTAATTTTATCGAAAGCAATCTGACATTCATCATTCAACCTGACTACCTGATCTTTCTTCAACAGCTTGAAGATTGGTTCACAAGTAGACGTTAGGTGAGAAATGAATCTGGCAATGTAGTTTAGGCGTCCCAAAAAACCTCTGACTTCCTTCTCAGTGCGAGGAGCAGGAATTTCTTGTATCTCTTTGACTTTGGCAGGATCAACCTCGATGCCTTTGTTGCTGACAATGAAACCTAAGAGTTTACCGGACCGGACTCCGAATGTACACTTGTTTGGATTCAGTCTTAACTTGTACTCCTTCAATCTGACAAACAGCTTTTGTAAGTGATCAAGGTGTTCTTCTTTAGTTTGTGATCGGGCTATCATGTCATCTACGTAGACCTCTATCTCATGATGTATCATATCATGAAACAAAGCTACCATGGCGCGTTGATAGGTTTCCCCGGCATTCTTCAGTCTGAATGGCATCACTTTGTAGCAGAACGTACCCCACTGTGTGACAAATGTAGTTTTCTCCATGTCCTCAGGTGCCATTTTGATCTGGTTATAGCCTTAGAATCCGTCCATGAAAGAAAATACTTTGTGCTGGGCTGTATTGTCGACCAGGATGTCAATGTATGGAAGTGGAAAATCATCTTTAGGGCTGGCCCTGTTTAAATCTCTATAATCCACGCACATTCTCACCTTGCCGTCCTTTTTAGGCACGGGAACAATGTTGGCCACCCATTGAGGATAGGAAGTAACAGCCAGAAATCCAGCATTGAAATGTTTCATAACTTCCGCTTTGATCTTCTCTGACATGTCAGGTCTCATTCGGCGGTCCTTTTATTTCACTGGTGGACATTCTTCTCTTGTTGGCAGACGATGTACCACAATGTCTGTATCAAGTCCCGGCATGTCTTCATATGACCAGGCAAAGATCTCAACATAATTATTCAATAGCTGAATTAGGCGCTCCTTGATACTCGGCTCTAGATTGGCACCCACTTTGATTTCCTTTTTATCTTCCTCGGTTCCCAAGTTGATTGTATCCAACAGCTCCTTATGAGGCTGAATAGCTCTTTCCTCTTGTTGTAGTAGTCTGGCCAATTCCCCTGGCACCTCACAATCTTCCTCACCTTCGTATTCGGCTTGGTAGATCAGATCTTCAGAGTTACTGAAGGCTATAGAAGTATCGTTACCCATGGGATCCAGAATGGAAGGGTACCTGCATTTGTGAGTGTGTGTGTGTGTGTAAGGGTATAGCCATCTTAAAACAATAAAATGTAAAAGAAAGGCAATGAGCATAAAAAGTTTATATATGAAAAAGCGTCCTTGATTCATTGAATGACATATGTAGATGAAATAAAAACCCTTACAAATGGACCATTGTGCCTCGGGTAAGACACAAGGTTTTTAAAGTGCGAATTGTTTGTGAATTATTACAAGTCTAACAGAAATGTAAAAGATAAATTAGTGAGATATGAAAGTTATCGGGACAAAGTCTTTGGCTTCCCAGTTGCAAAGTCCTCCACTGACAGTAGGAAATATCCAATCTTCCAAGCTGCCCTCCTCTTCATTGTCTTCCACTGCACTGACGCTTTGGTTGGTAATCTTCACAGGTGTCCCCTCAGCACGGGCACGACGCACAGCCATCTGACCAGTCAAAGTAAACCCCAAGCCAAACTTGTCTGATTTGTAGGGAAATTATGGAAGCTGCCTCCAGATGGTGCATCCCCCTTCTTCCACTACTGCCTTTGCATCCTTTAAATATGACATCCGAGGTGGAGGTCTTGTGATCTTAGGAATCTAAGATACCGCCTTGGTCGCCGCTACTTCTGGAGAGACTTCTTCAAAATGTTGGAAAGGGGTCTCTATGAACTCGCCATCCAACGCTACATATCGGAAAGAATTCAGATGACTAATCATATACTCCTCCTCCCCATGGACAGTTATGATCTTTCCTTGGATCGGGTATTTTAGCATCTGATGCAAGGTGGAGGTGACGGCACCGACATTGTGGATCCAGGGGCGTCCCAACAGACATGAATAAGAAGGATGGATGTCCATCATGTAGAATGTTGAATTGAAGACCTGAATTCCCACCTTTATTGGGATGTCCACCTCCCCGTGGACCATCCTCTTCGATCCATCAAAAGCTCTCACCACTATGTTGCTGGGTTTTAAAGTCAGCCCCTCACAATCCAATCTATCAAGGGCTTTTTTCGGCAAGACGTTCAGAGATGACCCAGTATCAACCAAGACATGAGCTAGGGTTGTTCCTCTACACTCCACTGAGACATGTAATGCCTCGTTATGTTTTCTCCCTCTGGGTGTCAAGTCAGCATCGGAAAAGCCCAGGCCATTATCAGCTGTCAAACTGGCCACACAGTCCTGGAACTGGTCGGCAGACGTCTCTTACAACACATGAGTTGTCTTCAGAAATTTTACCAGAGCTTTGGCGTGTGCTTCAGAGCACAGCAGTAGGGCTAGCATAGAGATCTTGGAAGGGGTCTGCCCCAATTGTTCAACCACATCATAATCACTCTTCTTAATGATCCTCAGGATTTCTTCCATCTCCTTCTTGGATGTTTCAGGAATAGCTAGTGATTGAGCCTTCGTTTGGACAAGCTCCTCTTAAACGTTCTTTCCTTTATTCTCAGTAGTAGAAATAGGGATAGGAATTGTGTTGTCTTTGTCGGCAGGTACACTTACAGGTACAATCACTGGTACAGAGGTAATCTTCGGAATGGCCACGGGTCCAAAGACTGCTGTTGGAGAAGCAATCTCTGGAGAGAAAATCCTACCACTGTGGGTGATCTTGCTAGTTCCAATAATATTGCTAATGTCGGAATTATCCTCTTCGGAGCTTTCTTCTTTGGCAGTCAGTACATCCTGTTTAATACCATGGTAGTAGATTTCTCCACTCTATTTCCATGGTACTGTTTTATCTGATTTGTATGAGGCATGCCCGGGCATTGTAATCTTAAGTGGAGCAGTCTTTGGAGCAGGTGTAATCCTAACGGGTCTTTTAGAGGCCCTGGAAGGATTGGCATAGATGGTTATTATTGAAACTTCTTTAACTGGAACGGGTGAAATATGAGCTTTCTCAAACAAAATTTCTTGGTTATCAATCAGTTGTTGGATACCTTTCTTCAACAAAGGGCATTCAAATGATGAGGACAGGAAAACATGGCAGTCTTGGTCACAACCTGGGAAAATTCCAGCTTTTAAAAAATTCAACTTGATGGTCGGGAGCGGAGTTAACAGTTCATCCACGATAGAAACAAACAGATCTTCTTCAATAGCGTTGGCATTGTGACCATGCCTCAGCATCGGAGCGGAAATAACTTTTGGTTTCTCAGGCCCTTCAAACTCAACTTCCTTCGCATCTATCAGATCTTGAATCTTGTTCTTCAGAGCCCAACAGTTATTGGTATCGTGCCCTGGACTTTCAGAATGGTACGCGCATCTGGCGTTGGGATGGTAATATGGAGAAGCAGTATTAGGATTTTTTGGGGCCTCTTTTAAAGGGGCCAGATTTAACTTCAAGAGATGTGGTAGAACTTGGGCTGGAGTCATGTTAATCTTAGTGAATTGTCGTACTGGCCTTTCCATCCTTTGCTGGTTAGTTCTTGGCTGGTCTGATGCAGGCTACAGAATCATAACGGCCCCCACTGTTGGTCGGTGCTCAGTTCTTCCCTAGTTCCTCTGAGAATACATAGCAGATACTTCCTTTCTTCCTGTGAAGGGCTTTTTCACAACTGTTGAGGCAGACGCGTCCTTCTGAATTTTCCCTTTTCTTATACTAGCCTCCACTCTTTCGCTGGTTAATATTAATTCCGTAAACCCTGCAGAGGAACTCCTAATCAGATGATTGAAGAAAGGGCCTGAAAGAGTTCCTAAGAACATGTCCACCAACTCCCTCTCAGATAGAGGGGGTTGCACCCTTCCGGCTAGGTCTCTCCACTTTTGCGCGTAATCTTTAAAGCCCTCATTGGAAGCCATAGCCATACTCTATAGTTGAGTACGGGTAGGTGCCAAGTCGGTGTTGTATTGATACTGTTTATAGAAAGCATCTGCCAAGTCTTCCCAATTATGGACATCTGCCCTCTCTAATTGGTATAACCAATCAAGTTGCATTCCTGATAAACTATCTTGGAAAAAGTGGACCCACAGGTCTTTGTCAGCAGAGTGTGGTTGAATCTTCCCGACATATGATTTGAGGTGCATTTTAGGGAAAGAAACCCCATCATACTTGGCAAATAGTGGCACTTTAAACTTTGGAGGGATTACAATTCCTGACACCATCCCTAACTCTTCAAAATCTAGCCCCGGTACCCTCTAGATTTCCATAGCGGTTAGACGCTCTTCAAGGTGCGTGTACTTGTCATCAGCTGGAGGGTATTGTTGTTCAGAGTAGTCCTCCTCTTCCTCTTCTTCTTCTTCAGAATCTAATGGTACTTTCGTTCCTTTTCCTTTTCTTTCCCCCTCTTCAGATGTTGTTGGGAATTCTAAGGTCCTTCTGGCTTGTCCCTAAAATATTCTGCCCATGATAACCACACCAGCTGGCTCCTTCTATTTTTTCTCTTTCTCTTTTTCTAGCAAAGTCTTCAGGTCCTCCTGCCCTTTGGCTAAGGTCATGAGTAACTGTTGAAATTGTGAATTCCGAGCTTGCAGATCTTTGACCGTTTGTTCGATATCCATCTTATTGAAATAAACAGTAGAGAGATGAGGAAACTTGGTGTGAAGACCTGTTTATGTTTATGATGAATGATATGTATTCATGCAATGCTTTCAAGGATTCAGAAATTCAAATTTGTTTTAAACAAAAAAGAAACACACGTCATATTAATAAGATAGAATTGTGAGTACATCAATGCCCCTTGGGCAAAATAATACAAAATTCTAAGGTAAAAAGACATTGCGCATCCTCTTTCGTGCAATGTAGGTGTTGAGAGTATGCTCTTCATGAAGTAGCCGAGTGAGTTCCAAAACCTTCTTCTCGCTTGCGTAGAATTGGGTTTCGAAAGTATCGCGCTCTCCTTTGAGCTGTATCCAACTCCTTTGTAGGTCTTCGAGTGATGTCAGCATGTCAGGATGCAGGATGGTGTATGGAACCTCTCCTTCCTTAACAAGCTCTATAATCACTGGGAGAATGGAGGGGTAAGGCATCATAAGACTTTGGGCGTGGGTTCGTACCCACTTGAGGTAAGGCTCAAGAGGGATGGAATTCTTGTGTCCCAAAGTCTTGCTATCTACCTTATTTGGCATCCTCCAAGCTCGGATAAATCTCTGGCGGAGTCCTTGGTCGTTGTTGTCGTAGTCGAAAACCAATCCTTGAATCAGCATAATATGTAGGCCATCCCTTCGGGCATAACCAAACTGTCTTAGAGCTAAGCAAGGGTTGTAGGTGATGCCTCCCCTAATTCCAAGTAGAGGGACATTAGGGAATTCCCCACAACGGTCAACAATAATAACATTCTCTTTGGATCGAGAACACCAATGAATATCTGAATGGTTAAGTGTCATTAACCTTTGTTACCACCTCAAACCTTGCTCATTCTTCAAGACTTATTGGGGAAAATGAGAAATAAACCATCTTTCCAGGATAGGAGTACAACACATAAGAACACCTCTTTTCCTCATTGTACGAGTGTGAAAAGAGTGGAGGATATCCCTAAGCAATATAGGTATCGGGTTGCGAGACATGAAGATTTTGATAGCACTTACATCTATGAGTTGGTCAGGATTAGGGAACAAGACCATCCCATAGATGAGAAGAGCTACAATCTCCTCAAAAGCTTGCAAGTCTAGGGAATTCCAACAGCTTTGGGCCTTCTCAAACAGAAATTTTGACAAGAAACCTTTGACACCACTTCTAGTTTCCCAATGGGTTGTGACATCAGATGAGTGCAAGTGTAGGGCTTGAGCAAACTCTTCTGGCTTTGGATCTCTTTCCGTACCGTTGAAAGGTAGTTGATTGAGAATAGGAATCCTCAGAATTTGAGAGAATTCTTCAAAAGTGGGCACAAGTTGGTAGTCAGGAAATGTGAAGCAATGATGCAAAGGGTCAAAGAACTGGAAGAGAACTTTCATCATATCCTCCTCTGTGTTGGAAGTGACCAAGTTGAGTAGACGACCATGTCTCTCGGTGAATGGAGATTTCTCAGGGATCCTTGAAGCTAACTCCTTGAGTCGTGGAGGAATTCTTACAAGGTTGATTTGGATAGTTTTCCTGCAAAGTGAATCCATAACCTATAAAACAAGAACAAAGATGAATCTCCAAAATCCTTGAAATGGTTAGTGAATGCATATGATTTTCATGATGTTCATGATGTTATGCACAAGTATATATGTACAAGCAAATCACACAAGTTCCTAGTTTAGGCTTGCATGGGGTTTTATAGGTAAGTACCAACTTGAAGTTTAGTTGGCTCAACCTGTCCTAGAAATAGTAACCGGGTTCTAAGGAGCTAAATATCACTGGATTGTTTCCTTGTTCATTGTTTTAATTCAAGCCTCTTTACTGGTGACCGAAATATTCCAAGGAACCAACCCTCAATGAGTGTATTATCGAGTATCTACCAACTTCGGACTGCACCAAAGCCGGTCATCTCACTACATCCTAAAAGGTCAAGTTGGTCAAGTAAAGGTTCTAGAAGTTCATTAGTGCTTCATGACATCACTCAGCGGCCCCGTATTCTCTTTGATTGACTCAAAGGCTACCGGTACCCACAAATATGTCGCACTAATATAGCTATTTCTTAGACTATGTCAGTATACCCCACACAGTTTCCACAACGTATTGCTATTTACCTATAATGTTTCCCAAATCCGAGTGGAGGATTCAAACCCAAACAAAGAACCATAATTGTAAAGCAAACAAGTCAAACAAGGTAAGCATGTAAATGTGATCTAAACCCTAAGGTAACCCAACTTTTATAATCATATCCCCAGCAGAGTCGCCAGTTCTGTGGTGCGGTGGGAGAACTGACTTGAGGTTTTGCGTTTGTGTTCGTAAATGTCGCGGTTAGCAAGAGTCGCCACCGACTTTTCTTTTATCCAAAAGGAAAGGTAAAAAAGCACAGGAAAGACCTTTGAGATGTTTTCTTGAGTTTGGGGGGGTAGATTATGAAAAGGGAAGGTGCTAGTACCCTTTTCATCCATGGTTTTCCATGGGCTCTTAGTTACTTGTTCAGATCACTTGCTTTGCTTTGTTTTGTTTGAAATGGTGCTTGGTTTGGTTTTGAAAGTATTTTGAAAAGAGGCCAATCGCTTAGGCAATCTTTGTAATGATTCTCGTTCGTAAGAATGTATACAAAGATGTTTGTCTTTTGAAAATGTTTTCAATGTTTTGTAAGATGTTTTGAAATGTGTGTGTGTTTGTTTTTAAAAATAGCAAGGATTGTTTTGAAATTGATCAAGTAACTAAAAGCTATCTACCTACTCAAATGTCTTTCTTGTGCATTTTTGTTCCTTTGACATTGTTGACTTACCATGGTGTGATACGGTGGGAGAACTGACTTGGGATTTTGCGTTTTATGTTCGCAAATGTTTCGGTTTAGCAAGAGTCGCCACCGACTTTTTATTTTATCCCAAGGAAAGGTCAAAAAGCACAGGAAAGACCTTTGAGATTTTTTCTTGAGTTCGGAGAGTAGATTATAGAAAGGGAAGGTATTAGCACCCTTTATATCCATGGTTATCCATGGGCTCTTAGTTACTTGCTTAGATCACTTGCTTTGCTTTTCAATTGTTTGAAATGGTGCTTTGTGTGTGATTTTGAAAGATGTTTTGAAAACAGGCCATCGATGTGGCAACCTTTGTAATGATTCTTGTTTGAATGTATACAAAGGTGTTTTTGTCTTTTGAAAAGTTTTCCAATGTTTGAAAGTAGGGTTTTGAAATTGTGTTGTGAAGTGTGTTTTGAAGATAGCAAGGATGTTTTTGCAAGCTTTGATCAAGTAGCTAAGAGTTATCTACCCTATTTTACTCAAATATCTTTCTTATGTTTTTAACCCTTTTAACAGTGTTGCTTCACCATTGTATTTGGTGAACAACCTTGTGTTAGGATGTTAAACGGGACAGGCGCGGGTCATCGTATAGACCATGATAGCAATTGTGTCAAGTATTTTTGGCAATTTTCTTAAGGGACTTTATCATTTTGTTTAGGCAACTCAGATAGCGTCATCGAGGGACTATGATCTTTTGTTTTGTTTTTGTTTTGCCAAAGTAATTGACATGCAACCATGGCCCATTTTTGAAGGTAACAAGTGGATTGTAACCCTAGGGGTGCAAGTGTGCATTGTGTTTATTTTCATGCATTGTTATCTTGGATTAGGTCAAACTAATTGTTAATTTGATTTTTGCATACAAAACCCTAAGTCTAATCATGGCATAATTGAAAGCTTAAAGGTGCGAGAATTTAAATTCTACACTATTACAACATGATATAGGGAGAGGGGTACAAATTTGAAATGGGGATTATTTTGCAAGAAATTAAATCCTAAATTATTACAACCAAATCGAATGCATAAGATACAATATTTAAATGTGCAATAATTAAATACAATAAATAAATATTAGATAAAATGTGTTATGCAAAAAAGATTTTAGTATTTTAAATGTGAGGTGGAAATAATAAAAAAAAAGTCAATTTTAATTATTTTTATTCATTAGGGCAAAAACCCTAATTTCTTAAATAAATAGTATTATTTGTTACTTATATATAATAATGTATTAATTTGTACAAAAATAAAAGTATATTAAAAAAAGGTATTTTTAATATAAAATATTAATAAAAACAAAAATGTATTATTTTTGTGTTTTTGTCCTAATTATTTAATAAAATATGTATGTATATATATTAAATATATTAAATATACTAAGTGTGTATAAAAATAAAATAAATTATTTACAAGATGTATATATTTCAAGAAAATATTTTCAAATATGTATATAAAAATAAAATAAATTATTTAAGTATTATTTGCATTATTTTTAAGTTTTTAACAAAAGAAAATAAGATTTTTAATATGTTTACATTAGGAAAAATTAGAATAAAATATCTAATAAATGAAAAAAATATGAAAATATTTTTGGGATATTTTTTATGTTTGCAAATAAAATATTAAAGTCAGAGAAAAAATAAAAATGCAAAAATAATGAAAATACAAAGCAATGGGCCAAGGGGGTGTGAATTAAAAATGTATGTGTGAGAAGCAAAAGCAAACAGGCCCAGCCCAAGTAACTTCATCTTCTTCCTCAGTTCAACAAAACGCGCGCTCTGTACATCAAATGCTATCTCCTGATTCCTTGCTTTTTTGACAAAATCATAACATGAAACTTGTAGAGCATCAAACAACGAATCTAACCATATAAAAAACTTAAGCTAACTCTCAAACACCAGAGAGAATTTCTCTGGCCCTAATTCTTAACCTAGTTTTTTCAGAAAGTTCATGAACAAAATTCTCCTAGCACGATTAATATAAATGAAAACTAAGCACATGTATGGTTTCAGGGCTATGAATACAACATCTTTAATTCACAAACCTAAGTCTAACTATTCCTAAATAGAGAGATAGAAGTTCATGAAATACATGTTTCAGTTGACTTCGAGCTGGACAATGCAGCAACTTCCAAGGGTGTTTGAGGTTCTTTTGAGCTTGCCTGAGGTCCACTGAAGCTTTTCCAATGCTTGGCTTGTTTTGAAGTAGCCTGAATCGTGCTACAGAACTCAACCTGCAAAGCTTTGAAACAAAAATGGCAATGTGTGTTAATGGTGTTACAGCTAGCAATGGAGATATGGGATAGTTCAGGTGAGTTGGTTGGAAGGTGTTTGAGGTATCTTTGGGCAAAACACACGATGGAATTTGATGATGGCTTGCAAAATGCAGAACTGACCCTGTTTTGCAAGAAAATGGGGATTTTGTGCACAAGGAGTTTTGAGAGGTAAAGGGGTTGTGTTTCTGGCTTGTTAGGATGTATGAAACTTGTTTGCAATGTTTGTGTAAGTTCAATATATCAGAAGTGAGAGATGCCTTGTGTTTTGCAAGTTTTCTTTTTCTTGAAGCAATAGTGTGTTTGTTCTCAATGCAGGCCTGTACAAGTCCTATATTGTGCTGCATACTTTGCCCTTGGTTACTGGAATTGGTGGATTTGATCTTGCCTCAGAGATATGGCCCCATGCCTCAAGGATCTTGTTTTGACATAAAGTGAAGTTCAAGCAAAAATGGCATTGTTACTTTTTCCATTTAAGGCTTAATCTAGTGTATAATACCCTAATGACCAAGACAATGCCTTATCTCAATGGATATGCATTAAATTATGGAGTACAAACTGGTTTTGAGGCCTGTAATTATGAACCAAGCTAGCTAGATCATATTTGCAAGTGGTATGAACATGTATTAGCCATGGATCAAATTGAGTTTTTGCCAACTCCATGCATTCGATTTTCCCTAACCACAAAGGTGTTTGAGGAGTTCTTGGTCAATTTGGAAAGCTTGCAACATGTTATATAATCCATCTTTGAAATGAAACTTGAAACTCCAAGTGGAACTATGTGAAAAATGGCCAAGTTGATGGGTCAAAATCCTGCCTAAACTAGGGCAAAATTTCTCTAAGTTAAAAGTTTTAGGTACCCTTGTTCCAAAAATCATAACTTGAGATACAAGCTTCTTTTGAGAAAACTTTATGAATCAAAGTTGTAGACTTTGTGATGGACTACAACTTTAATTTTTCAAGTTTTGTTTTAATCCATTTGAATCTTGGTGAAAAAATGGGACAAAGTTAGGAAAAAATAAGAAAATTTCATAACTTCGAAAATTTCTAAGTTATGAAATTTTTCCATTTTAAACCCTAATTTGCATTTTTGGGTTTCTTGATGAACAAGTTTCATAATTTGACATGTCTTGATTAAAAATAACTCTTGGCACTTGATTTTGACCAAAAAGTCAAAGTTTGACTTTTCAGTGTACAGTCAAATTTTGATCAGTTGACTGAAAAAATCATTTGTCAATCCTATGCATTTGAGATCTTTTGAACTTGTTGAATAGGTCAAGACAATGTCATTGAGTCCTTGTGTCCATGGTTGAGCTTGATTTGCCATTGGTTAGGTCAAACAGTCAAAAATTGCCTTTGTACAGTCAAAATCCTAAAAATGACCATTTTGCCCTTTTGGTGATCTGATCAAATTTCTTGTGGAATTGTGATCCAAACTTGATCAAATGATTCATATGAGTTCATTATGTTGATGTGGGTCAAAATTCATGAGGTTTGACTATCAATTGGCCACAGTTGACTTTTTCCCCAATACAGCTGATTTCTAGGTCAACTGTCCAATTGACTGGGCAAAAATTTGAATCAAGGCTTGAAACTTGGTATGGACAAACTTGTGGGTACAACATGGAGTATGAAATTCATTTTGGGCATTTTAGGTCAAAACATCCCTGTGCAAACTCAAACCCTAATTTAGGTCAACAGTGCAAGGAGGTATCTTGAGCAGAGCAAACCCTAGCTTGATCTTGAGTTCCAAGAGTCTTGTGATGAGAAATGTTGATGAATATGGGAGGGCAAATTTTGGGGTACAACACTTGCCCCTGTTCAATCTTTTTGAATCTGAAAAGTTAGATTGGCAAGTTTGCCTTTCGTGACTCGAAGGTAAAAGAGGATTGGACACTAGAGTGCCCGTAAATTTGCACTCGTCAAAAATATAGCTGAGGAAATGGGCTTAAAGATGCCATTTGGAGATGGTAGAATCTTGCTGGAGATGGTCTTAAAGATGCCATCCAAGAATGTTTGTTGATTTGCAATGTTGTAGGTCAGAATAATGAGCGTCAAAATGGTATTCGTGTCTGGAATGCATTTGAACTGTATCTGGAGACTGAGTCTGTATGAGCAAAAGAATGGCGTCCGTGTCTGGCGCGTATCTGATTTGTAATTGTATTTGAAATTTGAATGAATATCAGAATGACTGCCGTGTCTGGAGTGTATATGTATTGTATCAGGGTAATAGAGAAACATCTGTGTGTGGAGTAACTATGTGTTGGGGATAAACTCTGAATAAGTGACAGAATGGCAACCGTGGCGAGCGTATCTAGACTGTATCTGAAGTTGAGATCTGTATGAGTAGTGGAATGACTTCCGTGTCTGGAGTGTATCCGTACTGTAACTGGGATCTGAGTAAGTGACAGAATGACTTCCGTGGCGACTGCACTGGGGGAATCAAACTGTTGGTGTAAAGGCCAGAACGGCATCCGTGTTTGGAGCGTATCTGAACTTATAGTTGATAGTTGAATCTGAATGAGATAGAATGGCCGCCGTGTCTGGGGCGTATCTAGTCTGTATCTTATTACTGAAGTCTGAATGAGTAGTAGAATGACCGCCGTGTCTGGGGTGTATCCCTACTGTATTTTTACTTGAAGTTCTAAATGAGTAATAGAATGACCGCCGTGTCTGGGGTGTATCCATATTGTATCTGAATAATTGTTAATGATAGCCTTTTAATCTTATCCTGAAAAGGGTAAAATGTTAGCTAAAACACGAAGTTATATTGCATGATATGTATGATGCAATGAACTGTAATCCATGTTTATGATATATGAATGTAATGGTTATGCATGTAAGCTGAGTAGCTGTCTTGCTGAGGAAGACAAATCCTAGATAGCTGGAGATAATGAAATCTTTGACTGCTGCAGGGGAAAATAAATCCTTGACCGAAGCTGGGGATTCCAAAAATCTTTGATTACTGAAGATGAGAAATCCTTGTTGACTGCTTGGGGATTAAAGCTCTTGATTGTTGAGAATGAGAAATCCTGGGACCACTGCTGGAGATTGAAAATCCTTGGTGACTTGTGGGGATTTACAAGGGTTCTGAAAACTTCTATGGGGAATGAGAATCCTTCATGACTTTCCTGGGACATAAGGAAAATCTCTATTGGGGAGTTAAGACCTGGGGGATTTCTGCTTAGAGAAACGGGATCGAGAATCTTTGATCTGCTGGGAGATAACTCTGGGGAGAATGTTTACTCGGCTGGTGAAATCAGGAGCTTTGGGTTGTATGCCAATCTACTGGGGAATCATCCTAGCTGCTGGGGAAATTGAGAGAAGTTGAACAGCTAGAAATTTGACTTCGCTGGGGAAGAAGGTTTAGAATATTCTGGCTCCGCCGGGGACCGGGAGTTTGAACTCTGATGGGAACTTTGAAACTTAACTCAGCTGAGGAATCCAGTTTAGAATGTACTGGCTCCGCCGGGGATCTTGAAGTTTAACTATGCTGGGGACATGTACTCCTAGGTTTTAGCTTTGTTGAGGATCTGAACAAAGTAATGCAGGGGATTTCTTCTGGAATGGCATAAAGAATCTTCCTACACCTTCAACCTATCAGTAATTATCCTTTCCCAATTTCATTTTATTTGTAAGCAGTGATTATATTCAAATGCATATGCCTCTTTAACAAAACATTGGACATTTTCAAATAAAACATAAGTGTAAAAAAGAAAAAGAAAGGCAAGCAAATTTCTGCACTTTGAAGTATATTTGTATTAATTTTTGTAAGTATCTTTGTACAAAGGAAATAGACATCCTAGTAAGATAATGTTGCCATAAAAATTGAGAAAAAATTTATACAAAAAGAAAGATGGCTATGTGTAACAATTCCATGGGGTTCCCATTCTGCTATAGCCTTCACAACTATGAGTATCTGTCCATTCGTTGCTTCGTCCGCAGATGATTGGATTGATCAGTAGCTTGGAGTTTTGGTGAAGAGATTGTTCTTAAAGTGATCCGACGAGACATAGTCATACGCTTTAATTCCCTAACTTTTTCCTGGACCGTCCTTTCGAGTTTTCGATCCACCGGGAAACCCTTTTTTTCCCAAGTCGCCCTTTCGGGTTTTCAACTTGCCGGGTGTACATATTTTTTTTGTTTTATCCCTAATTTTTGCCTGAACCGCCCTTTCGGGTTTTCGATTCATCGGGATGCCCATTTTTTCCCAAGTCGCCCTTTCGGGTTTTCAACTTGTCGGGTCGTTTTATGCGTAGTATCTTTTGACTATGTCTGCATTCGCAGGGTGCGGCAAATCGTAGCCGTCCATGGTGGTCAGAATCATTGCCCCACCAGAAAAGTTGCTCTTGATTACAAATGGTCCTTCGTAAGTAAGAGTCCACTTGCCCCTGAGATCACTTTGCGGTAAGATGATCCGCTTGATTACGAGATCTCCGACTTGATATACCTGACGCCTAACTTTTTTGTTGAAAGCCTTGATCATCCGTTTTTGATACGTCTGACCATGACAAACAGCAGTAAGTCGCTTCTCGTCGATCAAGTTAAGTTGATCAAGCCGGTTCTGAATCCAATCGTCTTCACTTAAACCGGCATCCTTCATAATTCTCAAGGAAGGAATCTGAACTTCCATGGGTAGAACAGCTTCCATGCCATATACCAAAGAAAATGGAGTTGTCCCTGTTGAAGTACGTGATGTGGTACGATATCCATGCAGAGCAAACGGTAACATCTCGTGCCAGTCCTTGTAGGTGACTGTCATTTTTTGAATGATCTTATTAATATTTTTGTTCGCGGCTTCAACAGCACTGTTCATCTTCGGCCGGTAGGGAGATGAATTGTGATGATAAATCTTGAACTGTTCGCATAGAGCGATGATCATAGTGTTGTTCAAATTTGTACCGTTGTCTGTGATGATCCTGTCGGGGATACCATACCGGCATATGCGGTTCTGTTTGATGAAGCGGGCAACCATATTCTTTGTAACTGAGGCATAGGAAGATGCCTCGACCCATTTGGTGAAGTAATCAATAGCCACCAGGATGAAGCGATGTCCATTGGATGTCGTGGGCTTGATCTCTCCAATCATGTCAATGCCCCACATTGCGAATGGCCAAGGAGTTGTCAGAACATTGAGAGGAACAGGAGGAATATGTACCTTGTTGGCGTAGACTTGGCATTTGTGGCAGGTACGGGAGTGTTGATGACAATCAGCTTCCATGGTAGACCAGTAGTAGCATGCCCTTAGAATCTTCTTAGCCATTGTATGTCCGCTTAAGTGGGTTCCAAATGTGCCATTGTGTATTTCGGTCATGATCAACTCTGCTTCAACCTTGTCCACACAACGAAGTAGAACATAATCATGGTTGCGCTTATAAAGGATGTCATTGCTCAGGAAGAACTTGGCAGCAAATCTCCTTAAGAACTTTTTGTCATTGACGGAAGCTCCTTCAGGGTATTCTCTAGTCTGGAGATACCTTTTGATTTCATGAAACCAGGGTTGTTCCACTACTTCTTCAGTATTAATCTCATGACAGTGCGCAGGTTCGTCCATTCGCTCGATGGTAATTTGGGGAGCCTCGTTATCCCAGTTGAGTTTAAACATGGAAGACATTGTAGCCAGAGCATCTGCTAGCTGATTTTCTTCTCGTGGGAAATGTTCGAAAGTAATCTACTCGAAATGAGGCAACAACGTCAAATGTTCCTTGTATGGGATAAGATTAGGATGCTTGGTGTCCCAATCTCCTTTAACTTGACTAATAACCAAAGCCGAGTCCCTAAATACGACCAAAGATTTGATTCCCAAGTTTATAGCAGCCTTGAGACCAAAGATGCAAGTTTCATATTCAGCCATGTTGTTGGTATAGCTGAAGCAAAGTCGGGAAGTGAAGGGTGTATGGCAACCATCCGTAGAATTGAGTATCGCACTGATACCGTTACCAAGTGCATTTGAAGCACCATCAAAGTATAGGGTCCATCGGGATCCTTGTTCAGGTCTGTCATACGGTCCGTTACCTTCAATGTTGTCCAATGTCATGATGTCCTCGTCAGGGAAGTCGAATCTCATAGATTGGTAATCCTCGACAGCTTGATGAGCTAGATGGTCAGCTAGTACACTCCCCTTTATAGCTTTTTGGGTAGTATACTGGATGTCATATTCAGTCAGGATCAGTTGTCATCTAGCTATTCTCCCAGATAAAGCCGGCTTCTCGAAGATATACTTGATCGGATCCATCTTGGAAATCAGCAAAGTGGTATGAGTCAACATGTACTGCCTTAGCCGGCGAGCAGCCCATACCAAAGCGCAGCAAGTTTTCTCGAGCAGTGAGTAGAGAGTCTCAAAATCGGTAAACTTTTTGCTAAGGTAATAAATGGCATGCTCTTTTCGGACAGACTCGTCATGTTGGCCCAGTACGCACCCCATTGAGTTATCCAAAACAGTCAGATACATGATCAATGACCTTCCTTCGATGGGTGGCATCAGAATAGGAGGTTCTAGTAAGTACTCCTTGATCTTATCAAAAGCAACTTGACAATCATTGTTCCATTCAACTACCTGATCTTTCTTCAGCAGTTTGAAGATTGGCTCACAGGTAGATGTCAGGTGAGAGATGAACCTTGTGATATAGTTTAAGCGTCCCAAGAATCCTCTAACCTCCTTTTCAGTGCGGGGGGGCTATCATTTCTTGTATAGCCTTTACTTTAGCTGGATCAACCTCAATGCCCTTGTTGCTGACAATAAATCCCAGAAGTTTACCAGACCTAACTCCAAAAGTGCACTTGCTTGGGTTTAATCTGAGCTTATACTCTTTCAACCTGACAAACAGCTTTTGCAAATGATTAAGGTGTTCTTCTTCAGTCTGTGATCGAGCTATCATGTCGTCTACGTAAACGTCGATCTCATGATGTATCATATCATGAAACAAAGCTACCATGGCGCGTTGATAGGTTGCCCCTGCATTCTTCAGTCCGAACGGCATCACTTTGTAGCAGAAGGTACCCCATTGTGTGACAAAAGTAGTTTTCTCCATGTCCTCGGGGGCCATTTTAATCTGGTTGTAGCCCGAGAATCCGTCCATGAAGGAAAAAACCTTGTGTTGAGCTGTGTTGTCAACCAAGATGTCGATATGTGGTAGTGGAAAATCGTCTTTGGGGATAGCCCTGTTTAAATCTCGATAGTCCACACACATTCTGACTTTGCCGTCCTTTTTAGGCATGGGCACAATGTTAGTAACCCATTTTGGATAGGATGTAACGGCCAAAAAGTCAGTGTTGAATTGCTTCATTACTTCAGCCTTGATCTTCTCAGACATGTCAGGCCTCATTCGGCAGACCTTTTGCTTGATCGGTGGATAGTCTTCTCTTGTAGGGAGACGGTGAACCACGATATCAGTGTCTAATCCCGGCATGTCCTCATAAGACCAAGCGAAGGTTTCAACGTATTCGTTCAACAACTGCATTAAGCACTCCTTGACATTTGGTTCCAAGTTGGCACCCACTTTTACTTCTTTCTTGTCCTCCTCTGTCCCCAAGTTGATGGTTTCTAGCAACTCTTCATGAGGCAGAATAGCCCTCTCTTCTTGCTGTAGAAGTCTGGCTAACTCTCCCGGCACTTCACAATCTTCGTCAACTTCGTACTCAGCTTGATTGACCAAATCTTCAGAGTTATCGAAGGCTGAAACAGAATAGTTTCCCATGGAATCCGGAGCGGATGGGTACCTGCATTTGTGAGTGTGGGTGTGTGTAAGGGATAGCCATCCTTAAACAAACAAAAATGCAAAAGGAAAGAAAATGAACACAACAGTTTATAGATGAAAAACGTCCAATGATTCATTAAAACATGGCATATGATAATGAAGAAAGTCAAGCCCTTACAAATGGACCTACATGCCCCGGGCGAGGCATGAGGTGAAAATAGTGTATGAATTGTTTTAGTTATTACAGAACGAAAATAGGAAATTGTTCAAAGATAAAATTACTAGTTGATAAAGGTGATTGGAATAAAATCCTTTGCTTCCCAGTTATTTAGACCCCCTTCGACGGTCGGAAAGATCCAATCTTCGAAGTCGTTCTCTTCATCTTCATCTTCAACAACATTAGTTCCGTGATGAGTGATCCTTATAGGTGGCCCTCCAGTCTTGGAACGACGCATAGCTTTTTGTCCTGCAGTTGTAAACCCAAGTCCAAATTTGTCCATCTTATGGGGAAAATCAGGCAATTGCCCCCATGCTGTACTCTTCCCTTCTTTGATCACCGCCTCTGCATCCTTGAGAGATGCCATCCTAGGCACATGCTTGGGAATGATAGGTACCTCAACCATTATCTTCGCAACTGCTACCTCAGGAGAAACTTCCTCAAAATGTTGAAAAGGCGTTTCGATGAACTCGCCATCCAGCTCCACATAACGGAAGGAGTTGAGGTGGCTTATCATGTACTCTTCCTCGCCGTGCACCGTTATAATTTTACCCTTAACAGGATATTTCAGCATTTGGTGCAAAGAGGAGGTAACTGCCCCGGCATAATGGATCCACGGTCTTCCTAACAAGCACGAATATGATGGACGAATGTCCATCACGTAAAAGGTTGAGTTGAAAACTTCTGTGCCTATTTTGATAGGAATATCAACCTCTCCATGAACCATTCTTTTGGACACATCAAAATCCCTAACAACGATGTTACTAGGTTTGAGGGTCAATCCTTCGCAGTCCAAGCGGTCTAGGGCTTTCTTCGGAAGCACATTCAAGGAAGAACCAGTATCAACTAAGACATGGGCAAGGGTGGTTCCCCTACATTCAACTGAGACGTGCAGCGCGTCGTTGTGTTTCCTACCCTTGGGAGTCAAGTCAGCATCGGAAAAGCCAAGGCCATTATCAGCAGTAAGATTGGCCACACATGCCTGAAATTGGTCAGCCGAAGTCTCTTGGGGTATATGTGCCGCCTTCAAAAATTTGATCAGGGCCTTAGCATGGGCCTCAGAACAGAGTAGAAGAACCAACATTGAAATTTTTGAAGGGGTCTGCCCTAGCTGTTCCACGACGTCGTAGTCGCTCTTTCTGATTATTTTCAAGATTTCATCCATTTCTTTCTGAGTGGTTTCGGGGATAACCACAGCATGAGCCTTCGTCCTGACAGGCCCTTCTAGTATCCCCTTACCCTTGTCGGTAGTATCAGCAGATGGTCTTACTTCAGGAGTATCCAATTCTTCAATCATCGGGTCTTGCACAGATGACCTAACAGGTGCAGAAGCTTTCGAGGGTCTGAAAACTGCTCGAGGGGGAGCAATCTCCGGAGAAAAGATCCGGCCACTGCGGGTTATCTTGCTTGTACCCGCGATGTTTCCTATATCAGGGTCTTCTTCTTCAGAAATCTCTTGGACTGCTTCAATCTGCTTGACGCCATGATAGAAGATTTCTCCTCCATAGTTCCATGGGATTGTATTGCTAGATTGATACGGGACTGGCCCCGCCATGGTGATCTTTAATGGTACACATTTAGAGTTGGGCGTAATCCTGACAGGCCTTTTGCAAGCCTTGGGAGGATTGTCGGAAATGGTTATGATTGCAATATCGTTGGTTGAAGTAGCAAAAGTAGCAGGAGTAACAGGATTGAAGGTATCAACAGGGGTTTTATGGAAAAGTATCTCTTGGGTATCCATCAGGCGTTGGACACATGATTTCAACATGGGGCAGTCATCTTGTATGTTCAAACAAAAATAACAGTCTTTACCACAACCAGGAAAGATCCCGTCTCTCATCAAATTCTCTTTAATCACAAGTAACGGTGTCAACAGGTCAACAACATCAGTAACATGGAGGTCCTCCATAACAACATGAACATTATTACCGTGCTTGGGCATCGGAGCAGAAATCACATTGGGCTTCTCAGGAGTGTCAAATTCTACTTCCTTGGCGTCAATTAGGTCTTGGATTTTGTTCTTAAGCGCCCAACAATTATTTGTATCATGCCTAACACTGTCGGAGTGCTTGGCGCATTTAGCATTGAAGTGGTAGTATGGAGAGGAGGTGTTAGGGTTCTTAGGTGCTTCCTTCAAACTGGTAAGATTCAACTTTAGCAAATGAGGGAGTACTTGCACTGGCATCATATTGATTCGGGTGAACTGCCGTTGTGGCCTTTCTACCCGTTGTTGATTAGGTCTTGACTGATTGCCGCGAGGTTGATCATTTGAAGAGTTTTGAATCATCATAGCCCCTACAGTCGGTCTGCGCCCCATTCCTCCTTGACCTTTCTGAGAATAAACAGCGGAAGCTTCCTTTTTAGCCGGGAAGGCTTTCTTGACAGCGGTGGACGCGGAAGCATCTTTCTGAATCTTACCACTTTTTATACCAGCCTCAACCCTTTTGCCAGTCAAAATTAATTTAGTAAATCCCGCGGAGGAACTCCCAATTAGATGATTGAAGAAAGGGCCAGACAGGGTCCCCAAAAACATGTCAACTAATTCTCTGTCCGATAATGGTGGCTACATCCTTCCAGCCAGATCACGCCACTTCTGGGCGTACTCTTTAAACCCTTCATTGGAAGCCATCCCCATACTTTGTAACTGAGTACGAGTGGGCGCCAAATCAGCATTGTATTGGTACTGACGGTAAAATGCAGCAGCTAAGTCTTCCCAATTGTGAACCTCTGATCTCTCGAGCTGGTAAAACCAGTCCAACTGCGTTCCTGACAAGCTGTGTTGGAAAAAGTGTACCCAGAGGTCTTTATCAGATGAATGGGGTTGGATCTTTCGGACATACGATCTCAGATGCATCTTTGGACACGACAGACCGTCATACTTAGCAAATGTTGGTACTTTGAATTTGGGGGGGATGACGATCCCAGCGACCAACCCTAGTTCTTCAAAATATAAACCAAGTACCCTCTGCAACTCCATGGCTTCCAATCTATCCTCAAGGTTCTTGTATTTATCATTCGCCGGGGGATATTGTTGTTCGGAGTAGTCTTCATCTTCTTCCTCTTCCTCCTCTTCAACTTCAGATTCAGACGGTACCGCAACCCCTTTTCCTTTACCAGCCCCTTCATCAGACATTGAGGGGAACTCGAGAACTTTTCTGGTGTTGCTTTCAAACCTTCTTCCAAAAGTTGCTACTCCAGGCCTCTTCTTATTTTTCTCTTTATTCTTCTCCAACAGTGCTTTGAGGTCCTCTTGACCCTTTGCTAAGGTCATAAGGAGTTGCTGGAATTGAGAATTCTGCGCTTGCAAATCCTTAACCGTCTGCTCCAAATCTATCTTGCTGAAATAAACAGCAGAAAGATAAGGAAACCTGGTGTGAAGACCTGTTTATGCATATGATGAATGATGTGTTATTCATGTAATGCATTCAAGGATTCAGAAATTCAAATTTGTTGCAAACAAAAAGGAACACACGTCATATTAAGAAGAAATTGTTAGTACATAAGTGCCCCATGGGCAAAATATTACAAAATTCTTAATGTAAAAAGACATTGTGCATCCTCTTTGGTGCGATGTAAGTGTTGAGAGTTTCCTCCTCATGAAGTCGGCGTGTAAGCTCCAAAACCTTCTTCTCACTGGCGTAGAAGCTGGCTTCAAAAGTATTACGTTCTTCCTTGAGTTGGATCCAACTCTTTTGCATTTCTTCCCATGATGTTGGCATGTCAGGATGTAGGATGGTGTATGGAACCTCTCCTTCCATAACAGGCTCTTTGATCAAGGGGAGAATGTGAGGGTATGCCATCATAAGATTCTGGGCGCGGGTTCGCACCCACTTGAGATAAGGCTCAAGGGGGATGGAATTCTTGTTCCCCAGTGTCTTACTATCCAATTTGTTGGGTATCCTCCAAGCTCTGATGAACCTTTGTCGAAGTCCTTGCGCATCGTTGTCGAAGTCAAAAACTAGGTCAGGGATTAGCATGTCATGAGGGACATCCCTCCGAGCATATCCAAACAGTCTTAAAGCTAAACAGGGGTTGTAGGTAATGCCTCCCCTAATGCCAAGTAGTGGGACATTATGAAATTCCCCACAACGATCAATGATGATGAAATTTTCTCTAGACCGAGAACACCAATGTACATCAGAATGTGTGAGGGTCATTAATCATTGTGACCACCTTAAACCCTGCTCATTCTTCAAAACTGATTGTGGAAGGTGAGAAATAAACCACCTTGCTAGGAGAAGAGTACATCACATGAGAACACCTCTTTTCCTCATTGTTCGTGTGTAAAATGAGTGTAGGATGTCCCCAAGCAATGTAGGTATAGGATTCCTGGATATGAAAATCTTGACAGCATTCACATCAATAAGTTGATCAGGGTTTGGGAACAAGACCAACCCATAGATAAGGAGTGCCACAATCTCTTCATAGGCTTGTAGATCAAGAGAATTCCAGCAGTCTTGTGCTTTCTCAATCAGAAACTTTTCCAAGAAACCCTTGACACCACTTCTGGTTTCCCAATGTCCCTTGATGTCAGATGGTTGCAAGTGTAATGCTTGAGCAACCTCTTCAGGCTTTGGTTCTTTTTCCGTACCGTTGTAGGGTAGTTGATGAAGAATAGGAATTCTCAGGAGTTGAGAAAATTCCTCCAAAGTGGGTACTAGTTGGTAATCAGGGAATGTGAAACAGTGGTGTAGGGGGTCAAAGAACTGGAAGAGAACTTTGACCATGTCTTCTTCAATGTTGGATTTGACCAAATTGAGGATTCTACCATGTCTTTCACTGAAGAGATAATTCTCTGGAATCCTGGATGTAAGCTCCTTGAGTTGAGGAGGGATTCTCACAAGGTTGACTTGAATTGTTTTCCTGCGAAGAGATTCCATTACCTACAAAACAAGAACAAAGATGAAGATCCAAACCCTTGAAATGGTTAGTGGATGCATATGATGCTTTATGATGTTCATGATGTATGCACAAGCACGTGTACAAGCAAATCACACAAAACCCTAGTTTTAGGCTTGCATGAGGTTTCATAGATAAATACCCTCTTGAGTTTAGTTGGCTCAAACCTGTCCTATAAATAGTAACCGGGTTCTAAGGAGCTCAATATCACTGGATTATTTTCTATGTTCATTTTTTGGTTTATCCACTTAACTAGCGACCAAAATATTCCAAGAAAATAACCCTCAATGAGTGTAGTATCGAGTATCTACCAACTTCGGACTGCACCAAAGCCGGCCATCTCACTACCCCTAATAAAGGCCAAGATGGTCAAGTAAGGTTCTAAGAGTTCATTAGTGCTTTATGACATCACTCAGCGGCCCCGTATTCTCTTTGATTGACTCAAAGGCTACCGGTACTCACAAATATGTCACACTAATATAGCTATTGCTTCAACCATGTCGGTATACCCCACACAATTTCCACAATTTATTGCTATTTACCTATGAATGTTTCCCAAATCCGGGTAGGGGATTTCAAGCCCAAACAAGAGAACCAAATGTAAAGAAAACAAAGCAAACAATATAATCATGCAAAGGGTGATCTAAGCCCTAAGGTTACTCCACTTTTAAAGTTTTCCCCAGCAGAGTCTCCAGTTCTGTGATACGGTGGGAGAACTGACTTGGGATTTTGCATTTTGTGTTCGCAAATGTTTCGGTTTAGCAAGAGTCGCCACCGACTTTTTATTTTATCCTAAGGAAAGGTCAAAAAGCACAGGAAAGACCTTTGAGATGTTTTCTTGAGTTAGGGGAGTAGATTATAGAAAGGGAAGGTATTAGCACCCTTTCTATCCATGGTTATCCATGGGCTCTTAGTTACTTGCTTAGATCACTTGCTTTGCTTTTCAATTGTTTGAAATGGTGCTTTGTGTGTGATTTTGAAAGATGTTTTGAAAAGAGGCCATCGTTGTGGCAACCTTTGTAATGATTCTTGTTTGAATGTATACAAAGGTGTTTTTGTCTTTTGAAAAGTTTTCCAATGTTTGAAAGTAGGGTTTTGAAATTGTGTTGTGAAGTGTGTTTTGAAGATAACAAGGATGTTTTTGCAAGCTTTGATCAAGTAGCTAAGAGTTATCTACCCTATTTTACTCAAAGATCTTTCTTATGTTTTTAACCCTTTTAACAGTGTTGCTTCACCATTGTATTTGGTGAACAACCTTGTGTTAGGATGTTAAACGGGACAGGCGCGGGTCATCGTATAGACCATGATAGCAATTGTGTCAAGTATTTTTGGCAATTTTCTTAAGGGACTTGATCATTTTGTTTAGGCAACTCAGATAGCGTCATCGAGGGACTATGATCTTTTGTTTTGTTTTTGTTTTGCCAAAGTACTTGACATGCAACCATGGCCCATTTTTGAAGGCAACAAGTGGATTGTAACCCTAGGGGTGCAAGTGTGCATTGTATTTATTTTCATGCATTATTATCTTGGATTAGGTCAAACTAATTGTTAATTTGATTTTTGCATACAAAACCCTAAGTCTAATCATGGCATAATTGAAAGCTTAAAGGTGCGAGAATTTAAATTCTACACTATTACAACATGATATAGGGAGGGGGGTACAAATTTGAAATGGGGATTATTTTGCAAGAAATTAAATCCTAAATTATTACAACCAAATCGAATGCATAAGATACAATATTTAAATGTGCAATAATTAAATACAATAAATAAATATTAGATAAAATGTGTTATGCAAAAAATATTTTTATGTAAAAAGTATTTTAAATGTGAGGTGGAAATAATAAAAAAAAAAGTCAATTTTAATTATTTTTATTCATTAGGGCAAAAACCCTAATTTCTTAAATAAATAGTATTATTTGTTACTTATATATAATAATGTATTAATTTGTACAAAAATAAAAGTATATTAAAAAAAGGTATTTTTAATATAAAATATTAGTAAAAACAAAAATGTATTATTTTTGTGTTTTTGTCCTAATTATTTAATAAAATATGTATGTATATATATTAAATATATTAAATATACTAAGTGTGTATAAAAAATAAAATAAATTATTTACAAGATGTATATATTTCAAGAAAATATTTTCAAATATGTATATAAAAATAAAATAAAATATTTAAGTATTATTTGCATTATTTTTAAGTTTTTAACAAAAGAAAATAAGATTTTTAATATGTTTACATTAGGAAAAATTAGAATAAAATATCTAATAAATGAAAAAAAATATGAAAATATTTTTGGGATATTTTTTATGTTTGCAAATAAAATATTAAAGTCAGAGAAAAAATAAAAATGCAAAAATAATGAAAATACAAAGCAATGGGCCAAGGGGGTGTGAACTAAAAATGTATGTGTGAGAAGCAAAAGCAAACAGGCCCAGCCCAAGTAACTTCATCTTCTTCCTCAGTTCAACAAAACGCGCGCTCTGTACATCAAATGCTATCTCCGGATTCCTTTCTTTTTTGACAAAACTCATAACATGAAACTTGTAGAGCATCAAACAACGAATCTAACCATATAAAAAACTTAAGCTAACTCTCAAAGACCAGAGAGAATTTCTCTGGCCCTAATTCTTAACCTAGTTTTTTCAGAAAGTTCATGAACAAAATTCTCCTAGCACGATTAATATAAATGAAAACTAAGCACATGTATGGTTTCAGGGCTATGAATACAACATCTTTCATTCACAAACCTAAGTCTAACTATTTCTAAATAGAGAGATAGAAGTTCATGAAATACCTGTTTCAGTTGACTTCGAGCTGGACAATGCAGCAACTTCCAAGGGTGTTTGAGGTTCTTTTGAGCTTTCTTGAGGTCCACTGAAGCTTTTCTAATGCTTGGCTTGTTTTGAAGTAGCCTGAATCGCGCTACAGAACTCAACCTGCAAAGCTTTGAAACAAAAATGGCAATGTGTGTTAATGGTGTTACAGCTCGCAATGGAGGTCTGGGATAGTTCAGGTGAGTTGGTTGGAAGGTGTTTGAGGTATCTTTGGGTAAAACTCACGATGGAATTTGATGATGGCTTACAAAATGCAGAACTGACCCTGTTTTGCAAGAAAATGGGGATTTTGTGCACAAGGAGTTTTGAGAGGTAAAGGGGTCGTGTTTCTGGCTTGTTAGGATGTATGAAACTTGTTTGCAATGTTTGTGTAAGTTCAATATATCAGAAGTGAGAGATGCCTTGTGTTTTGCAAGTTTTCTTTTTCTTGAAGCAAGAGTGTGTTTGTTCTCAATGCAGGCCTGTACAAGTCCTATATTATGCTGCATACTTTGCCCTTGGTTACTGGAATTGGTGGATTTGATCTTGCCTCAGAGATATGGCCCCATCCCTCAAGGATCTTGTTTTGACATAAAGTGAAGTTCAAGCAAAAATGACATTGTTACTTTTTCCATTTAAGGCTTAATCTAGTGTATAATACCCTAATGACCAAGACAATGCCTTATGTTGTACCCCAAAATTTTCCATCTCATGTTTTCCAAAGTCTTCCCCCTGCATGGTTGGTCACAAACCCTTGCCTAAGGAAAAAGGAAATTTTTGAGTGGTGCTTTAAGTATCTTTCGATTGGCATTCTGAAGGAGCCTTTCGATTGGCATTCTGAAGGAGCATTTCGATTGGAATTCTGAAGGAGCATTTCGATTGGAACTCTGAAGAAGCATTTCGATTGGCATTCTGAAGGAGCACTTCGATTGGCATTCTGAAGGAGTATTTCGATTGGCACTCCGAAGAAACATTTCGATTGGCATTATGAAGGAGCCTTTCGATTGGCATTATAACAGTGTCCTTCGATTGTAATTCCAAAAGGTCCATTCGAAGAGGCATTCAAAGGGTCCATTCGAAGAAGCTTTCGAAGAGCATACGAAGGGTGCCATCAGCCTAGTCGAAGGAGGCAAATCAGGGCCAATCGAAGAGCATGGCCTGAAAGCATTTGAAATCCAAAAGCGTCCAGGTTCATTCCAGCGACACAAATGTTTCAAAAGAGGAAAACTTTTAATGTGTCCGTTTCTTGTCTCATGGCATTTAATGGCCTGTTTAATGGTTGTCTCCTGCCATTATTGCACTCTCACATCCCTATAAATACAGGGCCAACATACACATTACAAGGGGGACGAAAATCACACAAAAAACTCTGCACGAAAAAACACACAACAGGAGAACAAAAAACATTGGAGTTACGCTGCCAAAAGTTGTCTACATCCAGGAAGTGTCCAAATCAAAAGTGCCTACATCCAGGAAGTGCCCAGATCGAAAGTGCCTGCGCCCAGAAATCCCAGATTGAAAGTGCTCTCATCCAGCCAGTGCCCAAATCAAAGACTCAATCTGCAGGTAAGAAAGGGTAAATTGTCCAACTTTACATTTGCATAAACACATTATTACTTGTTGTTACCTTTGATCTGCCATCTTAGACAGGATCGAAAGGCCTGGGTTTGGCGCCCAGGTCATATTCTTCGTTTGCCAACACTTGCTGCAGACATAGCCTGAAGAGACCCAGCAAGCATAGGATCGAAGTGCCTGGGGTTCAATACCCAGGCCCTGCATTTTATTTCCCAAACATACTTTTGCAGGAATAACATTCCAGATCGAAGGAGACACCTTCTCTGGATCGAACCCCTTAGCATGCTGGATCGAAGGAGGCATCTCATTCCTGGATCGAAAGCCATGACCTCCATGATCAAAAGACAATCCCTTCCCTGGATCGAAGGCTGTTCATGCCCACTTCCTGGCCCAATCGAAAGGACCATGACCCTCTCTGGATCGAAGCTTCCTTTCCCTCCCTGGGTCGAAACTCCCTTTTTTTGCCTGGATCGAAGGATCCCCCCTTGTATTTTATTCTTGTTTTCATTGACATCTTTTTTCTCTTTTTTAATTAAAATTAAAATCAAAAACCACAAAAACATTAGGCTAGTTTTTCTATTGAAATTAACTTTGTTAATTAATCTCATAATTATCTTAACATTTTCTCAAAAAACTAAAATTAAATAGATTTAGATCATTTTCACAAAATAAAATAAAACAACAAAAAGATTTTATTCTTAGGATTTTTAGAGTTTATTTTCAGATTCATGCGCGCTTATTTTATTGTAACTGCTTATTGGTTTGTAATAGTTTAAATTAAGACTTCTACTTTTACTGCTTTACTTCCCCAATTTTTGGACATGTAAATAATCCCCCTCCCCGAAGCCTTGTAATAGCGTAGGATTTACAATTCTCGCACTTTAAATTCTTGTACATATATTAACTGTTTAGATGTATGCTAACTAGGATTGCATGGCAAGATCTATCTTAATTTAAAATCAACCACAACTCACCATAACATGTACAAAGATAACATAAACTGAAAATTGACACACTTGCACATGCCACTCTTAGGGTACACCTCACTTGGTTGCCTCAAACGTGGTCATTAAGTATAGGATGTTTTAGAGGTCGTCCTTCTGTCCAAAGATCAAAGTTGCCTCGAAATGGTTGCCTCGATAAAAATGATCTAAGACATTAGGATTACCACTAAGACGTCCTAACGTTGCTTTAGTGATCACACGTCCCTAAAATCGAATTGACCCGAAAACTCCAACGACGGTGCTACCTACTCCTCAATAGTGGGATAGCACTGTCTAAAGGACATTTGCACAATTAAATTCCTTTTTGAGTAGGTAGAGGTTCTTAAGTACTTGCTCTCTTTTAAAAACAAAACAAAAACTTTTCGCACTTACACTTTCTTCAAAAACAAAATTCTTTTCAAAACCCACAATCACAAAGAAAAGCAAACCTTTTGAAAACATAGTGAGCAAGTACCTAAGAGCCCGTGGATAACCACGGATAGAAAGTGTGCTAACACCTTCCCTTTCTATAATCTACCTCCCGAACCCGAGAAACATCTCGAAAAGGAATTTTTCTGTGTTTTTTTCCTTTCCCTTGTTGGATAAAATAAAAGACGGTGGCAACTCTTGCTTACCGCGACACTTTGCGAAAACAAACGCAAACGCGAACCAGCATTCCAAAAACAGTCAGTTCTCGTTCCCACCGGTCACAGAATTGGCGACTCTGCTGGGGAATCATATAAGTGAGGTGTACCTTAGGACTAGATCACTTGTGTTTTCAATTGTATTGCTTTGTATGCTTTTAAAGTTTGTGGGTTTGTATCGGAGTTCTATAGATCCTAACCTGGATCTGGGGATACCCTTTAGGTAAGTAGCAACAAACTGTGAGGGAATTGTGCGGGGTATACCGACATGGTTGAAACAGTAGTTACATTGATGTGGCACTTTGGTGAGTACCGGTAACCCTTGAGTTAAGTCAAGGAGAGTACAGGGCCGCCGCGTGGTGTCGTGAAGCATCAATTGACCTTATAACCTTACTTGGACATCTTGGCCTTTTTTAGGGGTAATGAGATGACCAACTTTGGTGCAGTCCGAAGTTGGTAGATACTCGATACTACACTCATTGAGGATTGTTTTCTTGGAATATTTTGGTCACTAGTTCAGTGGCTAAACCAAAACAATGAACATAGAAAACAATCCAATGATATGGAGCTCCTTAGAACCCGGTTACTATTTATAGGACAGGTTTTGAGCCAACTAAACTCAAGAGGGTACTTACCTATGGAACCTCATGCAAGCCTGAAATCTAAGGGCTCTTTTTTGTGACTTGTGTACCTTCAAACTTGAACTACTTGTTATCTGACAACAGGGGTTCCTTGCAGGTTTTGTTTACAGTCCTTATCCAACAAATTGGATTTATTGCAGGGCTCACTTACATCACCTCACTTTTTGCTTAAACGCATAACATATACATCATAGCATCATGCCTTAGCATTTCTTTAACCATTTCAAGGATCTCAAGGGTCTGTGATGCAGGTTATGGTAAATCAAATGGCTAGCAAGGGGCAAAGGGGATTTATTTTCCTCTAGCCAAAGTTGTTTAGAAATCCAAGCACGATAACTTGAGTCAGTGGCTATGACCCACTCGATATGGTGAGCTTGACTCTTGAAGAAGGACTCTCAGCAACATGAAGTTCCTTCAATCAAGCTACCAGATTAAAATTCTAACAGTTTCTTGTTTACCCCACGAGATCCTTGAAAACATTGCATACATATATCATACATATCATTGCATAACAGGTCTCCCAGTACAGGTCTCTTATCTTATTCGCTGTTTATTTCAGCAATCATCATGTCTACTGAACCTTCAACCGAGCAAGCTATCAAGGCACTCCAGGCCCAGAATGCCCAATTTCAAGAGTTGGTCATGAGCCTAGCTAAGGGTCAGCAGGAGTTGAAGACTCTGATTCTGAAAGAGAGGAAGAAGAAGAAAAAGAGGACCATCCTGTTCAATACTGGACGCAGGTTTGGGAACGGGCTGCAGGAAGAAGTTGATCTGACCACCCCATCTGAAGGGAAAGACGGTCCACAAGAAAGGAGGGTTCCTAGCCCGATAGTCTCCGACAACGAGACGGACTATGATGAAGAACAGTATCCTCCTGCTGAGGATAAGTACAAACAACTGGAAGACCGTTTGAACGCCATGGAAATACAGAAGGTTCCCGGTCTGGACTTTGGAGATCTAGGTCTATCCTCTGGGGTGGTGATTCCCCATAAATTCAAGGCACCTGCCTTTGCCAAGTATGATGGAGCTTCCTGTCCCAAGCTGCACCTCCGGTCGTATGTGAGGAAGATCCAACCTTACACAGTTGATAAGAACTTGTGGGTTCATTTCTTTCAAGATAGTCTGTCAGGGACTCAACTTGAATGGTTCTGTCAACTAGGAGGAGCTAGCATCCGCAACTGGGAGGATCTTGCTGCTGCTTTTTACAAGCAGTACCAGTATAATTCCGACCTTGCTCCCACACGTACTCAGCTTCAGGGTATGTCTATGGGTACAGGCGAAGGCTTTAAGGACTACGCTCAGAAGTGGAGAGATCTTGCTGGAAGAGTCCAACCCCCTCTGTCTGATAGGGAGTTGGTGGGTATGTTTCTTGGAACTTTGTCTGGTCCTTATTTCAAACACTTGATCGGAAGCTCTTCAGCCGGGTTCACCGAGCTAATACTGACCGGCGAAAGGGTCGAAGCTGGCATCAAAAGTGGGAAGATTCAAGAAGAAACACCTTCTGATACTCAAAAAAAGCCCTACAATGGGAAGAAAGAGTCCAATGTTGTGTATGGTCAAAAGAGTCGTCATGATCAACATGTAGGGGCAACCCAGATCTCCGATCCCACGCCTGTTCAACAAAGACAGAGCAATAGGCATAGGGTAAGATATCAAGAAAGGCAATATACTGACATCAACATGCCTTTGTCTCAAGCGTTACAACATTTGCTGGAGTTGAATCTAATCACGCTAAAGGATCCTCCTTAAAATCATGATACTTCCTCTTCCAAGTATAACCCGAGTGTGAGATGTGCCTACCATTATGACAGTCCTGGACATGACACCGACGACTGTTGGACCTTGAAGAACAAGATTAAAGACTTGATTGATGCCAAGGAGATCAAGTTTGATCACTCATCCTACGCCAAGTCATTGGGATTGTCTTTGTTTCATTTGAATTTTCAAGTTGTAATCTCTTTGTTATTCAAACAACTATCTATTAATGTCAAACTTTGTTTCATTAATGCATTGCACATGTTTGTCTTGATTTGATCCAATCATTTTAATTACATTTAAACGATGCTTTTTACTCACTTTATGACATTCAACTCTTGCTAAAAGTTACAAGCCTTTAGAGGGAGGATGACGAAACAATTCCATAATCTCATACAGTATGCTTTTGGACAGACCTTGCTGACGATGTACAGGCATTCTTTCAAATCCTAAACACTGGAGTTATAAGGAAGATAATCCCTAGTCAACCCCTTCGAGCCAAAGAAGTTGGAGTTTTCTGTTTTAAACACAAATTGAAACCTTTAATTTAAACCTGGGGCAGGGTAGTCTCTCAGTTAATTCAAAAGATGCGCATTGAATTCGCAAAACTCTCAGTTCATAATACAACGAACGACATCAAAAGCATTCCTCTGGAATCAAAAGACAGTGGTGGTTCCTTATATCATAGGCAGTCAATCTCTCAAAAGAAAAAAGCCCACTGAGCCAAAACCTATAAAGGAGGCTTAAGAAAGCTGGGGCATCCCGCTGACTGTAATCTCGAAAACAGGAACAGTCAGGCAAAAGTTAGGGATAATAAATCAAAATAACGAGGTCGCTAAGAATCCTCAACAACATGAAAAATGTTGCAAAAATGACTGCCTTCCAAAAAATCCAACTTGTGTGAACCATCACCAAAAACATCGTTCCATACTGTTGTACTCCAAAATTTGCCCTCCCATTTCTCAATGATTTCTCATCACAAAGCCTTTGAAGATCAGGATCCAGTTAGGGTTTCATCTGCTCAAGACTTCTCCTTGCACTGTTGACCCAAATTAGGGTTTGTGTTTGCACAAGGATGTTTTGACCTAAAATGCCTAAGATGACTTTCATGCTTCATATTGGACTCCCAAGTTTATCCACATCAAGTTTCAAGCCTTGATTCCAAGTTTTGCCCAATCAATTGGACAGTTGACCTAGAAATCAGCTGTATTGGGGAAAAAGTCAACTGTGGCCAATTGACAGTCAAACCTCATGAAAATTGACCCCCATCACCATTATGAACTCACATGAACCATTTGATCAAGTTTGGACCACAACTCCACAAGAAATTTGATCAGATCACCAAAAGGGCAAAATGGTCATTTTTAGGGTTTTGACTGCATAAAGGCAATTTTTGACTGTTTGACCCAACCAATGGCAAACCAAGCTCACACATGGACCCAAGGACCCCATGGAATTATCTTGACATGCTTAACAAACTCAAAAGATCCCAAGTACACAAGATTGACAGTTGAATTTCCCAGTCAATTGATCAATTTTGACTGTATACTGAAAAGTCAAACTTTGACTTTTTGGTCAAAATCAAGAGTCAAGATTCATTTTTCATCAAAACATTTCAAATCATGAAACTTGTTCACCAAGAAATCACAAAATGCAAATTAGGGTTAGAAATTAGAATTTTTCATAACTTAGAATTTTTCTAAGTTATAAAAAACCCTAATTTTTTCCCAACTTTGCCCCACTTTTTCACCAAGATCCATTTGGATTCAATCAAAAGTCAAAACATGAAAGTTGTAGCTTGTTGCATAATCTACAACTTTGATTCACAAAGTTTTCCCATTTGAGGCTTGTATCTCAAGTTACAAAATTTTGAACAAGGGCACTAAACCATTCTTAACTTAGTGAAATTTTAACCTATTTTGACAAAGTTTTCTACCCAACTTCAAGGCCATTTTCCATACACTTCCACTTGAAATTTCAATTTTCATTTCAAATATGGATTGTAGTACACATTCCAAGCTTTCCAAAATGTCCAAGAACTTCTCAAACACCCTTGTGGTTAGGGAGAATCGAATTTGCAAAGTTGGGCAAAATTCACTTTTGTTCTTGACCAAAGCATGTTCATAACATTGACATTTTCAAATCAGCTTGTACAAAGTTAGCTTGCAGGCCTCAAAACCAGTTTTACACACCTTAATTAAATGCCAAACCATTGTATTATTGCATTATTTCATCCATTTGGACATTACATGCTAAACTAATCCTTAATTAGAAAAAGCAAGTTTGCCATTTTGGAAAAGTAATGCTTTATGTCAAATTCTGAATCTTTGAGGTACAAGCCAAATCTTTGAGGCAAGGCTGGGTAGACAAATCCCACTGATCAAGAGAGAGTGTTGCAGCATGCTTGAGGGTATTGTACATGCCTATATGTCAACTTGAGTTTCTTTACTTCAAGAAGAAGAAACCTTGCAAACTGAACAGAACTCCCACTTCCTGTAAACAAAAGCTCAAGCAAACTTTGTAAACATTTTTCATACACCAAAACAAGCCTAAAGCACGACTCATCCATCCCTAAGATCTGCTCATACTCAGAATCCCTGTTTTGCTGCAAAACAGGGCAAGTTCTGCAACTTGACCTCCATAACCATATCCACTCGTGCGTTTTTGCTCAAGCCTGTTCAAACATCTTCCATATCATCCACCTAAACCATTCCAAGCCTTAAACTCAACCTGTAACACCCCTAACCACATTTGCCATTTTAACTTTCAAGCTGTGCAGGTGGACTTCCATAGCACGATTCAGAGAGTATCAAAGCAAGCTAGGTGTTGGAGAAGCATCCTTGGACTTCAGGCAAGCTGTACCAAAGCTCAAACTCCATTGAAGATACCTACATTTCTCTGTTCAAGTCAAGCTGAAACAGGTAAAAACATGAACTTCTATCTCTCTTATTAGGCATCATTAGCTCTAAGTTTGTGAATAAACAATGTTCTACTCATGCCACTGAACATGTACATGTTTTTACTTTTCATTTCTTTTGCTTGAGCTGTGAGAATTTAAGGTTTGAAAATGACAGAAAATCTAGGTTAGGATTTGGGGGAGAAGAAATTCTCCCTCATCTTAGAGAGTTAGATCAAGTTCTACATATGGTTGGATTCGTCTCTTGATGCTGAACATTTTTTATGTTATGAGTTTTCATTAATAAGCCAGGAATCAGGAGTTAGAAGTTTGAGAAGAAGGGCGCGCGTTTTGAACTGGTTTTGTCTGAAGGTTGAAGACAATGTCTTCTTGGGCTGGGCCTGAGTCATTTTCTTATTCACACCACTTTTTTGGTTTTACACCCCCTGAGCCCATTTGCTTTATTTTTAATGTTTTTTGACTTTTTCTTTTTTTAATTGACTCATTTATTTTTTCTCAGCATATTAAAAATATAAAAATATTTTTCTCATCATTTTTGAATTTATTAGGTATTTATTTGATATTTTCTTTTAGTTTGTACATAAATAAATAAATATATACTTTTTGTTTAAAATACTAAAATAGCACAAATATATTTTATACACTTTTATCTTATTTTTACTTCCTGAAAATATTTTATAGAAAAATACTTTTTATTTAAATATTAAATATTATTAATTAATATATATAATACATGTTTTGCAAATAATATAAATAAATAGATATATATTAATACACTTAGGATATAAAATACCAAAAAATATACATATTTTATTTTATTAATATTTAATGCTAAAAAATACATTTTTTACAAATATACTTCATTTTTCTTTTATCCTTTGTATATAAATAGTAAATATTATATATATTAAATAATTATTACCTTTTGATTAAAATTAGGGTTTTTGCCCTAAATACAAATATACTCCAAAAATAATACCTTTTTATTTCTTTTTTTATTTTACATAAATAATACTTTTCCATACATATAAAAAACTTCTTTTGCATTCTTGCATATTTGTTTTATTTCTATTTAATTTATGCCTTTAATTATATTGTAAATATTCAAGGAAAATGATGTAATAGTTAGGTTTAAATTCTTGTCTAAATAATCCCCATTTGAAACATTTGTACCCCCTCCCCATATTATTGTGTTGTAATAGCGTAGGAATTTAAATTTCGCATTTTATCGCTTTCTAAATATACTATGCTAGAGTTAGGGTTTGTATGCTAATAAAACGAACAAAAAGTAATTTGACCTAATACAAGACAAAAAAGCATGAAAAAATGGACAACACCTTTCACACTTGCACCCCTAGGGTATTCCACTTTGTTGCCTTCAAATAATTGGGCCATATTGCATGTTGAATTTCTTTGGGTAAAACAAACAATCAAATGATCATAAGTCCCTCGATGACGCTTTTGAAAAGTTGCCTAAAATGATCAAGTCCCTTTCAAAGAGAAATTGCCCAAAGACATTTAACATTATTGCAATTATGGTCTAAACGATGACCCACGCCCGTCCCTTTCACCTCCTAATACAAGATTGTCCACCAAATGCAATGGTGGAACAAAATTGTCAAAAGGTTTAAAACATAACAAAAATCTTTGAGAAAACTTTAGGGTAGATAACTCTTAAGTACTTGTCAATTTGCAAAGAAAACTCTTGCCTATTTTCAAACCACACTTCACAAACACTTTCAAAACAAACTTTCAAAAAACCTTGAAACATCTTTTCAAAAGACAAACACCTCTTGTAAAACATTCGAGTAAAGAATTGTTACAAGGGTAGCCTATACAAGGCATCTTTTCAAAACATTTTCTAAACCACACACCAAGCACCATTTCAAACAATTGAAAACCAAGGCAAGTTGATCTAAGCAAGTACCTAAGAGCCCATGGGTAACCATGGATAGAAAGGGTGCTAATACCTTCCCTTTCTATAATCTACCCCCCGAACCCAAGAAAAATCTCAAAGGTTTTTGCTGTGCTTTTTAAAACTTTCCTTTAGGATAAAATAAAAAGTCGGTGGCGACTCTTGCTCAACCGAAACATTTGCGAAAACAAACGCAAAATCCTAGTCAGTTCTCCCACCGTATCACATAACTGGCGACTCTGCTGGGGAGTATTTTAAAAGTGGAGTAACCTTAGGGCTTAGATCACCCTCTTGCATGACTAATTGTTTGAATTCTTTGCTTTATATCTTGGCTCTATTGTTTGGGTTTGCAATCCTACACCCGGATTTTTGGGAAACATTCATAGATAGCAACACGTTGTGGAAACTGTGTGGGGTATACCGACACGGTCGAAATAATAGCTATATTAGTGCGACATATTTGTGAGTACCGGTAACCCTTGAGTTCAATCAAGGAGAGTACGGGGCCGCTGAGCGATGTCACTAAGCACTAATGACCTAGAACCTTACTTGACCATCTTGGCCTTTTTATTAGGGGTAGTGAGATGACCGGCTTTGGTGCAGTCCGAAGTTGGTAGATACTCGATACTACACTCATTGAGCTCCTTAGAACCCGGTTACTATTTATAGGACAGGTTTTTAAGCCAACTACACTCAAGAGGGTACTTACCTATGAAACCCCATGCAAGCCTGAAACTAGGGTTTGGTGTGATTTGCTTGTACATATGTTTTGTGCATACATCATAAACATCATAAAACATCATATGCATTCACTAACCATTTCAAGGGTTTTGGATCTTCATCTTTGTTCTTGTTTTGTAGGATATGGAAATTCCTCGCAGAAACACCATTCAAGTCAACCTTGTGAGAATCTCTCCTCAACTCAAGGAGATCACTTCAAGAATTCCGGAAAACTCATCCTTCAGTGAAATACATGGTAGACTGCTCAGCCTAGTCAACACCAACATTGAAGAAGACATGATGAAGGTGCTATTCCAGTTCTTTGACCCTCTTCACCACTGTTTCACTTTCCCTGATTATCAATTGGTACCCACTTTGGAGGAGTTCTCTCAACTCCTAAGAATCCCTATCCTTAATCAACTACCATTCAACGGTACGGAGAAGGAACCAAAGTCGGAAGATGTTGCTCGAGCATTACATCTACAACCATCTGACATCAAGGGGCATTGGGAAACCAGAAGCGGCGTCAAAGGATTCTTAGCAAAGTTCTTGTTTGAGAAGGCACAAGAATGTTGGAACTCATTGGACCTACAAGCCTTTGAAGAGATTGTGGCACTCCTTATCTATGGGTTGGTCTTGTTCCCAAATCCTGACCAATTGGTGGATGTCAACGCCGTCAAAATCTTCTTGTCCAGAAATCCGATACCAACATTGCTTGGGGACATTCTTCACTCATTTTACACACGAACAATGAGAAAGAGGGGTGTTCTCATGTGCTGTACTCCTATCCTTGCGAGGTGGTTTATTTCGCACCTTCCGCAATCTGCCTTGAAGAATGACCAAGGTACAAGGTGGTCCCAACGGTTGATGACTCTTACTCATTCTGATGTGCATTGGTGTTCTCGGTCCAGAGAAAATGTCATCATTGTCGATCGTTGTGGAGAATTTCCTAATGTTCCTTTACTTGGAATCAGGGGAGGTATCACCTACAACCCTTGCCTAGATTTGAGGCAATTTGGATATGCACGGAGGGATGGACCTCATGACATGTTGATTCCTAACCTAGTTTTTGACTTTGACAACGATGCGCAAGGACTTCGCCAAAGATTCATCAGAGCTTGGGGAAAACTCAACAAGGTCGACAGCAAGATTCTGGGACACAAGAACTCCATCCCTCTTGAGCCTTATCTCAAGTTGGTACGAGCCCGAGCCCAAAGTCTAATGATACCTTATCCTCATGTACTCCCAGTGATTAAAGAGCCCGTCAATGAAGGAGAGGTTCCCTACACCATCCTACATCCAGACATGCCTACATCGTAGGAGGAAATGCAGAAAAGTTGGATTCAGCTCAAGGAAGAACATAATACTTTTGAAGCTAGCTTCTACGCCAGTGAGAGGAAGGTCCTAGAGCTTACCCACCGACTCCATGAGCAAGAGGCCCTCAATACCTACATCGCACCAAAGAGGATGCGCAATGTCTTTTTGCCTTGAGAAGTTATTTTGTAATATTTGGCCCATGGGGCATTTATGTACTAACAAATCTCTTCTTATTAATATGACGTGTGTTCTTCTTTGTCTGAAACAATTTTGAATGTTCTAAATCCTTGAATGCATTGCATACATAAGCATACCATTCATCATGTGCATAAGCAGGTCTCACTCCAGGTTTCCTTATCTGTCTGCTGTTTATTTCAGTAGGATGGATCTCGAGCAAACAGTCAAAGACCTACAAGCTCAGAATGCACAGTTCCAGCAACTCCTGATGACCTTGGCTAAGGGTCAGGAGGATATCAAGACTCAATTGAGGAATAAGGACCCAGTGAAAAAGAAGAAAAAGAGGATTGGGGTGGCTACTTCGGGAAGAAGATTTGACGGAGAAGCTCGAAGAGTGCTTGAATTTCCTCCTACTTCTGATGAAGGGACCAGTAAGAGAGATGGAGATGCGGTGCCTTCCGAGTCTGATGCGGAAGAAGAAGAGGTTGAAGAGGATGAAGATTATTCTGACCAGCAATACCCTCCAGCTGATGATAAATACAAAGGGTTAGAAGACAGATTGGCCGCCATGGAATCACAGAGGGTACCGGGTTTGGATTTTGAAGACTTGGGCTTGGTTGTCGGGATTGTGATTCCCCCAAAATTCAAAGTGCCAGTGTTTGTGAGGTATGATGGGCTGTCCTGCCCCAAAATGCATCTCCGGTCTTACGTGAGAAAGATTCAACCCTATACGGCAGATAAAAACCTCTGGGTTCATTTCTTTCAAGACAGCCTTTCGGGAGCTCAGTTGGAGTGGTTTTATTAGCTAGAAGGAACCAGTGTCAGAAATTGGGAAGATTTGGCCACCGCTTTTTACAAACAATACCAATACAATTCTGATCTTGCTCCTACTCGTACCCAACTTCAGGGTATGTCACTAGGAACAAGTGAGGGATTCAAAGAATATGCACAAAAATGGAGGGATTTGGCTGGCAGGGTGCAGCCTCTTTTAACCGATCGTGAGCTCGTCGATATGTTTCTTGGGACCCTATCTGGGCCATTTTTCAATCATCTAATTGGTAACTCTTCCGCGGGGTTTACCGATTTGATCTTAACAGGCGAAAGAATAGAAGTTGGCATCAAGTCAGGAAAGATTCAGAAGGGTGTTGCTGCAAGTGTTGAGAAGAAGCCTTTTAAAAAGGAAGCAGCTATGGTATATTCTCAGAGAAGAGCAGGGAAGACGGAGCGTCGGCCAACTGTGGGGGCCGTAATGATTCAAAACACTCCGAGCGAGCAGCCTCGCTATAACCAGTCCAGACCAAATCAACAACGGGTGGAACGGCCACAACGGCAGTTCACCCGCATTAATATGACTCCAGCGCAAGTGCTTCCCCATCTACTGAAGTTGAATCTCGCCACCATTAAGGAGGCACCAAAGAATGTGAATATGTCCTCTCCGCATTATCATGCCAATGCTAAATGCGCCTACCATTCAGACAGTGTTGGACACGACACCAATGATTGTTGGGCACTCAAGCATAAGATCCAAGACCTGATAGAGGCAAAGGAGGTGGAGTTTGATGCTCCAGAGAAGCCTAATGTGATATCTGCACCCATGCCGAAGCACGGCCGAAATATCAATGCCATTGAAGAAGATTTGTATGTTGCCAATGTCAGTGATCTGACTACTCCACTGCTAACCATTAAGTTGAATTTGTTAAGGGCCGGGATCTTCCCGGGATGTAAAGAGGATTGCTATTGTTGTTACTCTCTGCCGTTTGATTGTCCGCTACTGAAGAAAGGCATCCAAGGCCTTATGGATAGTCGACAAATTTTGTTTGAAAAAGTTTCTACTGTTCCAGTTCATACTGAAGATGTCTCAATCATAACCATTCACGCCAATCTTTCCAAGGCCGTCAAAAAGCCTGTTAAGATTACACCAGCTGCGAAATCTGTTCCTTTGAAGATAACAATGCCAGGGCCTGTTCCCTATGTTTCTGAGAAGTCGATACCTTGGAACTATGGCGGTGACGTCTACTACCATGGTATCAAGCAAGTCGAAGTAATTGAAGAAAGTTCGGATGATGATGAAGCCAACATTGGTAACATTGCGGGCACTAGCAAAATCACCAGGAGCGGGAGAATATTTTCTCCAGAGATTGCCCCTCCAAGAGTAGTCTTTGGACCCTCATCAGCCGACAAGGTCGTCCCTGCACCAATAAAACTTTCTGCTAGAACTCCTTTGATTGAAGATGTTGTTGTTCCTGATACTGTCTCTCCTACCGCTGCTGACAAAGGTAAGGGAATCCAAGATGAGCCCATCAGGACGAGGGCTCAACCCTTGGTAATCCCGGAAACCTCCAAGAAGGAAATGGACGAGATTTTGAGGATAATCAAAAGAAGTGACTACGATGTGGTAGAACAGCTGGGGCAAACCCCCTCCAAGATTTCCATGTTGGCACTACTACTTTGCTCAGAAGCGCACACTAAGGCTCTGATAAAGTTTCTGAAGGCAGCTCATGTACCCCAGGAAACCTCTGCAGATCAATTTCAGAATTGCGTGGCTAGCCTGACTGCGGACAATGGATTAGGTTTTTCTGATGCCGACCTAACTCCTAAAGGCAGAAACCACAATGATGCTTTGCACATTTCAGTCGAGTGTCGAGGAACTACTCTCGCACATGTTTTGGTTGATACTGGTTCGTCGCTGAATGTGTTGCCTAAGAAGGCCTTGGACCGACTAGATTGTGAAGGGTTGGATTTGAAGCCGAGTGATATTGTTGTCAGAGCTTTCGATGGTTCGAAGAGAATGGTCCATGGGGAGGTTGAAATTCCCATCAAAATAGGCACTGAGGTGTTTAAATCCACTTTCTATGTGATGGACATCCGCCCATCATACTCTTGCTTGCTGGGTAGACCTTGGATACACCATGCTGGGGCAGTCACCTCCTCCTTGCATCAGATGTTGAAGTATCATGTCAAGGGAAAGATCATTACTGTCCATGGCGAAGAAGAGTACATGATTAGCCACTTAAATTCTTTCCGGTATGTGGAGGTTGAAGGAGAGTTCATTGAGACACCGTTTCAACATTTCGAAGAAGTCCTTCCTGAAATAGCAGTAGCAAAGTTGGCAGCTGAGACACCGAGACAGATGGCCAGGATGGCATCTCTGGAGGACGCAAGGGCCGCAATAAAGGAAGGGAAGAATTCAGCATGGGGGCAGTTACCTGACATTCCGCATAAGACAGACAAATTTGGATTAGGATTCACAGCCGCGGGCCAGAAAGCGATGCGCCGTTCGAAGATTGAAAGAGCGCCAGTCAAAATTTCTCCCTACGGAATCAACGCTTTGGAGGATGAAGACAAAGAGAGCAGCATTGAAGAGTGGATTTATCCAACCGTCAAAGGAGGATTGAACAACTGGGAGGCGAAAGACTTTGTCCCCATCACTTTTATTCATCAGTAATTTATCTGTTAAACATTTCTTATTCTGGTCTGTAATATTTACTTTCAAACAATCCAAACACTATCTTTTCACCTCATGCCTTGCCCGGGGCATGTAGGTCCACTTGTAAGGGTTTGATTATTTTTCATATCCATATGCCATGTTTAATGATTCATTGGACGTTTTTCATTTGATAAACTGCTTATGTTCATTTTCTTTCCTTTTGCATTGTTTGTTTAAGGATGGCTATCCCTTACACGCACCCACACTCACCAATGCAGGTACCCATCCACTCCGGATTCCATGGGTGACTATTCTGCTATATCTTTCAATAACCCTGAGGATCTGGTCAATCTAGCCGAGTATGAAGATGACGAAGGTTGTGAAGTACCCGGGGAACTAGCCAGACTTCTGCAACAAGAGGAAAGGGCCATCTTGCCGCATGAAGAGCCATTGGAAACTGTTAATTTGGGAACCGAGGAAGACCGGAAGGAGGTGCAAGTGGGTGCCAATCTGGAACCAAGTGTCAAGGAACGCCTGATACAGTTATTGAATGAGTATGTTGAAATCTTCGCTTGGTCTTATGAAGACATGCCGAGCTTAGACACAGACATCGTGGTTCATCGTCTCCCCACAAGAGAAGACTGTCCACCGATCAAGCAAAAAGTTCGCCGAATGAGGCCTGACATGTCCGAAAAGATCAAGGCAGAAGTGATGAAGCAATTCGACGCTGGCTTTCTGGCTGTTACGTCCTATCCTCAATGGGTCGCTAACATCGTGCCAGTACCTAAGAAAGATGGCAAAGTCAGGATGTGTGTGGATTACCGGGATTTGAATAGGGCCAGCCCCAAAGATGATTTTCACCTCCCACACATTGACATTTTGATCGACAATACAGCTCAGCACAAAGTGTTTTCCTTCATGGATGGATTCTCGGGCTACAATCAAATCAAAATGGCCCCCGAGGATGTGGAGAAAACTACTTTCGTCACACAATGGGGCACTTTCTGTTACAAGGTGATGCCGTTCGGGCTGAAGAACGCAGGGGCAACTTATCAACGCGCCATGGTAGCTTTATTTCATGATATGATACATCATGAGATTGAAGTTTACGTAGACGATATGATAGCTCGGTCACAAACAGAGGAAGAGCACCCCGACAAGTTTCTGTCACTCTTCCAGATGGCATCTTTAAGCCCATCTCCAAATGGCATCTCTAAGCCCATTCCTGCATCCATTGCTTTGACAAGTGCAAATTTCTGGGCAATCTAGTGTCCAATCTCCTTTTACCCTCGAGTCACGAAAGGCAAGCTTGCCAATCTAACTCTTCGGATTCAAGAAGATTGAACAGGGGCAACTGTTGTACCCCAAAATTTGCCCTCCCATTTCTCAATGATTTCTCATCACAAAGCCTTTGAAGATCAGGATCTAGTTAGGGTCTCATCTGCTCAAGACTTCTCCTTGCACTGTTGACCCAAATTAGGGTTTGTGTTTGCACAAGGATGTTTTGACCTAAAATGCCTAAGATGACTTTCATGCTTCATATTGGACTCCCAAGTTTATCCACATCAAGTTTCAAGCCTTGATTCCAAGTTTTGCCCAGTCAATTGGACAGTTGACCTAGAAATCAACTGTATTGGGAAAAAAGTCAACTGTGGCCAATTGACAGTCAAACCTCATGAAAATTGACCCCCATCAACATTATGAACTCACATGAACCATTTGATCAAGTTTGGACCACAACTCCACAAGAAATTTGATCAGATCACCAAAAGGGCAAAATGGTCATTTTTAGGGTTTTGACTGCATAAAGGCAATTTTTGACTGTTTGACCCAACCAATGGCAAACCAAGCTCACACATGGACCCAAGGACCCCATGTAATTATCTTGACATGCTCAACAAACTCAAAAGATCCCAAGTACACAAGATTGACAGTTGAATTTCCCAGTCAATTGATCAATTTTGACTGTATACTAAAAAGTCAAACTTTGACTTTTTGGTCAAAATCAAGAGTCAAGATTCATTTTTCATCAAAACATGTCAAATCATGAAACTTGTTCACCAAGAAATCACAAAATGCAAATTAGGGTTAGAAATTAGAATTTTTCATAACTTAGAATTTTTCTAAGTTATAAAAAACCCTAATTTTTTCCCAACTTTGCCCCACTTTTTCACCAAGATCCATTTGGATTCAATCAAAAGTCAAAACATGAAAGTTGTAGCTTGTTACATAATCTATAACTTTGATACACAAAGTTTTCCCATTTGAGGCTTGTATCTCAAGTTACAAATTTTTGAATAAGGGCACTAAACCATTCTTAACTTAGTGAAATTTTAACCTATTTTGACAAAGTTTTCTACCCAACTTCAAGGCCATTTTCCATACACTTCCACTTGGAATTTCAATTTTCATTTCAAAGATGGATTGTATTACACATTCCAAGCTTTCCAAAATGTCCAAGAACTTCTCAAACACCCTTGTGGTTAGGGAGAATCGAATTTGCAAAGTTGGGCAAAATTCACTTTTGTTCTTGACCAAAGCATGTCCATAACATTGACATTTTCAAATCAGCTTGTACAAAGTTAGCTTGCAGGCCTCAAAACCAGTTTTACACACCTTAATTAAATGCCAAACCATTGTATTATTGCATTATTTCATCCATTTGGACATTACATGCTAAACTAATCCTTAATTAGAAAAAGCAAGTTTGCCATTTTGGAAAAGTAATGCTTTATGTCAAATTCTGAATCTTTGAGGTACAAGCCAAATCTTTGAGGCAAGGATGGGTAGAAAAATCCCACTGATCAAGAGAGAGTGCTGCAGCATGCTTGAGGGTATTGTACAGGCCTATATGTCAACTTGAGTTTCTTTACTTCAAGAAGAAGAAACCTTGCAAACTGAACAGAACTCCCACTTCCTGTAAACAAAAGCTCAAGCAAACTTTGTAAACATTTTTCATACACCAAAACAAGCCTAAAGCACGACTCATCCATCCCTAAGATCTGCTCATACTCAGAATCCCTGTTTTGCTGCAAAACAGGGCAAGTTCTGCAACTTGACCTCCATAACCATATCCACTCGTGCGTTTTTGCTCAAGCCTGTTCAAACATCTTCCATATCATCCACCTAAACCATTCCAAGCCTTGAACTCAACCTGTAACACCCCTAACCACATTTGCCATTTTTACTTTCAAGCTGTGCAGGTGGACTTCCATAGCACGATTCAGAGAGTATCAAAGCAAGCTAGGTGTTGGAGAAGCATCCTTGGACTTCAGGCAAGTTGTACCAAAGCTCAAACTCCATTGAAGATACCTACATTACTCTGTTCAAGTCAAGCTGAAACAGGTAAAAACATGAACTTCTATCTCTCTTATTAGGCATCATTAGCTCTAAGTTTGTGAATAAACAATGTTCTACTCATGCCACTGAACATGTACATGTTTTTACTTTTCATTTCTTTTGCTTGAGTTGTGAGAATTTAAGGTTTGAAAATGACAGAAAATCTAGGTTAGGATTTGGGGGAGAAGAAATTCTCCCTCATCTTAGAGAGTTAGATCAAGTTCTGCATATGGTTGGATTCGTCTCTTGATGCTGAACATTTTTTATGTTATGAGTTTTCATTAATAAGCCAGGAATCAGGAGTTAGAAGTTTGAGAAGAAGGGCGCGCGTTTTGAACTGGTTTTGTCTGAAGGTTGAAGACAATGTCTTCTTGGGCTGGGCCTGAGTCATTTTCTTATTCACACCACTTTTTTGGTTTTACACCCCCTGAGCCCATTTGCTTTATTTTTAATGTTTTTTGACTTTTTCTTTTTTTAATTGACTCATTTATTTTTTCTCAGCATATTAAAAATATAAAAATATTTTTCTCATCATTTTTGAATTTATTAGGTATTTATTTGATATTTTCTTTTAGTTTGTACATAAATAAATAAATATATACTTTTTGTTTAAAATACTAAAATATCACAAATATATTTTATACACTTTTATCTTATTTTTACTTCCTGAAAATATTTTATAGAAAAATACTTTTTATTTAAATATTAAATATTATTAATTAATATATATAATACATGTTTTGCAAATAATATAAATAAATAGATATATATTAATACACTTAGGATATAAAATACCAAAAAATGTACATATTTTATTTTATTAATATTTAATGCTAAAAAATACATTTTTTACAAATATACTTCATTTTTCTTTTATCCTTTGTATATGAATAGTAAATATTATATATATTAAATAATTATTACATTTTGATTAAAATTAGGGTTTTTGCCCTAAATACAAATATACTCCAAAAATAATACCTTTTTATTTCTTTTTTTATTTTACATAAATAATACTTTTCCATACATATAAAAAACTTCTTTTGCATTCTTGCATATTTGTTTTATTTCTATTTAATTTATGCCTTTAATTATATTGTAAATATTCAAGGAAAATGATGTAATAGTTAGGTTTAAATTCTTGTCTAAATAATCCCCATTTGAAACATTTGTACCCCTCCCCATATTATTGTGTTGTAATAGCGTAGAAATTTAAATTTCGCATTTTATCGCTTTCTAAATATACTATGCTAGAGTTAGGGTTTGTATGCTAATAAAACGAACAAAAAGTAATTTGACCTAATACAAGACAAAAAAGCATGAAAAAATGGACAACACCTTTCACACTTGCACCCCTAGGGTATTCCACTTTGTTGCCTTCAAATAATTGGGCCATATTGCATGTTGAATTTCTTTGGGTAAAACAAACAATCAAATGATCATAAGTCCCTCGATGACGCTTTCGAAAAGTTGCCTAAAATGATCAAGTCCCTTTCAAAGAGAAATTGCCCAAAGACATTTAACACTATTGCAATTATGGTCTAAACGATGACCCACGCCCGTCCCTTTCACCTCCTAATACAAGATTGTCCACCAAATGCAATGGTGGAACAAAATTGTAAAAAGGTTTAAAACATAACAAAAATCTTTGAGAAAACTTTAGGGTAGATAACTATTAAGTACTTGTCAATTTGCAAAGAAAACTCTTGCCTATTTTCAAACCACACTTCACAAACACTTTCAAAACAAACTTTCAAAAAACCTTGAAACATCTTTTCAAAAGACAAACACCTCTTGTAAAACATTCGAGTAAAGAATTGTTACAAGGGTAGCCTATACAAGGCATCTTTTCAAAACATTTTCAAAACCACACACCAAGCACCATTTCAAACAATTGAAAACCAAGGCAAGTTGATCTAAGCAAGTACCTAAGAGCCCATGGGTAACCATGGATAGAAAGGGTGCTAATACCTTCCCTTTCTATAATCTACCCCCGAACCCAAGAAAAATCTCAAAGGTTTTTGCTGTGATTTTTAAACCTTTCCTTTAGGATAAAATAAAAAGTCGGTGGCGACTCTTGCTCAACCGAAACATTTGCGAAAACAAACGCAAAATCCTAGTCAGTTCTCCCACCGTATCACACATACTCATTTGGAGTTCAAATGCACAATTAACTGAGTTTAGGATTGAAGAACATCACGAAGAGCGGGTGGGTACAAATGTACTTTGAGTCTTTATCCTTTGTTTCTTAAACCGTGAACCAATTCACGTTACAACCCTTCAAAAGTCCTAACTGAAGCATGGGTTAGTTCGAAAGCATACTGTTACAAAAGGTATCCTGACTCCTGTAAGGCTTTGCCCTAAATCTTGTGTTGAATTTGTCTTATAAAAAAAAAGTTTTCTGCTAAAAAACGCACTTTTCAAAACTTCGAGACAAGCATAAACTTTGCATTATTTGAATATCATTGTTTGCATTTGGCTATTTGTTTGACAGCGGAGAAATTCACACAACGAATATCCGATGAACGAAAGCCCTCTCAGTGAACAAAATCACTTCAAAAAGGATGACACTTCCATTGGCAAATCTCCTATAAACAAGGGGGCATGACACGTCACTATCCAGCACACCTGGAGCAGTCCAGTCAAGATTTCAGGAAATCTCTGAAGAAGTGCAGAGTAACCAAGGGCAAGTCTCCATCTCCGTCGCTTGGGGCATTGAACATCAATCTCAGTGAAGGGTTACATACAGTCCACCATTTCCAAGCAGTGCCACAAACTCCTGCTACTAGGGGCAATGATAAATCTCCCCAGATCCTGCTCATAGGATGATATCCCAGCAAGGGTTTAATCTCTGAAAACCTTTCCCCAACTGAATCAACTTCAAGAATCCTCAAGGATTCCCCCCAACAGAGATGTCACCTCCCCAGCGGACTGACGACAGGGTTTATTTCCCCAACAACATCAGGACTCCCCAACTTGATTTTGCCTCTCCGACTACTACAAATCAAAGGACCACAACTCCTCTTCCCCAGTAGACTCTGGAAGCTTGTCCCCTACGAAGCACAAATAAGTCTCCTCAGCCAAATTCAGAAGGTTATCCTCAGCAAGTTGCAACTGAAAGATCATCCCCAGCGAAGTTCTTTCTATCCCCAGTGGAGTTCATCATCAAAATCCCCAGTAAGTTACTGTGAAACCTGGACCCGACCAGATGTTAGTTTAACTTTGACTCCCCAGTAGAGCAACAGACAACCGAGACTCCTGAACTTGTTCCCCAAGAACGAATCAATACTCTCCACAGAGTTCACAACTTTCCCCAATGGAGTTCTCCTCAACAAAACAAGGATCCTCAGTGGAAACATTCTAAGCAAAGTTTGAAGACATACCTACTCTTCAACAGCAGTCCGGGATTTAATAACTCCCCAACACTTGTCAAGAATTTATTCTCCAAGACAAAATTACATTTCAACAACATTCATAACATGTGCATACAAAATACATATGACACAAATCTCATTTTACTTTGAGAACATCATTACACAATGCATACATCATGACATTGCATACAACTAACTCCTTACCTTTTCAGGAAAGATCGATCAACAGATAAAAGTCATTACCTTTTGGAGTAGCAGTCGTCAAAGATTCCTTCATCATCCCGTTGAGGTAGAAGTCATCCAAGATTCCTTCACCATCCTTTTGAGGTAGTAATCATCCAAGATTCCTTCATCATCCCGTTGAGGTAGTAATCGTCCAAGATTCCTTCATCATCCTGATGAGGTAGTAATCGTTCAAGATTCCTTCATCATCCTGCTGAGGTAGAACTCATCCAAGATTCCTTCATCATCCCGCTGAGGTAGTAATCGTCCAAGATTCCTTCATCATCCTGCTGAGGTAGTAATCGTCCAAGATTCCTTCATCATCTTGCTGAGGTAGTAATCATCCAAGATTCCTTCATCATCCTGCTGAGGTAGTAATCGTCCAAGATTCCTTCATCATCCTACTGAGGTAGTAATCGTCCAAGATTCCTTCATCATCCTGCTGAGGTAGTAATCATTCAAGATTCCTTCATCATCCTGCTGAGGTAGAAGTCATCCAAGATTCCTTCATCATCCCGATGAGGTAGTAATCGTCCAAGATTCCTTCATCATCCTGCTGAGGTAGTAATCGTCCAAGATTCCTTCATCATCCTGCTGAGGTAGTAATCATCCAAGATTCCTTCATAATCCTGCTGAGGTAGTAATCGTCCAAGATTCCTTCATCATCCTGCTGAGGTAGAAGCCATCCAAGATTCCTTCATCATCCTGCTGAGGTAGTAATCGTCCAAGATTCCTTCATCATCCTGCTGAGGTAGTAATTGTCCAAGATTCGTTCATCATCCTGCTGAGGTAGAAGTCATCCAAGATTCCTTCATCATCCTGCTGAGGTAGTAATCGTCCAAGATTCCTTCATCATCCTGCTGAGGTAGAAGTCATCCAAGATTCCTTCATCATCCCGCTGAGTTAGTAATCGTCCAAGATTCCTTCATCATCCTGCTGAGGTAGTAATCATCCAAGATTCCTTCATCATCCTGCTGAGGTAGAAGTCATCCAAGATTCCTTCATCTATTTGGAGTAGCAATCGTCTCAGATTCCTTCATCATACATCATTATCAGAAAAGACCTTCTCTGGCAATCAGAGACCTTCAAATAACAGTCCAGATACGATCCAGATTCGGATGTAATTCTGTCACTCATTCAAATACAGTCCAACAATCATTTCTGGATGGAATCTTTAAGCCCATCTCCAACAACTATCCATCATCTCTCCAAATGGCATCTGTAAGCCCATTCCCGACATCACAATGCTGATACTACACCATGCGAGTGCAAATTTCTAGGCACTCTAGTGTTCAATTATCTTCCACCTTCGGATCATGAAAGGCTCGAAAGCCAATCTATATCCTCAGGTTTAAGAAAATTGAACAGGGGCAACTGTTGTACCCCAAAATTTGCCCTCTCATGTTTTTCAAAGTCTTCCCCCTGCATGGTTGGTCACAAACCCTTGCCTAAGGAAAAAGGAAATTTTTGAGTGGTGCTTTAAGTATCTTTCGATTGGCATTTTGAAGGAGCCTTTCGATTGGCATTCTGAAGGAGCATTTTGATTGGCATTCTGAAGGAGAATTTCGATTGGCACTCTGAAGAAGCATTTCGATTGGCATTCTGAAGGAGAACTTCGATTGGCATTCTGAAGGAGTATTTCGATTGGCACTCCGAAGAAACATTTCGATTGGCGTTATGAAGGAGCCTTTCGATTGGCATTATAACAGTGTCCTTCGATTGGAATTCCAAAAGGTCCATTCGAAGAGGCATTCAAAGGGTCCATTCGAAGAAGCTTTCAAAGAGCATTCGAAGGGTGCCATCAGCCCAGTCGAAGGAGGCAAATCAGGGCCAATCGAAGAGCATGGCCTGAAAGCATTCGAAATCCAAAAGCGTCCAGGTTCATTCCAGAGACACAAATATTTCAAAAGAGGAAAACTTTTAATGTGTCTGTTTCTTGTCTCATGGCATTTAATGGCATGTTTAATGGTTGTCTCCTGCCATTACTGCACTCTCACATTCCTATAAATACAGGGCCAACATACACATTACAGGGGGGACGAAAATCACACAAAAAACTCTGCACGAAAAAACACACAACAGGAGAACAAAAAACATTGGAGTTACGCTGCCAAAAGTTGTCTACATCCAGGAAGTGTCCAAATCAAAAGTGCCTACATCCAGGAAGTGCCCAGATTGAAAGTGCATGTGCCCAGAAATCCCAGATTGAAAGGGCTCCCATCCATCCAGTGTCCAAATCGAAGACTCAATCTGCAGGTAAGAAAGGGTAAATTGTCCAACTTTACATTTGCATAAACACATTATTACTTGTTGTTACCTTTGATCTGCCATCTTAGACAGGATCGAAAGGTCTGGGTTTGGCGCCCAGGTTATATTCTTCGTTTGCCAACACTTGCTGCAGACATAGCCTGAAGAGACCCAGCAAGCATAGGATCGAAGGGCCTGGGGTTCAATACCCAGGCCCTTCATTTTATTTCGCTAACATACTTTTGCAAGAATAACATTCCAGATCGAAGGAGACACCTTCTCTGGATCGAACCACTTAGCATGCTGGATCGAAGGAGGCATCTCATTCCTGGATCGAAAGCCATGACCTCCATGATCAAAAGATAATCCCTTCCCTGGATCGAAGGCTGTTCATGCCCACTTCCTGGCCCAATCGAAAGGACCATGACCCTCTCTGGATCGAAGCTTCCTTTCCCTCCCTGGGTCGAAACTCCTTTTTTTTGCCTGGATCGAAGGATCCCCCTTGTATTTTATTCTTGTTTTAATTGACATCTTTTTTATCTTTTTTAATTAACATTAAAATCAAAAACCACAAAAACATTAGGCTAGTTTTTCTATTGAAATTAACTTTGTTAATTAATCTCATAATTATCTTAACATTTTCTCAAAAAACTAAAATTAAATAGATTTAGATCATTTTCACAAAATAAAATAAAACAACAAAAAGATTTTATTCTTAGGATTTTTAGAGTTTATTTTCATATTCATGCGCGCTTATTTTATTGTAACTGCTTATTGGTTTGTAATAGTTTAAATTAAGACTTCTACTTTTACTGCTTTACTTCCCCAATTTTTGGACATGTAAATAATCCCCCTCCCCGAAGCCTTGTAATAGTGTAGGATTTACAATTCTCGCACTTTAAATTCCTGTACATATATTAACTGTTTATATGTATGCTAACTAGGATTGCATGGCAAGATCTATCTTAATTTAAAATCAACCACAGCTCACCATAACATGTACAAAGATAACATAAACTGAAAATTGACACACTTGCACATGCCACTCTTAGGGTACACCTCACTTGGTTGCCTCAAACGTGGTCATTAAGTATAGGATGTTTTAGAGGTCGTCCTTCTGTCCAAAGATCAAAGTTGCCTCGAAATGGTTTCCTCGATAGAAATAATCTAAGACATTAGGATTACCACTAAGACGTCCTAACGTTGCTTTAGTGACCACACGTCCCTAAAATCGAATTGACCCGAAAACTCCAACGACGGTGCTACCTACTCCTCAATAGTGGGATAGCACTGTCTAAAGGACATTTGCACAATTAAATTCCTTTTTGAGTAGGTAGAGGTTCTTAAGTACTTGCTCCTTTTAAAAACAAAACAAAAACTTTTCGCACTTACACTTTCTTCAAAAACAAAATTCTTTTCAAAACCCACAATCACAAAGAAAAGCAAACCTTTTGAAAACATAGTGAGCAAGTACCTAAGAACCCGTGGATAACCACAGATAGAAAGGGTGCTAACACCTTCCCTTTCTATAATCTACCTCCCGAACCCGAGAAACATCTCGAAAAGGAATTTTTTTGTGCTTTTGTCCTTTCCCTTGGATAAAATAAAAGACGGTGGCGACTCTTGCTTACCGCGACACTTTGCAAAAACAAACGCAAACGCGAACCAACATTCTAAAAACAATCAGTTCTTGTTCCCACCGGTCACACCTTAGCTCAATGGATATGCATTAAATTATGGAGTACAAACTGGTTTTGAGGCCTGTAATTGTGAACCAAGCTAGCTAGATCAGATTTGCAAGTGGTATGAACATGTATTGGCCATGGATCAAAGTGTGTTTTTGCCAACTTCAAGCATTCGATTCTCCCTAACCACAAAGGTGTTTGAGGAGTTCTTGGTCAATTTGTAAAGCTTGAAACATGTACTATAATCCATCTTTGAAATTCAACTTGAAACTCCAAGTGGAACTATGTGAAAAATGGCCAAGAAGATGGGTCAAAATCCTGCCTAAACTAGGGCAAAATTTCTCTAAGTTAAAAGTTTTAGGTACCCTTGTTCCAAAAATCATAACTTGAGATACAAGCTTCTTTTGAGAAAACTTTGTGAATAAAAGTTGTAGAATTTATGATGGACTACAACTTTCATGTTGCAAGTTTTATTTGAATCCATTTTAATCTTGGTGAAAAAAAGGGACAAAGTTAGGAAAAAATAAGAAATTTTCATAACTTAGAAAATTTCTAAGTTATGAAAATTTTCCATTTTAAACCCTAATTTGCATTTTTGGGTTTCTTGATGAACAAGTTTCATAATTTGACATGTCTTGATGAAAAATAACTCTTGGCACTTGATTTTGACCAAAAAGTCAAAGTTTGACTTTTCAGTGTACAGTTAAATTTTGATCAGTTGACTGAAAAATTCATTTGTCAATCCTATGCATTTGAGATCTTTTGAACTTGTTGAATAGGTCAATACAATGTCATTGAGTCCTTGTGTCCATAGTTGAGCTTTATTTGCCATTGGTTAGGTCAAACAGTCAAAAATTGCCTTTGTACAGTCAAAACCCTAAAAATGACCATTTTGCCCTTTTGGTGATCTGATCAAATTTCTTGTGGAATTGTGATCCAAACTTGATCAAATGATTCATATGAGTTCATTATGTTTATGTGGGTCAAAATTCATGAGGTTTGACTGTCAGTTGGCCACAGTTGACTTTTTCCCCAATACAACTGATTTATAGGTCAACTGTCCAATTGACTGGGCAAAAATTTGAATCAAGGCTTGAAACTTGGTATGGACAAACTTGTGGGTCCAACATGGAGTATGAAAGTTATTTTGGGCATTGTAGGTCAAAACATCCATGTGCAAACTCAAACCCTAATTTAGGTCAACAGTGCAAGGAGGTATCTTGAGCAGAGCAAACCCTAGCTTGATCTTGAGTTCCAAGAGTCTTGTGATGAGAAATGTTGATGAATATGGGAGGGAAAATTTTGGGGTAAAACACATGGATTTGGTAAGAAACCCTATCTTTGGATGTAAACGGGACGGGCATGGGTCATCGTATAACCATGATAGCAATGTTGCCAAGTATCTTAGCATTTTTGAGGGACCAAGATCATCTTTGTTTAGGCAACTTTTTGATAGCGTCATCGAGGGACTATGATCTTATTTTGTTTTGTTTTGCCAAGATACTTCGCGTGCGTAACATGGCCATTTTATTTTAGGCAACCAAGTGGGAGAAACCCTAAGGGTGCTTGTGTGCAATGTGTGTCATTTTCATGCTTTTGTCTTGTGTTTAGGTTTTTTTATATTTGTTTGGTTTTTGTTCTTATCATGCAAACCCTAGTTTTACTAAACATGGTATATGAAAGCAATAAATTGCGTAAAATAAACTAAGTTATTACAACAATTATTATGGGAGGGGAGATACAAGTTTTGAATGGGGATTTTGCACAAATATAAACCTAAATATATTATTACAACCCAATCGAATATTGCGCAAATTAAATAAATATACAAATATTTAAAATGCAATGCAAATGTATTTATGAAAAAAAAGTTGTGTTTGATTTTTGTATGAGAAAATAATTTAATTTAAGCCCTAAAAAATAAGGAAAAATAATATTATTTTTGGAGGGGTGAAACCCTAATTTTTAATTAAAAAAGAAAATAAATGTTCTATATTTATTTTGTCCATTTTTTGTACAAGAAAGTAATAAATAATATTATATGTAAATATTAAAAATTAAATATGTATAAAAAATAAATATTTTATGTGTATAAATAATATAATAAAAATATTAAGTATTTTTTATTATATTTACAAACTATTTAAGAAAATAAGTTCTATTTATTAAAATAAAATATTTTTATGTGAGAAAATAAATAAATAAATAAAATAAAAGTGTGAAAATAAATAAATTATTTTTGGGTATTTTTTATCATTAAAAAAAATTAATGCAAGTAATAAATATTAAAATATGAAGAAAAAAAATGCAAAAATATAAGAAATAAGTCAGGGGGTGTAAAAGTAAGTCAGGGGTGCAGATAGTAAAAACAAAAAAGGCCCAAAGCGCCAAAAAGCCCAGGCGCTTTATCCCTGTCCCCCAGCCAGTCTCCTGCGCGCGTTTTTCCATTCAAACTGTATCTTTCTCATGCTTGCACAAAAACAAAAACTTATAACATGAAACTTGTGGCATTTGAGCTCACGATTCCAACAATATAAATTTTGTAACCTAACTCTCAAAGATCAGTGAGCATTTTGGAATCCCCAATTTGTGACCTAAAAATTTCATGAACTTCAAGCTTCAAATTCTCACAGCATAGTTAATATAAATGAAAAGTATGCATATGTACAGCTTCACCATGTTATGGACTACATTTTTTCTTCACAAATCGTGGCTTGAAGTTGCCTAAATACAGAGGTAGAGTTTAAGAAATATACCTCCTTCAGTTGGATTTGGATAGAGCAATGTAGGGACTTTAATTGAGGCTTGAGGATTGTGTGAGCTTCCTTGAACTTCCTTCAAGCTATTCCAATGCTTATCTTGCCTTGAGAATGGTTGGAACTTCCTGCACAAGTTAAGCTGCAAGCTCCAAGTTTGAAAATGGCAATGGATGAAACAGGGGTTACAGAACCAGGGTAAGGGCTTGGATAGCTTTGGTATGATGTGTATGAGGTGTTTCAAGTGTCAATCCACAAAACGCACGAGCCAAAAATCAGTTGGCAATGATTTTGCAGAAATGCTGTGTTTGGACATGATTTTGGAGTTTTTCAGTTTGAGAGAGTTTTAGATGTTAAGAAATCGTTTTTTGCCTTGTGACAAGTTTGTATACTTGTATAGAATGGATACAAAGTCAGGTTCTCAACAGATCTGCAAGCTTTTGACCTTTTGCAACCTTTCTTGCTTTTGAAGTAAAGTGACATGACCAATGCAACATGTTTGTCCTTGCTTGCTTGAGAGCTGCAAAGAGCTTGTATAAATTACTTGAGACCTATGGAAATTGTTTGCACCAAAGGGACAGGTCCAAGGCTCAAGATTGACAAAGTTGCAAAAGTTGGACTTTATGAAAATGGCAATGTGAACTTTTGGCCAAAAATGGAATTATCTCTTGTACAAAGCTCCAAAAGAAAAGATAATGCCTTTAACTTCTGAGTTTTCATTTAATTATGGAGTGTAGAGTGAGTTTAGGACCTGTAAAGAAAGATTCAAACAGCATGGATTGGATTTTCAACTTGATGCTATGTGAAAATGGCATGAACAAAAGTGAGAAAATGCCAACTTCCCCTCTTTGATTCTCCCTAACCAAAAATGATCTTGGAGAGTTCTTGGACATTTTGGAAAGCTTGCAATGTGCTTTATAATCCATCTTTGAAATTAATTTTGAGATACCTCTTGGAACTAGGTGAAAAATGTCCATGAAGTTGGGTCCAAAACCTGCCTAAATTAGGGCAAAATTTCAGTAAGTTATTTAGTTCATGGACCTATGTTCACAAATTCATAACTTGAAATCCAAGCATCTTTTTGGAAAAGTTTGTAAAGAAAAGCTGTAGATTTCATGGAGGACTACAACTTTCATGTTGGAAGTTTTCTTTGAATCAAATTGCATCATGGTGAAAAAGTTGTGGAAAGTTGGGGGAAAATAAGAAAATTTTCATACTTAGAAAAATTCCAAGTTATGAAAATTTTCAAATTCAAAACCCTAATTTTTAAAATTGGTTTTATTGGTGAACAAGTTTCATATTTTGACACACCTTGATGAATTATGACCCTTGGCACTTGATTTTGACCAAAAAGTCAAAGTTTGACTTTTCAGTGTACAGTTGACTTTTGATCAATTGACTGCAAAATTCATTTGTCAATCCAATGAACTTGAGATCTTTTGAACCATGTAATTAGGTCAAGATGATTCCATTGGAACCTTGAAATCATGTTTGAACCCAAATGGTCATTGGCTAGGTTAAAAATCAGAAATTTCCCTTTCTCAGTCAAAACCCTAATTTTGACCATTTTGCCCTTTTGATGATTTGATCAAATTTCTTGAGGAGTTGTGATCCAAACTTGATCAAATTGTGCATATGAGTCTAAAATATTGATGTGGATCAAATATTATGAATTTTGACTGTAAATTGGCCATAGTTGACTTTTTTCCCAATACAGCTAATTTTTAGGTCAACTGTCCTATTGACTGATCAAAAATGTGGTTCAAGGCTTGAAACTTAGCATGAGAAATCTTAGGGGTCCAAGATGATGCATGAAAGTCACATGAAGCATTTATGGTCCAAAAATACTTGTGCAAACTCAAACCCTAATTTTGGATTATCAGTGCAAGATGAGATGTCTTGAGCTGACCAAACCCTAATCTTGTCTTGAGTCCAAGAAGTCTTGTGAGAAAAATCTTGATAAATGAGAGGGAAAATTTTAGGGTACAACACATTGTGTAATGATGTTCTCAAAATAAATGAGATTTGTGTTATATGTATTTTGTATGCATATGCTATGAATGTTATTGAGATGTAAGTGTGTCTTCAAATTTTGCTCAGAATGTTTCCACCGGGGATTCCTGTTTTTTTTTTGTTTGAGGAGAACTCCACCGGGGAAAGTTGAGAACTCTGTGGAGGGTATTGATTCCTGCTTGGGGGAAAAAGTTCAGGAGTCTCTGTTTTCTGTTGCTCTACTGGGGAGTCGAAGTTGAACTAATGTCTGGTTGGGTCCAGGCTTCACAGTAACTTGCTGGGGATTGTAGAGTACTCTACTGGGGAAAGGGAGTTGTGGTCCTTTGATTTGTAGTATTTGGAGAGTGAAACTCAAGCTGGGGAATCTGTAGTTTGTTGGGGAAATAAACCTTGTTGTCGGTCTTTTGGGGAGGCGGCGACTTCACTGGCAGAAATCCTCGAGCATTCTTGAAGTCGACTCAGTTGGGGAGAGGTTTTCAGAGGTTAAACTCTTGCTGGGAAATTATCCTATGAGAAGGACTTTGGGGAGACTTGTCATTGCCCCTAGCAGCAAATGTTTGTGGTATTTCCAAAAATGTTTGATTACACGTAACCCTTTGCTGAGATTGACGTTCAATGCCCCAAGTGACGGAGATGGAGACCTGCCCCTGGTTACTCTGACTTTCTTGAGAGGTTTCCTAGAATCTTAACTGGACTGCCCCAGGTGCACTGGATAGTGACATGCCATGTCCCCTTGTTGATAGGAGTTTTGACAATGGAAGTATCATCCTTCTTGAACTGACTTTGTTCACTGAGAGAGCTTTCGTTCACTGGATATTCGTTGTGTGAATTTCTCCGCTGTCAAACAAATAGCCATATGCAAACAGTGATATTCAAATAAATGCAAAGTTTATGCTTGTCTTGAAGTTTTGAAAAATGCGTTTTTAGCAAGTAAAGAAGTTTGTAATTCAACTCTGGATTTTGAGTAAAGCCTTACAGGAGTCAGGATACCTTTTGTAATAGTATGCTTTCGAACTAACCCATGATTCAATTAGGACTTTTGAAGGGTTGTAACTTGGCTTGGTTCACGGTTTTAAGAAACAAAGGATAAAGGCTCAAAGTGTATTTGTACCCGCACGTTATTCGTGATATTCTTCGGTCCTAAATTCAGTTAATTATGCGTTTGAACTCCAATTGAGTCTGGAAAGACATTTTAGTGATGGTTCAGACAAGTTAGGTTTATCGGAAGGCAGTCATTTTTGCAATATTTTTCATGTTGTCAAGGATTTATAGTGACCTCTTTCTTTTGATTTGTTATCCCTAATTTTTTTCTGACTGTTCTTGTTTTGAGATTACAGTCAGCGGGATGCCCCAGTTTTCTTTAAGTCTCCTTCGTAGGTTTTGACTTAGTAGGATTTTCTTTTTGAGAGATAATGACTGCCTATTTGGTAGGGAACCTTCACTGTCTTTTGATTCCAGAGGAACTTTTTTGATGTCATTCGTTGTATTACGAAATGAGAGTTTGCGGCTAAACGCACGTTTGAATCAACTGAGAGACTACCCTGCCCCAGGTTTTGATTAAAAGGTTTCAATTTGTGTAAGAAAGAAAAATTCTACTTCTTTGGCTCGAAGGGGTTGACTAGGGACTATCTTCCTTATAACTCCAGTGTTTAGGATTTGAAAGAACGCTTGTACATCGTCAGCAAGGTCTGTTCAAAAGCATACTATATGAGATTATGGCATTGTTTTCGTCATCCTCCCTCTAAAGGCTTGTATCTTTTAGCAAGAGTTGAATGTCATAAAGTGAATAAAAAGCATAGTTTAAATGTAATGAAAATGAGTGGATCAAATCAAGACAAACATATGAAATACATTAATGAAACAAAGTTTGACATTAATAGATAATTGTTTGAATAATAAAAGAAATTACAACTTGAAAATTCAAATGAAACAAAAGCCTCTTTGTCTGAACTTGTCATTTTAGGTGGAGAGATTTTGAGGGACGGCAGAAGAACTCAATCTGGTCATCTTGTGTAAATTCCAGCATTCCTTCGTCGATCAGGTTTTGAATCTTGTACTTCAGCGCCCAACAATCATTTGTATCATGCCTAGGACTATCAGAATGATAGGCACACCTGGCATCGGGATTGTAGCTGGGAGAAAAAGTTTTGGGATTTGGATGAGGTATTATTGGTGTAATCAGATTCATTCTCAACATGTGTTTCAAAGCTTGGGACAGTGATATGTTGATGTTGGTAAACTGTCTTTTGGGCTCACTTTGCCTTTGCTGATTTTCCGGTCGATGTTGACGAATTCGTTGTTGGGCTCGTGACGTAGAAGCAAATTGGGAAGGTCTTCTCTCCCTTAAACCGGCTTCTTGTCTCATGGGAGGCTGAATGATGACTTGATCCCCAATTCTAGATGTTTGCCCTATTTAGTTGTATCTGTCTTGATGAAGCCTGTTGATGAGGACTCTTAGCTCTTCCTGTCCTTGAGCCAGGTTTTGAATAAGAGCCATCTGGCCCACCAGTTGTCCCATCATCTGGACTTTCATTACGGCTATCTCGGTTTGTAGCTGCTCCAACTGGTCATTTTTGTCGTCCCCAGGATTTCCCGTGATCATGCCCCTGGTGAGGAGCGCCTTGACCTCTTCTTGTCCCTTAGATAGGTTCAAGAACATCTCTTGAAGTTGAGCGTTTTGAGCCTGGATGTCCTTGATAGTCTGCTCTAAAGCCATCTCTACTGAAATAAATAGTAGGAAGATAAAGAGACCTGAATGGGGAGAAACCTATCATGATATGATCCATGATATGCGGATGCATGTTTTCAAGGATCTCGCGGGGTTAGTAGTCACTTACAATTTGGATTGGAGAACTTTGTATCGGTGGATGTCCTTCCACGAGAATTAAGCTCACCATGTCAAGTGGGTCATAGCCCTTGACTCAAGTTTGTTGTACTTGATCTTTGACGATGTTTGGTCAGAGGAAAATAAATCCTCTTGTCCCTTGATAGACATCTGGTTCAACGTGACCCTGCATCATAGGCCCTCGAGATCCTTGAAATGCTATGGTCTAATGTTATTGAAAATGCTATGGTATGATGTTATGTACAAATATGCGAGGTAAGCAAGTTTATATACAAATAATCATATTCACACAAAGTAGGCAAGTCCTTAGGTTTAGGCTTTTATGGTGTTTGTAGGTAAGTACCCTCTTGAAGTTTAGTTGGCTCAACCTGTCCTAGTTAATAGTAACGGGTTCTAAGGGATCTCAATATCACTGATCTTTCTCCCAGCTTCGTTCAATAGGTGATTGACTCGCAACCAAACAAAGATCAAGAGTCCAACCTCAATGAGTGTAGCATCGAGTATCTGTCGACCTTGGGAATACACCAAGGCCGGACACCTCGCTACGTCCTACTGGCCAAGTTATGCAATCTAAAGGTTCTAAGGTCAGTTGATGCTTTATGACACCACGTGGCGGCCCCGTACTCTCCTTGATTGACTCAAGGGTTACCGGTACCAACCAAAGTGCCACATTAATGTAGCTACTACCTTAACCGTGTCGGTATACCCCGCACAGTTCCCTCACAGTTTATTTCTACTTACCTAAAAGATTTCCCCAAATCCGGGTGTAGGATTTTTAACAGTAACCCAAACAAGGACACATAATGTAAAGCAAACAAATCAAACAATGTAAGCAAGTAAATGTGATCTAACCCTAAGGTAACCCTACTTTAAGACTTTCCCCAGCAGAGTTTCCAGTTCTGTGATGCGGTGGGAGAATTGACTTGGTTTGTTTTGTGTTTTATCGCAAATGTTGCGGTATAGCAAGAGTTGCCACCGACTTTTCTTTTATCCAAAAGGAAAGGTGAAAAAGCACAGGAAAGACCTTTGAGATTGTTTCTTGGGTTCGGGGGGTAGATTATGAAAAGGGAAGGTATTAGCACCCTTTTCATCCATGGTTTTCCATGGGCTCTTAGTTACTTGCTAGATCACTTGCTTTTGTTTGAAAATGTGCTTTGTGTGGTTTTTGAAAGTATTTTGAAAAGGTGGATTTGTAATGATTCTCGTTTCTATAAGAATGTATACAAAGTGTTTGTTTCGAAAATAGTTCAAAGATGTGTTTATGAGATGTGTTTTTGAAAGTGATTTTGAAAATGGTTTCCTTTGTAATGGTTCTCGTTTCTATAGGAACACGTACAAAGTGTTGTTTTCAAAAGTGTTTCAAAATGAGAGTGTTGGTGTATAAAATGTTTTTGTTGTGAACAAGCGAGTAACTAAGAGCGAATCTACCTACTCGAAAGGTCTTAAATGTGCTTTTCCTCCTCCTTTAGATGTTTCTATCTTACCATTGTTTTGGTAAGAAGCCCCATCGTTCGATGTGAAGGGACGGGTATTGGGACGTTTGTATAGTCATAGAAGGCAACCCATGGGACGTTTTAGCGATGTTGTTTAGGGACTAGATCGTTTACCGAAGGCAACATTGAGGGTCATCGAGTGACTACGATCTTTTATCGAGGGTCTTTTGCTAAAATGCCCATGTTCGAGGGGCATGACTATTTTTTCCGATAGGCAACAAAGTGGGATTACCCTAAGGGTGCATGTGTGCATATTGTGTTTGATTGCATGCATTTTAATCTTGATTAGTGTGACCTATTTGTCGATTTCATATTTTACCATACACGCCCTAATTACTAACAATATATGAAAGAAATAAAAGTGCGGAAAGTAAATATCCTACGCTATTACAATCATTAGGGGGATGGGGTATACAAATTTACGAATGGGGTTTGCAAAATAAAAATTAAATCCTAAGTTACTATTACAACCATATTGAAATGTACAATATAAGAAAGAAAAAGGACTTGTTTAGAAAATGGTTTTTTAGTCTTAAGATAATTAAATAAGAAAAGAAAATATTTTTATGTCTTTTTATAAAAAAAAGGGTTAATATAAAAAATGATTAAAAGGAAAATAAATGAAAGAGTTGAAAAAAGTGTGCTGTTGTGAGCGAAACCATAGGGATCAAAAGTTCTGGAGTCAGGAGCGTCGTGACTCAACAGGAAACGTCAGTGGGCATCAGAAGTTCTGAGTTGGTAAACTCTAAGGTCCTGCAAGAAACGCTAGAGGGAAAACACAGAAATTCTGGGTGGTATTCAGACAGTGAGCCAAAAGTCAAAAGTTATGTGCTATGCTAAAAACAGTGAATAAACATCAGCAGTTTAGTGCATTATCAGCATGTAAGAATCAGAAGTTCTAAGTGTTAAAGCATTGAAGAGAACTCAGAAGTTCTGTGTGCTTAAACAGTGAGAAAATCCTAGAAGTTCTGTGTGTTAAAACAGTGAAGAGAACTCAAGTTCTGTGTGCTTAAACGGTGAGAAAATCCTAGAAGTTGTGTGTTAAAACAATGAAGAGAACTCAGAAATTATATGATGTGTTAAGACAGTGAGTGAATATCAGCAGTTTTAGTACATTATCAGCACGTAAAAATCAGAGGTTCAGTGTGTGTTAACAGTGAGAAAAATCATAGAAGTTCTGTATGTTAAAACAGTGAGAAGAACTCAGAAGTTCTATGTGTGTTTAACAGTGAGAAAAATAATAGAAGTTATGTATGTTAAAACTATGAATGAACATCATAAGTTTTATGCCATATTTCAACTCTCAATCAGCACATCATTAATCTATTCAGTTTTCAACAATCAGCAAGTCAGAAGGATAAAAGCACAACAGTTTACAAAAGTTCTAATCCTGATCCTGAGCCTAGCCTTAATCAAGACGTTCTGATCCATAGTTTTTCTATTCATGCAATGATATAGATAAAATCAATACTATGATATTTACATGTTTAATGATGTTCTGAATGAAAGAATGCAAAGTCAGAAGGACTTACCTTGAACCTGGAACGTGGGCTTGTAGCTTTGAGCTGCTACCTTTGGATGTTCTGGAATCAGCAAGAGTAACAGAAGAGGAAGTGCCAAGCTCTTTGATTCAAAAGGAAGAACAAAGGTTTTGTTTTCTGTTTGGGATTTATGGATTTTTTATAAAGGTTTCAACTTCCTTTTTTCTCCCTTTTTTTACCAATCTCTCTTCCAAAGCCAGCCTCTCCTTCAAAGCCCAGCCCCTTGAACGTGTGATGGAGAAAAGTATTTATAGGTGAATTTGTTGTGATTTTAAATCAATTTGGCATCCTACTCCCTTGCTTTTTCATCACTGTTTTCGTATGCTAATTTGGTGCAATTATGGGATGCAGGCGTAGGCTGACCTAGCTGTTGATTAGAAGCTTTTAACCATGCTTAAGCTGGAGTTGTCAGCAGGATTTAAGGAAAATCAAAACAAAGCATGGGCCTAGTACCAAAGTTTTCTATCCCAAGACAGTAGTGGTACACTTGGTGAAAATCCTTTGGATAAAGACTCAGAAAGTGGTTGTGAGCATTAATGACGATGAGACTTATCAAAACCAGAAATCCTGCAACGTGAGATTCTACACCAAGGCTTAGTTCTGGATCAGAAGTTCTGCTTCAGTGTAGCATCCAACCTCTGATCTTTGTATCTTCTGGCTCCAACATGTTCTGAAGGAGTTTCCAGGCTCTCCAGGAAGTTTGTAACACGCTTTGTAACCTTTTTGAATTACCCTGGCAAACTCTGACCAAACTTTTGTGAAAACTTGCCCAGAAGCTCTAACCAAACTTTGTCTTGAGAATATCCAGAATTTGCTGAGTGTTAGGGTGATAATCTGGTCAGAAGTTTTGAAATTGCCATATTTCTTAAACACTTAGAAAAATTTCTAAGTATTTAGAATTTGACTTTTCAAAGTAAAATTTGACTTTTGAAATTCTTGATGAAACAAGCTTCATATTCCAACATGTCTTGATGAAATATGATTTTTGAGATTTGATTTTGATCCAAAAGTCAAAGTTAGACTTCTCAGTATGCAAATGACCATCTTGCCCTTGCGGATGACTTTCTTGAAAAATTGCAGTTCAAGGCTTGGAATTGGATGGAAGCAAACTTGAGGATCCAGGGTGATTCCTTGAGAAATAAGAGGGAAAATTTTGGGGTACAACAGATCTACAACACCTTTGGTCAATGCGGATCACTTAAACATCGTTGATCATTAAATGGCACTTGTGATAATTCCAAATGGATGATATACTTGACAAAAAGCAAACGCAACTTGTTGTGTGGAGGCTTTGGTTCTACCAATCCTCTAATAAGTTCGAAATGCAAGCTTCAATATGGTCATCCAACTAACCACTAATTATTTACTTTTTTTACGTTATGCTTTTATTTTTTTTTTATGCTTTATGTACCATTTACTTTTAGCATTTACATTTCATGTCATTTTCATCTTTGCTCATTTGAGCATTTACTTTCTTGTCATTTTTACTTTGCTCACTTGAGCTTTTCTTTTTTTTAAGATACTTAATAATCAACATAAACCATAAAAATCTGTAATGGTACTTGGACTATTTGGTTGCTATCCTTTGCATTATGGAGCATGGGACTTTTTTCTTGGACTTAGGATTAGAAACCTTGGCCTATCTTGGAAGACCTTGTGATCTTATCTGATTATTTTGTCTGGAGTTCTTGAGGTTTACCTCAAGACATTGGGTTGCTTGTTTGTTTTTATGTGCAGGTTTTTGTGATTACACCCTTTGTTTGTAATCTGGAATTCACCCGTATACAACCGTTACTCTGCCCAATTTTTGTGAAGACTTAATATACTTGAAGTTTGGTTCTCTCAAGAGGTCTAGTATTTTTTTCTTAATTGGTTTTCAATCCAAGGAATTGGAATTCTATCTTGGCTCATAATGTCAAGTATTGGCTTCTTGTTGGTTAGATGGTTCTTATCCCTAGATTTTTAACTTATGCTTTAGGATAGTCCCTTCTTCTCCTCCCATCTTCTTTAATTTCAAAAATCTTCTTCCTCCTTTTGAAAACTCTTCTTGTTTTTAAACTTGAACCACTTTCATAATAAACTTGGACTTATATCCATGCATTTTCAAAACATTTTCACAAATAAACTCCAATCGACTTAATAATACCTTGACATTTTTTGTGAGAAGACTAAAAGTCAATCAATCTCATTTCAAACCATTTTGCCACTTTGCTTTTATCTTTAAACTTTTCTTAAAAGATTGAACTCTTGTCAATCCTTGTAGTGATGCAAACAACTATACTTCTACAATATGTAGTGAAGAGAGATATTTTCCACTTGGGTGTTGAGTGAGGCATTGTTGATTTTAAGATCAAGGCCATATCCTCCACTTTGAGATGACGCAAATTCTCATTTCTCATGATTGTGGGTAGTAGGTATGTTTTCCACACGGACAATGACGATGATGTTTTATCTCATAAAATTGACCAACACATTTGTGTTTTAAATTTTTAAAAGAGGAACTACGTGTACCCTGATCCCCTATTGCATGAAAAGGTGGTACGTAGGCACTAAAGGTTCACAACCGCGGCGGGTGAAAATATCATAAAATAAATATATTTCTTTTCTCACCTCCACCATCTATTGTTATACAACATTTTTTATAGCCAAATATACAGATTTCACAAAGAGGTTCCCGCGGAGTACCTGAGATGTTTAGGGTGCTAATACCTTCCCTTTACATAACCAAGCCCTTTACCTTGAATTTTTCCCCTTCTTTTTGGATTATTCGCTCTTTTCCCATTCCTTTGGAAACAATAAAGCGCGGTGGCGATTTTTATTTTGATTTGTATAAGTCAAGTAAATCCAATGGTTTGGTCTTAAAACATTTCAACCGCTACAGTTGGCAGGCGATGAACCACAATATCTGTGTCTAGTCCTGGCATGTCTTCATACGACCATGCAAAGATCTCGGCATAGTAATGCAACATTCGTATCAACCGCTGTTTGACACCAAGCTCCAGATTTTCACCTATCTTGACTTATTTTTTGTCCTCTTATGTGCCCAAGTTTATTGTCTCAACTAGCACTTCATGAGGCTGTATAGCCCTTTCTTCCTGCTGTAACAGCCTAGCAAGTTCTCCAGGTACCTCACAATCCTCCCCACCTTCGTCCTCGGCTTGGTTGATCGGATTTTCAAAGTCATAACCGGGAATAGCATAAATGATATCAATGGGATCCAAAGTGGATATGGATCTGCAGTTTGATACGTGATTGTGTGTAAGAGCATAGTTGTATAGACAAAGTAAAAAAACATAAAAGAAAAATATAGAGCACAAAATTTGTATGCAAAACGTCCAATGCTTTATTAATGCCATATGAAATCGAAACATGATAACCCTCACAAATAAACCATTGTGCCCCGTGTAAGACACATGGCCATAAAGTTTATATTGTTTATTACATATTCAAAAACAAGACAATTACTTCTGAATATAAGTAATTGGTACAAAGTCTTTTGTTGTCTAGTTACTGGGTCCACCATTTCTAGTGGGGATCCACCTATCCATGTCATAGTCACCATCACTGTCTTCTAGATCATTGACCCCATGATTGTTGATACGTACGGGAGGTCCTCCAGCACGAGCACGACGAACAGCCCTTTGAGCCCCTGAAGAGAAACCCAAACCAAACTTATCAGATTTGTATGGTATGTCAGGGAGTTGGCCCCAGATGGTACACCCACCTTCTTTAATGACTGCTTTGGTGTCCTTGAGAGAAGCCATCTTTAAGGGAGGTCTAGTGATCTTTGGCAGATTGGTGACAGTTTTAGTAGCAGCCATAGTCTGAGGTACCTCTTCGAAGTTCTGACACGGAGTCTCGATGAACTCGCCATCCATTTCTAGATACCTGAAGGAATTTAAATTGCTTACCATGTAATCTTCTTCACCATGTACTGTAACAATCTTTCCTTTTACCGGGTATTTCATCATCTGATGCAGAGTGGACGTGACAGCTCCCGCACCATGGATCCAAGGGCGACCCAACAAACAATAATAAGATGGTCTGATATCCATCACGTAGAAGGTGGAGTCAAAGGTTTGAGAACCAACTTTGATGGGGATGTCTACCTCCTCGTGCACCATTCTTTTTGAATCGTCGAAATCCCTTACTATAATGTTACTGGGCTTTAGGGTCAAACCTTCACAGTCTAATCTTTCCAAAGCCTTCTTGGGAAGCACGTTCAATGATGACCCAGTATCTACTAGAACATGGGCCAAAGTAGTGCCCCTGCATTTGACAGGAACATGTAGCGCATCATTGTGTTTTCTCCCTCTAGGTGTCAGATCAGCATCAGAATAACCCAAACTGTTATCAGCCGTCAAACTGGCCACACAATCTTCAAATTGGTCAGCAGAGGTTTCTTGTGGCACATGGGCATTTTTAAGGAATTTCACCAAAGCCTTTGCATGAGCTTTGGAGCACAATAGTAGGGCTAACATTGGAATTTTGGAAGGGGTTTGCCCCAGCTGTTCGACCACATTGTAGTCACTCTTCTTTATTATCTTCAAGATTTCTTCCATTTCCTTCTTGGAAGCCTCTGGGATAGATTCGGAATGTGCCTTTGTCCGGACAGGCTCAATCAATATGTCTTTGCCCCGAGTCTCGTCCGACTCGGTGATAGGGGTGGCAACTTGGGTAATCACAGGAATTGCGGTGGTAGTATCAGTAGGAACAACAGTAGGAATGATCACAGGACTAGTAACAGCTTTTGGAGGATAAATCTCAGGGGAGAACACTCTTCAACTTATTGTTATTTTACTAGTCCCAATGATGTTTCCAACGTTGGGTTCAGTATTTTCGGAAACTTGGTCTTCAACGGCCAGCAGGTCTTGCTTGACGCCATGGTAGTAGACGTCATCCCCATAGTTCCAAGGAACAACCTTGTCCGAGGAGTATGGGATTGGCCCTGGCATATGTTGTACCCCAAAATTTTCCCTCTCATTTCCTCAACATTTTCTCATCACAAGGCCTTTGAAGATCAAGATCCAGTTAGGGTTTCCTCTGCTCAAGACTTCTCCTTGCACTGTGGACTCAAATTAGGGTTTGTGTTTGCCCAAGGATGTTTTGACCTAAAATTCCTAAGATGACTTTCATGCTTCATGTTGGACTCCCAAGTTTACCCATACCAAGTTTCAAGTCTTGATTCCAAGTTTTGCCCAGTCAATTGGACAGTTGACCTAGAAATCAGTTGTATTGGGGAAAAAGTCAACTGTGGCCAATTGACAGTCAAACCTCATGAAATTTGATCCACATCAACATTATGAACTCACATGAACCATTTGATCAAGTTTGGATCATAATTCCACAAGAAGTTTGATCAGATCACCAAAAGGGCAAAATGGTCATTTTTAGGGTTTTGACTGCACAAAGGCAATTTTTGACTGTTTGACCTAACCAATGGCAAACCAAGTTCACATATGGGCTCAAGGACTCAATGAAATGGTCTTGACACATTCATCAAGCTCAAAAGATCCCAAGTGCACAAGATTGACAGTTGAATTTCCCAGTCAATTGATCAATTTTGACTGTATACTGAAAAGTCAAACTTTGACTTTTTGGTCAAAATCAAGAGTCAAGATTCATTTTTCATCAAAACTTGCCAAATCATGAAACTTGTTCACCAAGAAATCACAAAATGCAAATTAGGGTTTGAAAATGGAATTTTTCATAACTTAGAATTTTTCTAATTTATGGAAAACCCTAATTTTTTCCCAACTTTGCCCCATCTTTTCACCAAGATCCATTTGGATTCAAACAATAGTCAAAACATGAAAGTTGTAGCTTGTTGCATAATCTACAACTTTGATTCACAAAGTTTTCTCATTTGAAGCTTGTATCTCAAGTTACAATTTTTTGAATAAGGGCACTAAACCATTTTTAACTTAGTGAAATTTTAACCTATTTTGACAAGGTTTTCTACCCCACTTCAAGGCCACTTTTCATACCCTTCCACTTGGAATTTTGATTTGCATTTCAAAGATGGATTGTAGTACACATTCCAAGCTTTCCAAAATGTCCAAGAACTCATCAAACAACCTCATAACTTGAGAGATTCGAATTTCACAAGTTGGCAAAAATTCACTTTTGTTCTTCATCAAAACATGTTCATAACTTTGCAAATTTGAACTCAGCATAGTTTGTGCTACTTTACAGGTCCTTAAACCAAATTACACTCCTTAATTTAATGCTTGTTCATTGTGCCAAAGTGTTGTTCCATGAGTTCAAGCATTGTACACAAGATTGATCCATTTTTAGATAAAGTAAACTTTCCATTCTTGAAAAGGTTAGCTTTATGTCCAATTGGAAATCAAGAAGGTACAAGCAAAATCCTTTTGGCACAGGATTATGGGCAAATTGCTCTGATCAAGAGAGGCTTATGCAGCAGGATTAGAGGCCCCTACTGACCTAAAACACAAAGTGACCATTGCTTGCTTCATTTTCAAGTAACATTGCATAACTTATCACAACTATCATCTCAGCATAGAGACACAACACAAAAGCTATCAAACACATTCCAAACTACCCAACCAAGCTTTTGCACGAGCCATTTGCCTCTCAAGCACTCTCCATCTCAGAAGCACCACAAAACTGCTCAAACAGAGCAAGCCCTGCAGATTGAGTGCTATCTCTCAATCCCTTCGAGCATTCTTGTCCAAACTTGTTCCTCTACCTTCCTTACAACATATGCAAGCTAACCATGTCCTGAAACCTGACCTGTAACACCTCTAAGCCACTTCACCATTTTTAAATTTCTGTTTTGCAGTTGGAGTTCACTAGCTCGATTCAGGGAGTTTCAAGACAAAGTAGGACTTGGAAAAGCATCCTTACACTTCAAGGAAGCTATACAAGTCATCATTTCACTCTGAAACATCCTCCATTGCAAAGCTCGATTCCAACTGAACAGGTATATTCATGGAGTTCTATCTCCCTTATTAGGCATTGTTAGCTTTAGGTTTTTGAAGAAAACATGTCACAATCATAGCCCTGAACATGCTCATATGATTAGATTTCATTTATATTTCGTGTGCTTAGAGAATTTCATGTCTGAACATTGATGAAAAGTTAGGTCAGAAATTGGGGGAGGAGAAATTCTCCCTCATCTTAGAGAGATAGGTCAAGTTCTTTATATGGTTGAAACCGTCTCTTAATGCTCTACACTTTTCATGTTATGAGTTTTGCTTGAAAGTCCAGGAATCCAGAGATAAAAAACGCGTGTTTTGCTTGAAGGATGTTGTACAGAGGTTGAAGAAGAAGTGGTCTGGGCTGGGCCTGGAACTATTTTCTTTTCACACCCTATTTCCATGTTTACACCCCCTGAGCCCATTTGCTTCATTTTTGACTCTTTTTGACTTTTTCTTTTTTGGTTGACTTTGTTTATTTTTTCTCATGATATAAAAAACATAAAAATATTTTTTCCATCTTTTTTTGAATTTATGGCATATTAATTTGATTTATTTCTTTGTTTATACATGAATATATATATACTATTATTAGAATAAATATAAAAATAGTGTAAACACATTTTTTTTATTTACCTTCTGAAAATATTTCACATAAAAAATACTCTTTTTATTTATTTTATTAAAATATTAAATAAATATTTGTTTTGTATATAATACATATTTAAGATTTAATATATATATATATATATATATATATATATATATATATATATATATATATATATATATATATATATATATATATATGTTTATCAATATATCTAAGTTAAGAATATAAAAATACTTGAATTTTTATTTTTATTAATATTTGATACAAAAATACTTTTTTTTCATAATATACTTCATTTTATTTTATTTTTATAAATAATAAATAAATAGTTGTATTAAATTAGATAATAATGCATTTTCTTTTAAAAATTAGGGTTTTTGCCCTAAATTCAAAATACTCCAAAAAATAATATAATTTTTATTTTCTTTTCTCTTTTACATAAATAATATTTTTTTTTATACATATAAAACATTCTTTTGCATCTTGCATTGTTATTTAATTTTTGTACATTGATTAAATTGCAAATATTCAAAATGATGTAATAATTTAGATTTAAATTCTTGCCAATATCCCCATTTGAACATTTGTACCCCCCCTTCCCATATTTGGTTTTGTAATAGCTTAGTAAATTTAATTTTGCACTTTATTGCTTTCTAATGATAACATGTTAGAATTAGGGTTTGTATGCGAAAAAACAAAAATAGTTTGACCTAATACAAGACAAATGAGCATGAAAATAAACAACACATCTCACACTTGCACCCCTAGGGTATTCCACTTGTTGCCTTCAAATAAATGGGCCATATTGTATGTTGAACTTCTTTGGGCAAAGCAAACAATTTGAATGATCATAGTCCCTCGACAAAACTTTTCAAAGCAAACAAAAACAAATGATCAAGTCCCTTAAAGAAATTGCCCAAAGACATTTAACGTCGTTATAATTATGGTCTAAGCGATGACCCGCGCCCGTCCCTTTCACATCCTAACACAAGGTTGTCCACCAAATACAATGGTGGAACAAACTTGTTAAAAGGGTTAAAAGCATAACAATAATCTTTTGAGAAATTTAGGAGTAGATAACCTCTTAGTTACTTGAATCAAATTTGAAAAACAAAACACTTGCCTAATTTCAAAATCACACATCACTACACTTTCAAAACAACTTTCAAAAACAAATGAAAACTTTTTCAAAAGACATACATCTTTGTATACATCCCCACATGGATCATTACAAAGGTTGCCACCACATTGGCCTCTTTTCAAAAACATTTTCAAACCCACACACTCAAGCACCATTTAAAACAATTGAAAACAAAAGGCAAGTGATCTAAGCAAGTAACTAAGAGCCCATGGATAACCATGGATAGAAAGGGTGCTAATACCTTCCCTTTCTATAATCTACTCCCCGAACCCAAGAAAACATCTCAAAAGGTTTTTGCTGTGCTTTTTAACCTTTCCTTAGGATAAAATAAAAAGTCGGCGGCGACTCTTGCTAATCGCAACATTTGCGAAAACAAACGCAAAACCTCAAGTCAGTTCTCCCACCGTATCACAGAACTGGCGACTCTGCTGGGGAGGACTTTTAAAAGTGGAGTAACCTTAGGGCTTAGATCACCTTTGTTTTCAATTGCTTGCTTTGTTTGCTTTTATATTTGTGGGCTTTGCATCGGAGTTCATAGATCCTAACCCGGATCTGGGATATACCCTTTTTAGGTAGCATAATCTGTGAGGGACCTGTCCGGCGTAGACCGACATGGGTGAAGCAGTGGCTACGTTGGTGTGGCATCTTAGTCTGTACCTATATCCCTTGTGTTGTAACGGGGAGAATATAGGTCTACTAAGGGGTCATTAAACACCAACCAACCTTAGAACCCTAGATTGACCAACTTGGCTATTAGGACAGTAGCAGTATGCTACACTCATTGAGGCTAAACTCTCGAGATGGTTCTGGCCGCGAGAAAAGATTGCGATGCTGGAGTTATGACCGATTGAGGGTAGCCAATGATTTGAGATCCTCTAGAACCCGGTTACTTTTGATAGGACAGGTTTTTAACCGACAAAACCAAAAGAGGGTAGTACCTGAAACTCATGCTGGCCTGAAACCTAAGGGTGTCTTGTGTGACTTGTGTGCCTTATTTGCCTATGTGAATACTTGTGATGTGCTTCATCATAGCATCATGCCATCATACCATTGCATGCATCCTGTATAAAAGGCTAACCCATTTCAAAGACAAAAAGGTTTTATCTTTGCTCTGTTTTGTTCAACCACCAGTTTTACTCAAGGATTTGGTTGGAAGGATTCCAAACACTTCTTCCTTCATCAACAGACATGGTTCTCTCCTTGGCTTGATCACTGCAAAATGGGACCAACAACTGATAAGTGTTCTGACCCAATTTTATGACCCTCTGTATCATTGCTTCACCTTTCAAGACTTCCAGCTGGTTCCCACCCTGGAAGAATTTTCTTATTTGCTTGGGATCCCTGTCTTGGAACAAACTCCATTCACTGGTTTGGAAAAGACTCCTAGGCCTGAGGAGATTGATGCAATTCTCCCCTTGACCAAGGAAGAGGTTTTGTCCAACTGGGAAACTAGAAATGGGATCAAGGGCTTTTTGGTCAAATTTCTGGTTGGCAAGGCTAATGATTTCTGGAATGACTTGGACTTCAAGGCATATGAGGATGTTCTAGCTCTTTTGATCTATGGTCTGGTGCTGTTTCCCAACCCTGACACCTTTATCAGTATCCATGTCATAAGGATCTTCATGTCTCGGAATCCGGTACCCACTCTTTTGGGTGATATTCTACAACAGCTCTATGCTCGTACTGCTCGAAAACGGGGGACTCCGTGGTGCTGTGCTCCTTTGCTAGTAAGGTGGTTTATTTCGCACCTTCCTAAGTTCGTGTTGAAAAATGAAGAAGGAAAAGGTTGGGCCCGGAGGTTAATGTCTCTCACTGATAATGACATCACTTGGACTCTCAGAGGTTTGGATGAGGTAGTTGTTATTGACCGTTGCGGAGAATACCCTAATGTCCCGTTGATTGGTATCCAAGGAGGAATCTCTTACAATCCGTGTTTAGCTCTCCGTCAGTTTGGAAGAGCCAGAGGAGATGGGCCTCATGAAGTGCTGGTTCCTCACTTCCATTTTGAGTTTCAGGCAGATAGTGACAAACTACGCCAGGGATTCATTAGAGCTTGGGACAGAATCCACAAAGCCAGCCCACATGAGTTGGGACCAAAGACTTCTCTGCCATTGAAGCCCTATTGCAAATGGGTCCGCATCCGTGCTCAGAAGTTAGGTATGCCCTACGAAGCTGTCAGACCAATCGTCCTTGAATCTCCTGATAAAGATGGGGTTCCTCCAACTGTCCTCCCTCCTCAGATACCTACTGATTTTGACACCATGAAGAGATCTTGGGCGCAGCTAAAGGAAGAACGGGATTTCTATCGGGAGAAGTTCAACGAGCAGGAACGGAAGATCCAGAGGCTGACTAAGCAATTGGAGGAAGAACGGGTCCTGAACAACTACATCAGCACTGAAAAGAGGAGGCCATGGGAGCATTGATGAGCTTTGGATGTTTCCTTTTGTAGTTTTATTTCCTTTTTCAGTATTTTTCATTCCTGTAATGCCTAAGGGCAAGTTGTTGAACAATTGAAATTTTAATCTAATGAAGTGTGTTCCCTTTTTTGTCTACAAAGTTGAATCCTGTTTGTCTTTGAAAACATAAAACATACGCATTCCATTGCACCATATGCATAGCAGGTACCCTATTTCACAGGTTGCTTAATTTTCTTCGCTGTTTGTGTGAACAGTCATCATGAATCCAGACTCCTCCAGTGAGCAAGCAATCAAGGCCCTTCAGGCCCAAAGTGCACAGTTTCAAGAGATGGTCCTAAGCCTAGCCCAAGGTCAGCAAGAGTTGAAGAATCTACTCCTGAAGAAGAAGAAGAAAAAGAGGACTGCATTGTTCAACACCGGACGCAGATTTGGGAACACACTCCACAATGAAGCTGATCCAACTACTTCTTCTGCTGAGAAAAACAGTCCCCAAGGGGGAGGGGCTCCTAGTCCCGCAGTCTCCGACAACGAGACGGACTATAATGACGAACAATACCCACCTGCTGCCGACAGATACAAGCAATTGGAGGACCGCTTGAGCGCCATGGAAATTCAGAACGTGCCGGGACTGGATTTCGGAGATTTGGGGTTATCTTCTGGGGTAGTAATTCCACACAAGTTTAAGGCACCTGCCTTCGCCAAGTATGATGGGGTTTCCTGTCCAAAGCTACACCTAAGGTCGTACGTAAGGAAAATACAACCTTACACGGCAGATAAGAACCTCTGGATTCACTTCTTCCAAGATAGTCTCTCGGGGTCACAGCTTGAATGGTTCTACCAATTGGATGGAGCTAGCATCCGACACTGGGAAGATTTGGCAACCGCATTCTACAGGCAATACCAATACAATTCTGATCTCGCTCCTACGCGTACCCAACTTCAGGGTATGTCTCTAGGAACGGGTGAAGGGTTCAAAGAGTACGCTCAAAAATGGAGATATTTGGCTGGCAGGGTGCAGCCTCCATTAACTGATCGAGAGCTGGTTGATATGTTTCTAGGGACGTTGTCTGGTCCATTTTTCAATCATTTGGTTGGTAACTCCTCCGCTGGGTTTACAGATTTAATATTGATGGGAGAAAGAATTGAAGCTGGCATCAGGTCAGGCAAGATACAAAAGGCTGCCTCCATAAGTGCAGAAAAGAGGCCGTTTAAGAAAGAAGCAAGTGCCGTCTATGGTCCTAGAAGACAAGTCAAGCCCGAAAGTCGCCAAGCCGTCAATGCTTTGGTCATCTCAAAACCTGTTGCTGCTCCTCAGCAGTACAATCAACAAAGAAGTGAAAGGCCCAAGAGGCAGTATACTCGACTGAGTATGACCTTATCTCAAATTTTACCCCAACTGTTATCCACCAACCTGGTGACCCTCAAAGAAGCTCCTAAGGTCGTCAACACTGCGTCTCCTAAGTATAACCCAAATGCCCGGTGTGCTTATCATTCTGATAGTCCCGGGCACACTACTGATGATTGCTGGGCCTTGAGAAACAAAGTGCAAGATCTGATCGACGCAAAGGAAATTCAGTTTGAAGCGCCGGAGAGACCAAATGTTGTAACTGCTCCTATGCCCCAGCATAGAGTAAATGCCATTGAGGAAGAAATGTACGATGTTTCGGTAGATGAAGTTGTCACCCCTCTGAAGACTGTTAAGAAGAACCTACTGCGGGCCGGTTTATTTCCGGGTTGCGGTGAAGGTTGCCTGTTCTGTGCTGTTTCCCTATCTGATTGTCCCTTGCTGAGGTTAGGCATCCAAGGCCTAATGGATAGCAAGGAAATTCTATTCAAAAAGTTTGTTGTTCAGTCGGTTCCGATAAAAGAAATTTTTGTGGTCACCATCTTCAAAAATCCAATCAAGGCTCCCCCGAAGAAGCCTGTTCAAATCATGACTGTTGCACCTGTGATTATTACTGTCCCGGGGCCTCTCCCCTACATATCTGATAAAGCTGTCCCCTGGCATTATGGGGCAGACGTGTATGTAAATGGAATCAAACAAGAATTCGACACTGGCGCCAGTATCTGCGATATCACTGGTCCAGCCAAGGTCACCCGCAGTGGCAGGCTCTTCTCGCCTGACATTGCACCGCCCGCTATTCGAAAACCCCTCCTTATAAAACCTACAAGTTTACCCGTTCCTGTTGCTGATCAAGTTGTGTCCCCTGATGCCGAGTCATCAAATGCTCGGGGCAAAGGGATTGAAGAAGAGCCTGCCCGGATGGAGGCACCAATACCCGTAAATGCTGAGGCCTCCCGACAAGAAATGGAGGAGATTCTGAAAATAATAAAGAAAAGTGATTTCAATGTTGTCGAGCAGCTGGGGCATACGCCCTCCAAGATCTCCCTGCTCTCCTTATTGCTATGCTCTGAGGCCCATGCTAAAGCATTGATCTCATTTCTCAAGACGGCCCATGTGCCGCAGGAAACGTCTGCAGTCCAGTTCACTGATTGCATAGCAAATCTGACAGCAGACAATGGCTTGGGTTTTTCAGATGCTGACCTGACTGCGAAGGGAAGAGACCACAATGATGCCCTGCATGTCTCTATCGAATGCAGGGGCACTACTCTGGCGCATGTATTGGTGGATACTGGTTCTTTCTTGAATGTTCTACCGAAAAAGGCTTTAGATCGTCTGGATTATGAAGGCCTGGAATTGAAGCCCAGCAATATCATCGTCAGGGCCTTTGACGGTTCTAAAAGGATGGTTCATGGAGAGGTTAACATCCCTATTCGTGTGGGCTCTCAAGTGTTTGACTCTACCTTTTATGTGATGGATATACGTCCATCGTACTCTTGTCTACTGGGTCGACCTTGGATCCATAAAGCTGGGGCAGTGACCTCCACCTTGCACCAGAAGCTGAAGTATCCCGTCAGGGGGAAGATCGTCACTGTGCAAGGAGAAGAGGAGTATATGGTGAGCCATTTGAATTCCTTCAGATACATTGAGATGGACGGGGAGTTTATTGAAACCCCCTTTCAGCATTTCGAGGAGGTACATCCAATTTCAGCAGCTGCAGAGACAACAGTTGAAGAGAATGTTTTCTTGAAGATGGCTTCCCTAAGGGATGCCCGGGCTGTGGTTCAGAAAGGCAATTGTGCAAACTGGGGTCAGCTTCCTGACTTCACTCAGAAGAACGACAAGTTTGGGCTAGGCTTTACTGCAGAGGCTCAGAAGGTTGTGCGCAAAGAGAAGATCAGAAAGGCTCCGGTGTTTATCTCCAGCTCAAGGGTGAATGCTATCGAGGAGGATGTGGAGGAAGCAGAGTTTGACAGTTGGATCTACCCGACTAACAGCAACGGACCAAGCAACTGGACGGCAAAGGATTTTACCCCTATCACATTTTTCACGCAGTAATTAATTTCTTTTGATTTCCAATTTGTAACAAACAATATGTTAAAACTTTGTTGGCTCGGTGTCCTACCCGGGGCATCGTAGCTCCATTTGTGAGGGCTTTTTGTATGACATTTTCATATATCATCAATCAAAACATTGGACGTTTGTTGCATTTCAAATCTTGTGATCTTTTTCCTTTCTGTGTTATATATATTGCAAAACAGCTATATTTACACACACTCACTTATACAGGTTTCAATCCACTCTGGATCTTACTGGTAACAGCTCTGCTACCGCCAGTTATGACTTCGAAAATCCGATCAACTTGGCCGAAGACGAAGGTGAAGATGATTGCGAAGTTCCTGGTGAACTTGCGAGGCTGCTGCTCCAGGAAGAAAGAGCTATTCAGCCACATGAAGAGCCGGTGGAGACAATTAACCTGGGTACTGAGACAGATAGGAAAGAGGTCAAGATTGGTGCCAATCTAGAGCTCAGCGTGAAGCAACGATTGATCCAAATGCTACAAGATTACATGGAAATTTTCGCTTGGTCCTATGAAGATATGCCTGGTTTGGATGCCGACATTGTAGTTCACCACCTGCCAACCAAGGAAGATTGCCCTCCGGTAAAGCAAAAAGTCCGACGGATGCGACCAGAGATGTCCGAAAAGATCAAGGCCGAGGTTATGAAGCAGTTCGATGCCGGATTCCTCGCAGTGACTTCTTACCCTCAGTGGGTTGCCAATGTGGTACCAGTGCCAAAGAAAGACGGTAAAGTCAGAATGTGCGTCGACTACAGGGACTTGAACAGGGCTAGCACCAAGGATGACTTCCCCCTACCTCACATTGATGTCCTTGTTGACAATACAGCTCAACACAAGGTGTTCTCCTTCATGGATGGTTTTTCGGGGTATAATCAGATCAAGATGGCTCCAGAAGATATGGAGAAGACTACATTTGTGACTCAGTGGGGCACCTTCTGTTATAAGTTCATGCCATTCGGATTGAAAAATGCTGGGGCAACCTATCAACGTGCCATGGTTGCTTTATTTCATGATATGATCCATCATGAGATTGAGGTATACGTTGATGACATGATTGCAAGGTCTCAAACTGAGGAGGAGCACCTTGACCATCTGAGGAAGTTGTTTGACCGACTCAAGTTATACAAGCTGAGGTTGAATCCCAACAAATGCACCTTTGGGGTAAGATCCGGAAAATTGTTAGGTTTCATTGTAAGTGATAAGGGTATTCAGGTAGACCCTGCCAAGGTAAAAGCCATACAAGAGATGCCGACTCCAAAAACAGAGAAAGAGGTCAGAGGTTTCCTAGGACGACTGAATTACATTGCCCGATTCATCTCACATCTGACTGCTACTTGTGAGCCAATCTTCAAATTACTGAAGAAAGATCAAGTAGTACGCTGGAATGATGAATGTCAGGCTGCCTTTGAAAGGATAAAGGAATACCTCCAAGAGCCACCCATCCTTATGCCACCGGTGGAAGGAAGACCTCTGATACTTTACTTGACAGTGCTTGATAATTCAATGGGGTGTGTGATGGGGCAGCATGACGAGTCTGGCCGAAAAGAGCACGCTATTTATTACTTGAGCAAAAAGTTTACCGACTGTGAGTCTCGTTACTCACTGCTTGAGAAAACTTGCTGCGCTCTTGTATGGGCTGCTCGCCGGCTGAGACAGTATATGCTGACTCACACTACCTTATTGATTTCAAAAATGGATCCCATCAAGTACATATTTGAAAAGCCCGCTCTGTCTGGAAGAATAGCGAGATGGCAAATGATCTTGACAGAATATGACATCCAGTATACAACTCAGAAAGCAATTAAGGGAAGTGTACTGGCAGATCATTTGGCACACCAACCTGTGGATGATTACCAATCATTGGACTTTGATTTTCCGGACGAAGACATCATGGTGGTAACTGACTGTGAAGTACCTGGACCGGATGAAGGACCTGAGGAAGGATCCCGATGGTCTATGCATTTCGATGGAGCCTCCAATGCTTTGGGTAACGGCGTCGGCGCTGTAATCATATCTCCCAAAGGAACTCATACTCCCCTCACCGCCCGATTATGTTTCAGCTGCACCAACAATATGGCAGAATATGAGGCATGTATCATGGGTTTACAAGCTGCAATCGACTTAAGGATCAAATTTCTAAGTGTCTTCGGAGATTCCGCTCTCGTGATCAATCAGATCAAAGGCGAGTGGGATACGAAACACCCGAATCTTATTCCTTACAAGGAGTATGTGTCGACCTTGCTTCCCCACTTTGAAGAGATAACTTTTGAGCACTTCCCTAGAGAGGAGAATCAGCTAGCGGACGCCCTAGCTACGATGTCTTCAATGTTCAAAGTTAAATGGGACAATGAGGCTCCCCGAATCATTATCTGGAAGTTGGACGAACCGGCATACTGCTGTGAACTGGAGGCTGAAAAGATGATTGAAAAACCCTGGTACCATGAGGTGAAGAGGTACTTGGAAGCTCAGGAATACCCTGAAGGTGCATCTGTCAATGATAAGAAGTTCATGAGGAGGTTTGCTGCGAAATTCTTCCTCAGCAACGGCATTCTCTACAAACGGAATCATGATTCAACTCTGCTACGTTGTGTGGATAAGGCAGAAGCAGAGAAAATCATGATGGAACTGCATGAAGGTACATTTGGAACACATTCCAGTGGACACACCATGGCTAAGAAAATCCTTCGGGCAGGATATTTCTGGTCCACAATGGAAGCCGATTGTTACCAACACTCCCGAACTTGTCATAAATGCCAGATCTATGCTGACAAGGTGCATATCCCTCTGGTTCCTTTAAATGTCCTGACGGCACCTTGGCCTTTCGCAATGTGGGGCATCGATATGATCGGTGAGATCCGACCAACGACATCCAATGGGCATCGCTTCATCTTGGTGGCAATCGACTACTTCACGAAATGGGTTGAGGCAACGTCCTATGCCACAGTAACCAAGAGTGTCGTGGCACGTTTCATCCGGCATAATCTGATCTGTCGGTACGGCGTCCCGGAAAGAATTATTACGGACAATGGTACCAATCTCAATAACAAAATGATCACTGAACTCTGTGAACAATTCAAGATACAGCACCACAATTCTTCTCCCTACCGGCCGAAGATGAATGGGGCTGTAGAGGCAGCCAATAAGAATATCAAGAAAATTGTGCAGAAGATGACAGTGACCTATAAAGATTGGCACGAGATGTTACCGTTCTCTCTTCATGGGTACCGTACCTCAGCAAGGACATCAACCGGGGCAACTCCCTTCTCCTTGGTCTATGGCATGGAGGCAGTCTTGCCAATCGAAGTCCAGATACCCTCTCTTCGGATAATGAAGGATGCAGACTTGAATGAATATGACTGGATCCAGACTCGACTTGATCAATTAAATCTGATTGACGAAAAGAGGCTCACTGCTATCTGTCATGGTCAAACGTATCAGAAACGGATGATCAGGGCATTTAACAAGAAAGTCAGACCGCAAGAATATCAAGTTGGGGACCTGGTAATCAAACGCATCATCCTTCCTCAAAGTGATCCCCGGGGCAAATGGACCCCTACTTACGAAGGGCCATTTGTGGTTAAACGTGTGTTCTCAGGAGGAGCCATGATCCTAACCACCATGGATGGTGACGACCTTCCTCACCCTGCCAATGCAGACATAGTGAAAAAATACTACGCATAAATAAAAGACCCGCTAGGTTGACATACCTAGGCAAAAATAAGGGCTTCCCGGCGAACCAAAAGGGTTCGGGCAAAAATAAGGGATGAAATGAATAAAAATCTGTACACCCGGCAAGTCGAAAACCTGAAAGGGCGGCTTGGGCAAAAATGGGTATCCCGGTGGACTGAAAACCCGAAAGGGCGGTCCAGGCAAAAGTTAGGGATGAAAGTCTAACACTATGTCTCATTGGATCACTTCGCATCCGGAATTCGGCATCAACTATCTGGCTCAAGATTTCGGCATTGACCAATCAGCTTCATCTTCAATTAGGTAGCAAAGCGATGAGACGTTCGAAGACATAAAGGCAATAGCAGAGTTGGAACCCAGTGGGATTGTTCACATAGCTGTTTTGTTTCCTTTTTCAAATTGTAAACTCTATACTATTTGGCGATGTCCTCTTACTAGGATGTCAGCCTCTTGTACAAAAACGCCTATTCACAGGCAAAGTTTAAATCAATACAAATTCACTTGTCCATACAAATTACCATTGTTTTCCTTTCTCTGTTTTGTCTTGCGAAGAACGTCCAATGTTCGTTGTTGATATATGCATTTGACATTAAATTGCTGATTCATAAATATTTGCATATAAAACAAGAGATTGATTACAGGTGACATCAGAGACAGGGGCAATGTGAAGTTGTCTAATGCAGTCTGGTTGTTTTGTCCGCCAAGGTACCAAGGTAGATTCAACTGAAGAATGTGGCCAAATCATCTCAACTCCCCGCAGAGTAAAAACAAGATTCAGCAATACTTTCCCCAAGCGGATTTGACTCTCCGATAATCCTGAAAAGGCACAACATTCCCCGGTAGGTCTTAAAGCTCATCCCCAGTAGATTCTGGAAGCTTATCCCCTGCAGAGTATGGACGTCTCTCCCGAGTTTTATTTAGAGTTATTTCCTCACAAGGACTTATAACTGGGTTATCCTCAGCTAAAAACCACGGAAGACCGCCCTCGGCAAAGTTCCTTCGATCCCCAGCGGAGTTTATCATCATTATCCTCAGCGGAATCCATCGTTAAAGTCCTCAACAGGCCTCTCATCAAAACTTCGGCCAAGTATCTCTTTCACAGAGCAACTCCCCGGCCGTTCGTCAAGGATTTATTTTCCTAAAACGAAATTACATTCATAGACATTTCACATTTTCATGCATCTTGCTTACATATATGATAAAGTGCATACAACACCATCTCATGTTGAACATAATGACATCGTGCATATCATACATCATGACATTGCATACAACTTATGTTTTTGCCTTTTCAGGAAAAAGACAATCCCAAAAACAACTACCTTCAACTGTCACAGTTCCAGATTCGATACTTGTATCTAGCCAGGGCACATCTGAGAGTGATCAGTTTCCAGACTCGATTCCTGTATCTAGCCAGGGCACGTCTGAAGAGTTCGAAGATTCGATTCCTGTATCCAGCCAGGGCACATCTATCAACTACAACATCTCCAGATTCGATTCCTGTATCCAGCCAGGGCATATCTGTTGACGACTATTTCCAGACTCGATTCCTGTATCTAGCCAGGGCACGTCTGAAGAGTTCGAAGATTCGATTCCTGTAGCCAGCCAGGGCACATCTATCAACTACAACATCTCCAGATTCGATTCCTGTATCCAGCCAGGGCATATCTGTTGACGACTATTTCCAGACTCGATTCCTGTATCTAGCCAGGGCACGTCTGAAGAGTTCGAAGATTCGATTCCTGTATCCAGCCAGGGCACATCTATCAACTATAACATCTCCAGATTCGATTCCTGTATCCAGCCAGGGCATGTCTGAAGAATTCCAGATCAACACCTGTAACAAGCCAGGAAAACATCCGTCTTTCTCAAATACACAAGTTCTCGCTAAGGAATCTCTTATGCGATCGACACTTCCAAATGGCATCTATAAGCCCATTCCCGACAAGGTTCTGTCACATCTCCAGGTGGCATCTACAAGCCCATCTCCCTATCCACCACCTCTCCAAATGGCATCTATAAGCCCATTCCTGACATCACATTGTTGAGACTCCAGCATGCGAGTGCAAATTTCCGGGCACTCTAGTGTCCAATCTCCTTTTACCTTCGAGTCGCGAAAGGCAAACTTGCCAATCTAACTCTTCAGGTTCAAGAAGATTGAACAGGGGAAACTGTTGTACCCCAAAATTTGCCCTCTCAGTTCCTCAACATTTTCTCATCACAAGGCCTTTGAAGATCAAGATCCAGTTAGGGTTTCCTCTGCTCAAGACTTCTCCTTGCACTGTGGACTCAAATTAGGGTTTGTGTTTGCCCAAGGATGTTTTGACCTAAAATGCCTAAGATGACTTTCATGCTTCATGTTGGACTCCCAAGTTTACCCATACCAAGTTTCAAGTCTTGATTCCAAGTTTTGCCCAGTCAATTGGACAGTTGACCTAGAAATCAGCTGTATTGGGGAAAAAGTCAACTGTGGCCAATTGACAGGCAAACCTCATGAAATTTGATCCACATCAACATTATGAACTCACATGAACCATTTGATCAAGTTTGGATCACAATTCCACAAGAAGTTTGATCAGATCACCAAAAGGGCAAAATGGTCATTTTTAGGGTTTTGACTGCACAAAGGCAATTTTTGACTGTTTGACCTAACCAATGGCAAACCAAGTTCACATATGGGCTCAAGGACTCAATGAAATGGTCTTGACACATTCATCAAGCTCAAAAGATCCCAAGTGCACAAGATTGACAGTTGAATTTCCCAGTCAATTGATCAATTTTGACTGTATACTGAAAAGTCAAACTTTGACTTTTTGGTCAAAATCAAGAGTCAAGATTCATTTTTCATCAAAACTTGCCAAATCATGAAACTTGTTCACCAAGAAATCACAAAATGCAAATTAGGGTTTGAAAATGGAATTTTTCATAACTTAGAATTTTTCTAATTTATGGAAAACCCTAATTTTTTCCCAACTTTGCCCCATCTTTTCACCAAGATCCATTTGGATTCAAACAATAGTCAAAACATGAAAGTTGTAGCTTGTTGCATAATCTACAACTTTGATTCACAAAGTTTTCTCATTTGAAGCTTGTATCTCAAGTTACAATTTTTTGAATAAGGGCACTAAACCATTTTTAACTTAGTGAAATTTTAACCTATTTTGACAAGGTTTTCTACCCCACTTCAAGGCCACTTTTCATACCCTTCCACTTGGAATTTTGATTTGCATTTCAAAGATGGATTGTAGTACACATTCCAAGCTTTCCAAAATGTCCAAGAACTCATCAAACAACCTCATAACTTGAGAGATTCGAATTTCACAAGTTGGCAAAAATTCACTTTTGTTCTTCATCAAAACATGTTCATAACTTTGCAAATTTGAACTCAGCATAGTTTGTGCTACTTTACAGGTCCTTAAACCAAATTACACTCCTTAATTTAATGCTTGTTCATTGTGCCAAAGTGTTGTTCCATGAGTTCAAGCATTGTACACAAGATTGATCCATTTTTAGATAAAGTAAACTTTCCATTCTTGAAAAGGTTAGCTTTATGTCCAATTGGAAATCAAGAAGGTACAAGCAAAATCCTTTTGGCACAGGATTATGGGCAAATTGCTCTGATCAAGAGAGGCTTATGCAGCAGGATTAGAGGCCCCTACTGACCTAAAACACAAAGTGACCATTGCTTGCTTCATTTTCAAGTAACATTGCATAACTTATCACAACTATCATCTCAGCATAGAGACACAACACAAAAGCTATCAAACACATTCCAAACTACCCAACCAAGCTTTTGCACGAGCCATTTGCCTCTCAAGCACTCTCCATCTCAGAAGCACCACAAAACTGCTCAAACAGAGCAAGCCCTGCAGATTGAGTGCTATCTCTCAATCCCTTCGAGCATTCTTGTCCAAACTTGTTCCTCTACCTTCCTTACAACATATGCAAGCTAACCATGTCCTGAAACCTGACCTGTAACACCTCTAAGCCACTTCACCATTTTTAAATTTCTGTTTTGCAGTTGGAGTTCACTAGCTCGATTCAGGGAGTTTCAAGACAAAGTAGGACTTGGAAAAGCATCCTTACACTTCAAGGAAGCTATACAAGTCATCATTTCACTCTGAAACATCCTCCATTGCAAAGCTCGATTCCAACTGAACAGGTATATTCATGGAGTTCTATCTCCCTTATTAGGCATTGTTAGCTTTAGGTTTTTGAAGAAAACATGTCACAATCATATCCCTGAACATGCTCATATGATTAGATTTCATTTATATTTCGTGTGCTTAGAGAATTTCATGTCTGAACATTGATGAAAAGTTAGGTCAGAAATTGGGGGAGGAGAAATTCTCCCTCATCTTAGAGAGATAGGTCAAGTTCTTTATATGGTTGAAACCGTCTCTTAATGCTCTACACTTTTCATGTTATGAGTTTTGCTTGAAAGTCCAGGAATCCAGAGATAAAAAACGCGTGTTTTGCTTGAAGGATGTTGTACAGAGGTTGAAGAAGAAGTGGTCTGGGCTGGGCCTGGAACTATTTTCTTTTCACACCCTATTTCCATGTTTACACCCCCTGAGCCCATTTGCTTCATTTTTGACTCTTTTTGACTTTTTCTTTTTTGGTTGACTTTGTTTATTTTTTCTCATGATATAAAAAACATAAAAATATTTTTTCCATCTTTTTTTGAATTTATGGCATATTAATTTGATTTATTTCTTTGTTTATACATGAATATATATATACTATTATTAGAATAAATATAAAAATAGTGTAAACACATTTTTTTATTTTTATTTACCTTCTGAAAATATTTCACATAAAAAATACTCTTTTTATTTATTTTATTAAAATATTAAATAAATATTTGTTTTGTATATAATACATATTTAAGATTTAATATATATATATATATATATATATATATATATATATATATATATATATATATATATATATATATATATATATATATATATATATATATATATATATATATATATATATATATATATATATATATATATATATATATATATGTTTATCAATATATCTAAGTTAAGAATATAAAAATACTTGAATTTTTATTTTTATTAATATTTGATACAAAAATACTTTTTTTTCATAATATACTTCATTTTATTTTATTTTTATAAATAATAAATAAATAGTTGTATTAAATTAGATAATAATGCATTTTCTTTTAAAAATTAGGGTTTTTGCCCTAAATTCAAAATACTCCAAAAAATAATATAATTTTTATTTTCTTTTCTCTTTTACATAAATAATATTTTTTTTTATACATATAAAACATTCTTTTGCATCTTGCATTGTTATTTAATTTTTGTACATTGATTAAATTGCAAATATTCAAAATGATGTAATAATTTAGATTTAAATTCTTGCCAATATCCCCATTTGAACATTTGTACCCCCCTTCCCATATTTGGTTTTGTAATAGCTTAGTAAATTTAATTTTGCACTTTATTGCTTTCTAATGATAACATGTTAGAATTAGGGTTTGTATGCGAAAAAACAAAAATAGTTTGACCTAATACAAGACAAATGAGCATGAAAATAAACAACACATCTCACACTTGCACCCCTAGGGTATTCCACTTGTTGCCTTCAAATAAATGGGCCATATTGTATGTTGAACTTCTTTGGGCAAAGCAAACAATTTGAATGATCATAGTCCCTCGACAAAACTTTTCAAAGCAAACAAAAACAAATGATCAAGTCCCTTAAAGAAATTGCCCAAAGACATTTAATGTCGTTACAATTATGGTCTAAACGATGACCCGCGCCCGTCCCTTTCACATCCTAACACAAGGTTGTCCACCAAATACAATGGTGGAACAAACTTGTTAAAAGGGTTAAAAGCATAACAATAATCTTTTGAGAAATTTAGGAGTAGATAACCTCTTAGTTACTTGAATCAAATTTGCAAAACAAAACACTTGCCTAATTTCAAAATCACACATCACTACACTTTCAAAACAACTTTCAAAAACAAATGAAAACTTTTTCAAAAGACATACATCTTTGTATACATCCCCACATGGATCATTACAAAGGTTGCCACCACATTGGCCTCTTTTCAAAAACATTTTCAAACCCACACACTCAAGCACCATTTAAAACAATTGAAAACAAAAGGCAAGTGATCTAAGCAAGTAACTAAAAGCCCATGGATAACCATGGATAGAAAGGGTGTTAATACCTTCCCTTTCTATAATCTACTCCCCGAACCCAAGAAAACATCTCAAAAGGTTTTTGCTGTGCTTTTTAACCTTTCCTTAGGATAAAATAAAAAGTCGGTGGCGACTCTTGCTAACCGCAACATTTGCGAAAACAAACGCAAAACCTCAAGTCAGTTCTCCCACCGTATCACAGCATAGTGATGATCATAGGAGCCAACTTTGGAGCAAATGTAATCCTGACGGGTCTTTTGGTGGAGACCCTGGGAGAATTGGCGGAAATGGTTATGATTGAAACATCCTTGCAAGAAACAGTCGGGACGGGAGTCTTCTCAAACAAAACCTCTCTATCATCCATCAGGCATTGAACACGTGCCTTCAACAAATGACAACCAGTCAGTAGAGATAAACATGAGTGGCAACTTTCGCCACATCCCAGAAATAAACCAACTTTCAACAAGTTCCACTTAATGGTTATGAGAGGAGTAACAAGTTCCTCAACAGCAGTAACAAACATATCATCTTCAATAGCAATAACACCACAGTGGTGTTTGGGCATTGGAGCAGTAATAACATTGGGAATCTCAGGAGCGTCAAATTCAATTTCCTTCGCCTCGATAAGGTCTCGCACCTTATTTTTCAAAGCCCAACTGTTGTTGGTATCATGGCCTGGACTTTCTGAATGGTAAGCACAACGAGCATTAGGGTTGTAGCGAGGAGAGGCGGTGTTGGGATTCTTAGGAGCTTCCCGCAAAGTTACCAGATTGGACTTTCGTAGATGAGGCAACACTTGAGGCAGAGTCACATTTATCCGGGTGAACTGTCTTACAGGCCTTTCTGCTCTAGGCTGATTGTTCCTTTGTTGAGTAGGTGTAAGTTTAGAGATCAAAACAGCCCCTACCGTCGGACGACATTCAGTTTTGTCCTGATTCCTTTGGCTATAAGTGGAACTGACTTCCTTTTTCCCGGAAAATGGCTTCCTTACTGTACTGGAAGATGCATCCTTTTGGATCTTACCACTCTTAATCCCAGCTTCAACTCTCTCTCCCGTCAAGACCAGCTCAGTAAAACCAGCTGAAGAGCTTCCAATCAGATGATTGAAAAATGGACCAAATAGGGTACCAAAAAACATATCCACTAACTCCTGATCAGACAGGTGAGGTTGGACTCTTCCTTCTAAGTCCCTCCACTTCTGAGCATAGTCTTTAAAGACCTCGCTCAAACCCATAGACATACTTTGGAGTTGTGTACGGGTGGGAACAAGGTCTACATTATACTGATACTACTTGTAGAAAGCAGCGGCCAGGTCTTCCCAATTATGAATGTTGGTCCCTTCCAGTTGGTAGAACCATTCTAGTTGAGTTCCGGATAGACTATCTTGAAAGAAGTGGACCCATAAGTCTTTGTCAGCAGTGTGAGACTGAATCTTTCTCACATAAGATCAGAGGTGCATCTTGGGACATGAGACCCCATCATATTTGGAAAACACCGACACCTTGAACTTATGTGGGATGACAACCCCAGAAACCAAACCCAGCAATTCAAAATCCAGCCCAGGCACCTTCTGGATTTCTATTGCACTCAGACGCTCTTCCAGCTGTTTGTATTTTTCGTCGGTCAGAGGGTACTGCTCTTCATTATAGTCAGTCTCATTATCAGATTCCCTTGGACTGGGGTCTTCCTCTCTTGTCTCCCCTTCTTAATTGTCTCCTTATTTTGATGAAGATGTCAGATCTACCACTTGCCTTAATGGTCATTTGAACCTCCTTCCCAAATTCACCACACCAACTGTCTTCCTTGGCTTCTTAATCTTCTCTTTAACAATCAGGTCTTTTAGTTCCTCTTGCCCCTTGGCCAGAGCCATGATCATCTGTTGCAACTGAGCATTCTGAGTCTGTAGATCCTTCACTGTTTGTTCTAGAGCCATTGCTGAAATAAACAGCGGAGAAGATGAGAAACCTGGTATGAAACCTGCTTATGCCATGATATGTTTGGTATATGTATGCAATGTTTTCAAGGATTTCTAAGACTTAAATTTTCTTAAACAGAAAGAGAACAAACGTTAATTGTATCAAGATGTTTTATTGATCATAATAATGCCTCTTGGGCTCACAAGGGAACAAAGCAAAAATAAAATTCTCCAAGCAAAGGAAGACTCAAGCTTCTCACCGGCGCATCATCTTTGGTGCAATGTAAGTATTTATACTCTTCTTCTCGTGAAGTAACCTGGTGGCTCTAATACTTTCTTCTCGCTGGCATAGAATTAGGTTTCAAAGGTATCCCATTCTTATTTGAGTTGGATCCAAGATTTCCATAGCTCCTCAAAGTCAGTTGGCATGTCAGGATGAAGCACAATGTAAGGACTGTCTCCCTCAGTAATTGGCTCCATAATCACAGGTAAGATGGAGGGGTAAGGCATCATTAGACATTGAGAATGAGCTCACACCCATTTGAGGTAAGGCTCAAGAGGCATGGAATTCTTGTGCCCTAGTGTCTTGCTGTCAACTTTGTTTATCATGCCCCAAGCTCGAATGAACCTCTTACGATAACCCTAAACATCATTCTCATAGTCAAATGTAATTCCTTGGACGAGTGTGTCATGTGGACCATCCCTTCTAGCGTAACCAAACTATCGCAATGCCAAAAAAGGATTATAAGTGATTCCTCCTCTAATGCCTAAGAGAGGGACATTAGGGAATTCCCCAGCGCGATCAATGATGGTAACATTCTCCAAGGATCAGGAACACCAATGAATATCTGAATATGTAAGGGACATCAACCTATGAGACCATCTCATACCATGCTCATTCTTTAAAGTAAACCGAGGTAGGTTCAAAATAAACCACCTAGCCAATAGAGGAGTGCAACACATAAGGGTCCCTCTTCTCTTTAGAGTGCAAGTATGTAGAGAGTGTAGAATATCCCCAAGTAAAGCAGGTATCGAATTATAAGACAGAAAAATCTTAACTGCATTCACATTTATGAGTTGGTCCGTGTTAGGGAATAGTACCATCCCATAGATGAGAAGGGCCAACACTTCTTAAAAAGCTTGTAAATCCAGGCTATCCCAAAAATGGTGAGCTTTCTCAAATAAAAACTTAGTTGGAAATCCTTGGACGCCTCTTCTGGTTTCCCAATTTTCCACTACATCAGACCGTTTTAAAGACAGAGCTTGAGAAATCTCTTCGGGTTTTGGGTCTCTTTCCATACTGCTAAATGGTAACTGATTAAGGATAGGTATCCCCAATAACTGAGAAAACTCCTCCATAGTGGGCACTAACTAGTAATCGGGAAAAGTGAAGCAATCATGTAACGGGTCAAATAACTGAAAGAGCACCTTTAACATTTCTTCATCAGGGTTTGAAATGAACAAGTTGAGAAGTCGACCATGTTTTTCAGTGAAGGGAGAGCTTTCAGGAATACTTGATGCTAATTCCTTGAGTTGAATAGGTACTTTCACAAGGTTGACTTGGATAGTGTTACTGCGAGCGGATGTCATGTCCTACAAAACAAGACAAAGATAAGCCCTAGAAAATCCTTGAAATGGTTAGTATGATATGCCATGTTATGATGTCATGATAATGCTAAGAAAACACAGATATAGCAAGTACAAGCAAATCACACAAAGACCTTAGGTTTAAGGCTTGCATGGGTTTTAAGGTAATACCCTCTTGAGGTTTGGATTAGTTCAACATGTCCTATAAATTGTAACCGGGTTCCAAGGGATCTCAATATCACTGATCTTTTCCACAAGTTTCGTTCCGATAGACAACTGACTTGCAACCAAATAAAACTCAGGAGTCAAATCTCAATGAGTGTAGCATTGAGTATCTGTCGACTTTGGGAATACACCAAATATGGTCATCTCACTACGTCCTAATGGCCAAGTTGTTCAATTAAAGGTTCTAAGGTCAGTTGACGCTTCATGACACCACACAGTGGCCCCGTATTCTCCTTGATTAACTTAAGGGCTATCGGTACCAACCAAAGTATCACATTAATGTAGCCATTGCTTCAACCGTGTCGGTATACCCCACACAGTTTCTACGATCTATTGCTACTTACCTAAAAGGTTTCCCCAGATCCGGGTGTAGGATCTATAGTAACCCAAAAAATACCCTTAAAAATAAAGCAATCAAAACAAACAAAGAAAACAGATTAGAAATGATCTAGACCCTAAGGTAAACCCCACTTTTATTTAGTCTCCCCAGCAGAGTCACCAGTTCTGTGATACGGTGGCAGAACCGACTGTTAATATTGGTTTGTGTTTTTTGTTTGCAAATGTCACGGTAAGCAAGAGTCGCCATCGACTTTTCTTTTATCCAACAAGGGAAAGGGTAAAAAGAACAGAAAAAGACCTTTTCGAGATTTTCTGAGTAAGGGGGTAGATTATGGAAAGGGAAGATGTTAGCACCCTTTCCATACGTGGTTTTCCACGGGCTCTTAGGTACTTGCTCATTTTTGAAAACTATTTTCGTGTTTATGTGTTTTGAAAGATTTTGTCTCCTTTATGATAACTCTTGTATCAGTCCTCAAGAGTGTGATAAAGTGTTTTTGAAAAGAATTTTAAAAGTGTGTAAGTGTAAAAAGAATCAGATTTTAGCAAGTACTTAAGAACTATCTACCTACTCGAAAAAGGATGTTCTTTTCCTCCTTTCTTTTAGATAGTACTATCCTACTATTAGTGAGTAGGTAGTCCTATCATTGGATGTTGAGGGACTATCAAAAGGGATGCTTATGGTCATTGAAGGCAACATGTAAGGATACCTTAGAATTTCGAAGGGACTGTCATCATATATGCAACATCGAGGGACAAGATCATTTCTCGTAGGCAACTTGAGGGACGTTAAGAGACCGTGATCTTTATGATGACTTTTAAATTGAGGGTCTTTGCTAAGATATCCCTACGTTCGAGGGACATTGACAATTTCCGAAGGCAACAAGTGAGGTATACCCTAGGGGTGCAAGTGTGCAACAATGTGCTTTTTTCAGATATTTATCTTAAAGTTAGTGATCTAATGATTAATTGATTTAATCTTGTCATGCACTCCTAATTTACTAATAATTTATATACAAGCATATAAGAAATATAAAGGCGAGAAATAAAGTTCCTACAGCTATTACAAGGCTTTGGTGTAGTTACATAAGTAATGAACGAAAAGTAAAATGCGGAAATTGAAAACCCTAATTAAACTATTACAAACCGGGCATAGTTACATAATAAAAATAATCGTATGAAAAATAATAACGCGTGAAAATTAAGACTGGCCTACGTTTGAAACCCTAAAAGTCTAATTGCCTATTAAAAATATTTTTTGTATTTTATGAAAAAAGATTTGAAATTTAACCTAATCTCTGACTAATTTTAAATTAAAGTAAATAAATTAAAGTTAATTAAATTAATTAATTTGCAAAATATTAATTTTTCTAAGAAAAACTATAAGTCCTAATTTTTATGATTTTCTGATTTTCTGATTTAAAAAAAGAATAAACAAAAATATAAACTAATTAAACAAATTAAATAAAATAATTAAAATAGGATGGGCCTGAGGGGTGAGAAACCAAATTGGAGGGGTGTACTGTTGAATTCCAAGGCCCAGATTTTGTGCAAGCCCATAGCCTGCGTGAGATCCAGTAGGAGGCATGCTTGGGAGGTCCACCATAGGGAAACATCATTGGGCGCTGGATCTGGAGGATGAATGATCTAATGGTTGGATCTGAGGGTGCAAGGTATACGCGTGGGATAACAATGCATTGGATCTAAAAGGAACTGGTTAGATAATATAAAATTTTAAGACTTGGGAATCGAATCCAGGTCTCTCCCTTTGCACGGGTCCCTTCTACCACCAAGCCAATCTGTCATCCATTAACATAAACAAAAGCAAAAGTATATATGCGAAATTAAGTCAAGTATGTCAACAAATAACACGCGAGTGCTAAGTGGGACCCTGGAATTTAAATGAACCAATGGAATAAAAGGATTTTACCATACAATGCTTCTCCTGAGTCAAAACCCTAGAGACGTCGGAGTCAACACTCCGGTCGTCTTCTCCGGCAGACCCCCACCACCAATCATGCAAAACAGCCACAATAAATGCAAAAGAAAGACCCTACCCCCCTAATTCGAGGGCTGCGGACCCAGTGGTGGTGTCCATTTGGTCTGAAAGTCCCTGTACAAGGAGATATGAAGCTTGTCGTTCTTTACTCCCTAACAATGGCAAATGACTATTTAGGCATCAAAGCTTATCAGCGATTGCCCAGATCTGTTCCTTTACCTCTTTTGATCATGTTAATGGAGTTAGAATGGATTGAAACAAGCTATAATTAAAAATATGAAAAGAAAATAAAAAAAATATGAAATTATGAATCATGCATGGTGAGTTTCAACGTGCTATGGCCATGGATGATGATCCATGCTTACCTCAGGAATATCAAGGAGTGATTAGAAGGCTTTGAAATTGGATGGAAAGGTGAATATGAATGGAACACTTTTTTTACTTTCTTTGTGAAATATTAGGGTTCTTTTGAGACAAGTCGCGCATCCCCTCTTGTTCTCAATCTCTTCTGTTTATATATGCTAGCAATTAGGTTAACAAATTCGTTCCAAATCTCCATGGCTTGATGACAAAAATATGAGTTTTTAATTTGTATCAAAACTTGCTATTTCAAGAAAATCTCTTTCTCCTTTTGTCCCATGCATTTTTCTTTGACATTCCAGCCTATCTTATCCCTTATTTGATGAGAAAAAGATTCTCAAATCATATCTTACATGATTTCCATTATTTATTTATTTAATTTGAATTTTAATGAATAAAAAATCAAAATAAATAATAAAATTAATGAGATAATGTATGAGTGATCTCAGGGGTCATGGGCCATGTTAAGAACAAGTTTCAAGCATGAAAACATGGGCCTATTTGGAAAAAATTCAGGTTTGGTCAATATTGGCTTCATGCACGTTTCCAAAAATTGGTCAAATTTAGAAATGCATATCTCTCTCATTTTTTAATCCTAAGAGGGTGTTCTTTGACTTTTTAGAGAGCTTAGGATGTGCGCTAAACAACCTTTTTGGTTTCATCTCAATTGGATCTTCCATGTTCATGTAAGGAGCTTTGACCCAAAAGGTGTTTTTGTTGACTTTTTGAAAGGACCTATAATGTATGAGCTTGTATCTTTCCAATGGTGCATTTCTTGAACTTGAGGGATGAAGAGAAGTTGTAGGTAATTGGATTCTCTTCAAAATGAGCCTTGGTGGGGGAAAATTGATAAAGTATGAGAAAGTTATGCTTGGTCAAAGTTTAGATGACTTTTCCTATAGAAACCCTAATTTGCCATTTTTGACTTTTGATGAGTAGGAGCATTTCTTAAGGAATCATGATCAACCCTTTATCAAATGATGTATATTACTTCAAAATGTGGATGTTGACCAAAAATCTTGAAGTTTGACTGTATTTGGGCCACATTTGACTTTTAATCTAGTATAGTTTATTTTCAGGCATTTGAGCAGTTGATTGAGAAAACTTGTTGTTCAAGGCATGAAATTTGGCATGGATGATCTTGAGGACATATTAGGACAATGGAGAACATTTGAGATCCTTGGGATTCATACATTTTGCTTAAAATTGAAACCCTAGTTTGAGGTTTATTGCCTTAGGAGGAGAATTTGCCTAGTCAATTCTTAGTCATCCTTGAGCAATTGAGGACCTCTAGAGGCATGTCTTGAGTGAAATGAGAGGGAAAATTTTAGGGTACAATAGTTGGCGCAACACAACTCGCACCAAGGGGATTATTTAAACATATTGAATGCATCGACCGCACCAGAGCCTTGGGTCGGTGCAACACAACCCGCGTCAAGGAGATGAGCCAAACAGATTGAATACGTCGACTGCACCAGGGGGTTGCATCGACGCAGCCTTCAATTTTCTTTGACAATCAGGTTGAGTCGACCAAGGGGTCAGCACAACACATCTAGGGAGAAGCAAAAAGATTTGATTCGATCGGAGCTAGTTTTGTGTCAATGCAGTCTTTGTTATTCCTGCCAATAAGGTTATTTTCATCCAAGCATGCATCTCATAATTTGTCCCAAGTATATTTTATGTACCACACATGTCATTGAGGATAGGAGCGGTTTTGACATCATGAAAACATGAATCCTGCCCTCAGAAGAGCTCAGTTGCAATTCAGAGAGAATCTAATGGTAAATAGAACAACAATGTCAACACAATTTCCAGCGAATCTACCAGTTTCCAAAGGTGAAAACTATCAACGGTGGGTTGTGCAAATGAAGGTTATCTTTAGATTTCAAGATGTTGTTTAAATCTTGAATGATGGAGTATCAGAACTAGAAACAAATGCAATGGAAGACAAGAAAACTATGCATAAAGATCATGGGAAGAAAGACGGTAAATCCTTGTTCTTGATTCATCAGTGTGTGGATTCTAATGTATTTGAGAAGATAATCGAAGAAGAAACAACAAAAGGAGCTTGGGAAAATCTAAAGAACTTGTATGGTGGAGATGAGAAATTCAAGAAGGTGAAGTTGCAGATGCCAAGGAAGCAATGTGAAATGCTTCAAATGAAAGAAGATGAATCAATTGATGCATATTTTTCAAGAATTGTAACGCTAACAAACCAGATGAAGGCATGTGGTGAATCAGTTATGGATCTGCAGAAGATAGAAAAGGTGTTGAGATCTTTGAATGTAGATTTTGACTACATTGTTGTGACAAATGAAGAGGCCAAGACTCTATCTGAGATGAAGTTGGAAGAACTTCAAGCTTTATTAGAGGCTAATGAAATAAGGTTGAAGCAGAGAAACTCAGAAAGAGAGAAGGTGGTTGAACAAGCATTGCAATCAAGATTCAGCAAGAAGGCTGGAAAAGAGAAGTCGAAGCAGTGAATGAATCTTGTTAGTGATGAGAAGTCAAGCAAGAATAATGATTCGATCAAGAAAGGTGTGGACAACAAGTATTCTAGGAAGAAAGTTGAGACGAAAAAGGTGCAATGTTACAATTATCAAGGTTTTAGTCAATGTGCTGGAGACTGTTGAAGAAGGAAAGATGCAAGGGCGAAAGGTAGTGATGAAGCTCAATATGCACGATGTCATACATTGGGAGAATTGACTTTTTTTAGCATTTTATCGCAAATGTTGCGGATAGCAAGAGTCTCCACTGACTTTTCTTTTATCCAATACGAAAGGGTGAAAAGAACAAGAAAGACCTTTTAAGATTTTTGAGTTCGGGGGGTAAGTTATGAAAAGGGAAGGCGTTAGCACCATTTTCATCCGTAGTTATCTACGGGCTCTTAATCGATTAGCTCACTTTGAAAATTTTCTTTTTGTGTGTGTTTGAAAATATTTTTGAGAGTGTAGTGTGATGTGTTTTTGTTTTTATGAGCAAGCGATTAAAAGTATCTACCCACTCAAGGTTGTTCTTGTACTTTTCCTCCTCCTTTAGATAGTGTTATTTGTACCATTATTTAGTAGGAAGCCCTATCGTTGGATGTAAAGGGAGAAGTGTATGGTTATCGTACAGTCATCGAAGGTAACTTGTAAGGACGCTTTAGAAATTTTGTAAGGGACTAGATCATTTATTGAAAGGCAACTTTGAAGGGTCATTGAGGGACTATGATCTTTGATTTGAGGGACTTTGCTAAAGCGTCCCCACTTTTGAGGATTATGACTGTATGTTTTTTCGAAAGCAACAGAGGGAGGTTACCCTAGAGGTGCAAGTGTGCAAGTGTGTTGATTCAGTTATTTTATATTTCATTAGGATTTTCTAGTGTTTGATTATAATCTTGCCATACAATCCTATTAGCTCACAGGTATATATACATACAAGGCATACAAAGCATAAGTGCGAGAAAATAAAATGCGAGAAAGTAAAGACCTACATCTATTACATGGTTTCGAGATAATTACAATATTTAAAACTTTGCGGGAATTTAAACGCTAAACTATTACAAAAAAACTCATGCGACCTATACAATCGTTTCTAAGAAAATAAATGGCAAAAGTAAATAAAAATATTTGCCAAATTATTTTTTAAAGTCTTAACATATAAAAGATTAGAAATTAATTTTTTTTGTGCATTTTTTGGTTTGATTTGCATAATAAAATTTAAAAAAAAACTAATGCCTAATTTTAATTACAAATTAATTAATTTGATGACAAAAAATTTAATTCTAAATTAATTAAAATAACTAAAAAAAGACTAAACCTATTTTTTTAATTTTTTATAAGTTTTGTAATTTTTATTTGATTTTAGTTTAAGAAAAGAATTAATTAAAATAATTAAAATGAAAATTAATTAAAATAAAAAAGAATTGAAAAAGATGAAAATAAAAATACAGGGGATGTGACTCGGTTCATCAATGGCTAACCATGATTTAGACGTTATAAACTCCATGTAATGGTCGCGGCCTGTTCTAAACATCATCATAAACATAGACGGACACACAAGATTAGTTAACAATGCATAAAAGAGAAGTTTAGGATTTTGGAAAAGTTACCTAACTGGTGTTCTTGAGAGAGCATGTTCTGGGATGTCTCGAGCTTGTTGAAAGACTGGAAATGACTCCTTGGATCTTCAGGAGTGTAATGGAATGCTTGGAATTGCTTGGGAGAGGCTGAAAATAGGGTTTCACGCTTGCCCTAGTTCTTGATTTTTTTTGTGATTCTTGGAGCTTGCTTTTGAGGTAGAAATTTGTGGTCTTGTTCACTGATGTTGTGTGTATTTATAGAGGAATAAAATAGATCAAGACAAAAGAGGAAAAAACCAAGTATTCAATGCCTTGTCAAAACACAAAAAAAAATGTTTTCAAACATTCCATTTTGAGAAGATTATGTCCCAATCTTGCCTCCCACGGTTTTGGCAAGTTGAATATGTGTTCTTGGGCCTCAAATTTGATCCAAAACCAAGCCTACATGCCTTGGTCCATCATTTGTTATTTTATTTAACTTATTTTGTATTTAACTGAATAAAAATAAAAATATAAATAATAAAAAAAATCATGGTAAGGTAAATGAGTTTAGGAGTCTTATATAAGGTCATTAACATGTTTATACCTTAGAATATAGGTCCACTAGTCCAAAATTTCAAAATTGCTCAATTGAGGTTTCATGCATTTCTCAAATTTCTCAACTTGCATCCATAATATCTCATGAAATTCTTGTCATATTAAGGTGATCTTGGACTTTTTGGAAAGCTCGAGATGTCCTCTACAACTCTCATGTTGTTGACTTTTTCATTTGAAGTTTTTATCTTGATGTAAATTTCTTTGACAAAAGATGACTTTTTGTTGACTTTCAAAATGACTTGTAATGTCTTGGCTCATATCTCTGAAATGAAGCATTTTTTGGAATTGAGCTTAGAGAGACAAATTTGTAGAGAATTGAATTTCCTTCAAGATACGCTATGGTTGAGATTTTTCTGATGAAGCATGTGAAATTTATGCTTGGTCAAAGTTCAGTTGACTTCTCCTTAAGAAAACCCCAATTTAATGACTTTTGACTTTTGATGAATCTTGAGTTTTCTTGAGGAATCACGATCAACCCTTGATCAAATGATTAATGTAACCTCAAAATCTTGATGTTGACCAAAAATATTAAAGTTTGACTGTATGTTGACCGCAGTTAACTTTTTGTTCAATGCAATTGACTTTCACTCATCTGAGCAATTGGCTGAGTAAACTTGTGATGCAAGGCTTGAAACTTGACATGAGGATTCTTTGAAGTATATGAGGATCCATGAAACACATTTGAGGAATCAGAAACTCAATTTTCTTTGAGAGACACAAAACCCTAATTGTGGGACATTGCTTAGGAGAGATGCTTGTATGTTCAAACCCTTGAGTATTCGAGCAATTGAGAACCCTAAGAGCATGAGGAGGTGTCTTGAATCTATTGTATTTAAAAATGGGAGGGAAAATTTTGGGTTACAACAATTGCCCATGTTCAATCTTCTTAAACCTGAAGAGTTAGATTGGCATGTCCGCCATTCGTGATCTGAAGGTTGAAGAGGATTGAACACTTAAGGGCCCAGAAATTTGCACTCACATTTGCAGGAAGTGACACTGTTGGTTGATTATACTGCTTGAATGGGCTTAAAGATGCCATTTAGAGAGGTGATAGAATGTCATCAGAGAGGGGCTTACAGTTGTCGTCCAAAGTAACTATTGATTGGAGTATCAGAATGAGTCTACACCTGACTGTATTCGAAGGATGCCTTTCAGAAAGAAAATGCTCGCTAGAATTCAGTCTCTGGGGGGAATGCTTTCTAGAATAAACTTCTGAAGGAGATGCTTTTCAGAGTGAAGCCCTGAAGGAGATGCTTTTCAGAATAAACTTCTGAAGGAGATGCTTTTCAGAGTGAAGCCCTGAAGGAGATGCTTTTCAGAATAAACTTCTGAAGGAAATGCTTTCTAGAATTCAGTCTCTGGGGGGAATTCTTTTCAGAATAAACCTCTGGAGGAGAATGTATTTCAGAACGATGGCCCTGGAGGAGATGCTTTTCACAATAAACCTCTGAAGGAAATGCTTGCTAGAATTCAATCTCTGAGGGGAATGCTTTTCAGAATGAAGCCCTGAAGGAGATGCTTTTCAGAATAAACCTTTGAAGGAGATGCTCGTTAGAATTCAGTCTCTGAAGAAAATCATTTGGCCATGAAGATAGTCGCCTCGTCCTATTTCGGGAATTGATCTACAATCTATTTTTCATTGGTAAACCCGTCCTGTTTCGGGAATTCATATTGCCCGATCATATAGATAGTTTCCCCGTCCTGTTTCGGGAATTAATATGTGACCTGTTTTTTGTTGGTAAACCCGCCCTGTTTCGGGAATTCATACCGCCCAGTCATATAGATAGTTGCCCCGTCCTATTTTGAGAATTAATTTGTGACCGGTTTTTTGTTGGTAAACTCGTGATGTTTCGAGAATTCATACCACATGGTCATATAGATAGTTTCTCCGTCCTGTTTCGGGAATTAATCTACAACCTGTTTTTTGTTGGTAAACCCATCCTTTTTTGGGGAATTCATATCGCCTCATCATATAGATTGTTGCCCCGTCCTATTTCGGGAATTAATTTGTGCCCTGTTTTTTGTTGGTAAACCCGTCCTGTTTCAGGAATTCATATTGCTTGGTCATATAGATAGTTTCCTGTCCTGTTTCGGGAATTAATCTGCGACCTATTTTTTGTTGGTAAACTCTTCCTGTTTATGGAATTCATACTGCCTGGTCATATAGATAGTTGCTCCATCCTGTTTCGGGAATTAATCTACGACCTGTTCTTTGTTGGTAAACCTGTACTATTTTGGGAATTCATACCGCATGGTCATATAGATAGTTTCCCCGTCCTATTTCGAGAATTAATTTGCAACCTGTTTGAAAATTGCTGATGATATTCGCCTGTTTGCGAATATTACCTGAGAAGGCAAAATTATTTGTATGTAATGTCATGATACATGTAATGAATTGCGTAATTATGCTCTCAAAATAAATGAGAATGTTATATGTGTTTTGGTACGCATATGCTATACTTTATTGTGAAATGATATATGGACATAATATGTTATTGACGCGTATTGGTATCTCCTTGTAACAACCCTGGCTGGGGAAATTAAATCCCTGATGTTTCTGGGGATGAAGAGAGTGATTCTTCAACTTTTGTTGGGAATTTCTGCTTTCTGTCTGACGATGCTCCGCTAGAGATCTTCATCTTCTTATTGAGGATAGAGTCAATCAAGGAGATTCAATCGTTTTTTGTTCTCTTTGTTGAAGGAATGTACTCTGACTAGGGATAAAAGCGATAGATATCCCTCCAGTGTACTATATGTCCAGGTTTCAGATACCGTAATAACTCTTCTGGGGATAACAACTTTGATTAAACCCTACTGGAGAAGAGAATTTTGTTATGGATTTATGGTGTTGGAGTAGTAAACTCTGCTAGGGAATAGAATTCCTGTAAACTGTGTCGAGGAAAATAACTCTGATGGGGATTAGAATCTCATAGGCTGTGTTGAGGAAGTTTCTGCAAGATACTGGGGAAATGATCAAACCTCCTTATATGTTAGGGGACCTATTGGGGAAGATGATCATGCCAAGCTATTTATCAGGGATATGGAGGTGAACTGTTGGAAGATGCCCCAATTTTTGTCTAAGGGAATATTATACTTTCTGGGTGTGATCGGTGGGAACGAGAACTGACTGTTTTTGGAATGCTGGTTCGGGTTTGCGTTTGTTTTTGCAAAGTGTCGCAGTAAGCAAGAGTCGCCACCGTCTTTTATTTTATCCAACAAGGGAAAGGACAAAAGCACAGAAAAATTCCTTTTCGAGATGTTTCGCGGGTTCGGGAGGTAGATTATAGAAAGGGAAGGTGTTAGCACCCTTTCTATCAGTGGTTATCCACGGGCTCTTAGGTACTTGCTCACTATGTTTTCAAAAGGTTTGCTTTTCTTTGTGATTGTGGGTTTTGAAAAGAATTTTGTTTTTGAAGAAAGTGTAAGTGCGAAAAGTTTTTGTTTTGTTTTTAAAAGAGAGCAAGTACTTAAGAACCTCTACCTACTCAAAAAGGAATTTAATTGTGCAAATATCCTTTAGACAGTACTATCCTACTATTGAGGAGTAGGTAGCACCATCGTTGGAGTTTTCGGGTCAATTCGATTTTAGGGACGTGTGGTCACTAAAGCAACATTAGGACGCTTTAGTGGTAATCCTAATGTCTTAGATCATTTTTATCGAGGCGACCATTTCGAGGCAACTTATGATCTTGGGACAAAGGACGACCTCTAAAACATCCTATACTTAATGACCACGTTCGAGGCAACCAAGTGAGGTGTACCCTAAGAGTGGCATGTGCAAGTGTGTCAATTTTCAGTTATATTATCTTTGCATGTCATGGTGAGCTACTGTTGATTTTAAGTTAAGAGTTAATCTTGTCATGCAATCCTAGTTAGCATACATCTAAACCGTTAATATATGTACAGGAATTTAAAGTGCGGGAATTGTAAATCCTACGCTATTACAAGGCTTTCGGGGAGGGGGATTATTTACATGTCCAAAAATTGGGGAAATAAAAGCAGTAAAGGATCTTAGTTAAGCTATTACATCCTGTTGTACCCCAAAATTTGCCCTCCCATATCCTTCAAGATTTGCCAAGATCATGCTTCAAAATCTTCCAAGGGTTGCACAGTCCAATTGCCTTCTAATAGTCAAAAATTAGGGTTTTGGTGCTGGCAAAGAAGTTGAAGTTTCCAAGGGTCCAATCAAGTCCCACATGCCTATAAACATTGTCAAGCATCCATATGCCAAGTTTCAAGACTCACAGCATCAAATGGCACAGTCAAAAACCCTAATTGCTTCACAGTCAACTGCAGAGGCAAAATGGTCATTTGACAGTCAAAAGTCAAAAATTTTGGTCAACATCTTATTTTTAAGCCACAAACATCATTTGATCAATTCTTGATCATGATTCTCAAAGCATGGCTCAAAAAGTCTCAAGATGCAAAAGTTTCTATTTTTGGACAACTGAAAAAGTCAACTGCAAATTGACCAGGGCATAACTTCCACATGGTTTATCAGAAAAATTCCATCCAAAGCTCATTTTGAAGAGAATGGCATTTCCTACAACTCATATTCACACTTCAAGTCCAAGAAATGATCTCACAAAAAGTTATCCATTTCAACATTATAGGTCATTTTCAAAAGTCAACAAAAAGGCACTTTAAGTCAAAGACCATAACTTGAGATTGGTAAATCAAAATGACATGGGACCAAAGGAATTGGTTAGAGGACTTCAATACCTTTCCAAAATGTCCAAGAACATGATCAAAGCTTAAAAATTGAGCAAGATGTGCCTTGTGGAAGTTGGGGAATTTTTGGGAATTTTGAAAAGTCAATTTTGCTTCAAATGCCTCAAAAATGCTAATGGGCCTCAATTCCTTCCATGAATCATCACCCAAAAGCTATGCACGACCCATTAAGCTAAAAGGGAGTTATTTTCTTATTTTTAATTAATTAATTGAATTTTTAATCCTATTAATTCATTTAATTAAAACTAATTATGAGAAAAATACTAAATCATGTGTTTTGAATCTTTTTGTGCAGCATTTTCACTCTTTATGAATCAATATCTCGTGTATCAATCACCAAGGAAAGAATCTTCCATAATTGGCATAATTGGCATGAAAAAAAGATTGGAAAAGATTTGACAAAATCAAATATTTAAAACATTGATTCAAGGAATTTGGGCTTGGTTTTTCTAACCTAATTCCATCTACATACATATGCAAACATAACCCTAATGCCCTGGACACACAAGCTGCGCTCAGAACACAAGAACAAACTTGCACTTTTTCACAAAAATTTGAAAACTGAAAACCTATCTAGAGGACAGTTCAAGGCTGCAAAAGTATTCCAAAAGCTTGCTGACACCACCAGGAAACTATTCCAATCGAAACCAGCCTTCCATACTCAAGGAATTGGTATAACCGAGTCTTACTTTTCATCAAAATTTTCATGATCGTGTTTCACATTCCATGCATGATTTATGATTTTTAATGACTGATTTATACTAACATAAATGTCCTGAAGCCATTGGTGCCCTTTAATTGAATTAATACTGCATGTGTCAAAAGTTACCATGAATGCATATTAGGGTTTCAGAAACCTTGAAAGAGGGGTTCATTCATCTGGAAAAATTGGACAATAAAACCTATGCCAATGGAATCAGGACCTTAAAACGAATGGAACCCACACCTCGCGCCCTTTTTCTTTTTGACTATCACCTAATCGCTATTTTTGCAGGCTTGGTTTAGTGGGGGTTTAAAACCCCCGCTATTTACTTTTGTTTACAGGGAAAAGAGGGAGACGAAGCTTATGTGTCCAAGCGTGAATGGGTGGTTCAAATCTTGGCGCGCGAATTTTTGATTAACACCACTAACGAACGCTTTTGCACATTATATTTCTTAGTTATCCAAATAACAGATACGCGTGTTGGTTCAGTTGGAAATTGAAGTGGCATGCAGGTATTGGGACCTGGGTTCGATTCCCAGGTCCCCTTGCATATTTCATGATTTTTTCTATAACATACTTCTATGCAGTGCAAGTCCCCAGGGCTCATCATACATCCTCAAGCGCTTGTTTGCCACGTAATCTGATTAATCAATCCAATGGTCACAAAAGCAGTCCACCATGCACGTTGGTCAACTGATGCACACACAACCACAGAAAGTCCAAAAGGGCCAGATTTCCAATGGGCCTAATTGCTTCAACAAACCTCCCAGATTGGGTCAGACACCCCATGGTTTGCATTATATTTCTTAATTTCTTTTTCTTTTCTTCTTTTTATTTTAATTGCTTTTTTTGTTTTATTTAATTCACAAATTTAATTTTCATAATAAAATAAAAAACTAAAAAATTCAAAAACTAAAAAATATGTTTATTTAATATTTAACTCATTAATATTTTTTTGTAAATATATTTTTAATAATCAATTTAGTAATTTAGGTTTTAACATTTCAATGTTTTTCTTAAATAAACTAAAAATATAGAAATTAGGTTTTTTAGCATTTTTATTCTTTTTCTCAATAAATAAATTTTTCTTATTATTATTATTAACTATTAATTATTTTGTAAATCCCCATGTAATTAAATAATTAGTATAAATTAGGTTAAAACTTAATCTTTTTTCTTTAATAATTAAAAAATGTCTAGAATTAGGTTTTCTTTTAATTAATTCTCTTTATTTCCATTAAATGCAAAAAAACATAAAAAATAACTTCTTTTCTTTATTGAATAATTAATTAATTTTTTAATTTCTTTAAAGGGTCCAACGCCCTCGAACTTTCGATTCCAATTTCTTTGCGCGCGTTTATTCTTATGTTTCTTTTAAATATTATAATTGCTCAAAGCCTTGTAATAGTTATTAGGGACTTTATTTATTTTCCGCATTTTATTAAAAAACGGGTCTTTGTTAATTTGGCGATGTACAGACCCGCGCCTTGTAATAGCGTAGGACTTTTATTTTTCCGCACTTTAATTTCCGCACTTTTAAACTGCTAACTTGCATGAAAGAATGAATGACTAATTAAAAACAATACGTAGATCACCATGATACATGTACAAGATAAATGCTAAACTGAAAATAACACACAAATTCACACACCACTCTTAGGGTACGCCTCACTGTTGCCTTGCCTTCGAAACGTGGTCGTCGAGTATAGGACGTTTTAGTAAGTCCTTATGTCCATGACATGATCCAGTTGCCTCGAAACGGTTGCCTCGGAATTAAAAAGGATCAATGGCATAAGGGTAGCTTCTAAGGTGTCCTACTGTTGCTCTGGTGACCACACTGTCCCTACAAACGAATTGACCCGAACACCTCCAACGGTGGTGCTACCTACCTCTCAATGGTGGGATGGAACTACCTTAAGGACATTTACACAGCCTAATTCCTTAGGGTAGGTAGATGACTCGTAGATACTTGCTCTAATTCAAAACAAATCAAAAAACTCTTTTCACACCGACACTTTCAAAAAGCTTTCAAAACAATTTTTCAAACACTCTTGAGGACTGATACAAGAGTCGATCTGAAACTTTCAAAGAAACTTTTTCAAACCCACGCACTTTTGAAAAGCAAACAAACATTTTGAAAACACAATGAGCAAGTATCTAAGAGCCCATGGATAACCATGGATAGAAAGGGTGCTAACACCTTCCCTTTCTATAAATCTACCTCCCGAACCGAGAGATAATCTCAAAAGGAATTTTGTTGTGCTTTTGTCTTGTCCATGTTGGAGAAAATAAAAGACGGTGGCGAATCTTGCTTCCGCGACATTTCGCGAAACCAGCGTTAAACAGTCAATTCCAGATCCACCGATCACACATCCCAGTAAGCAGTTACAATAAACGCGCGTGAATCTGAAAATAAACTCTAAAAATTCTAAGAATAAAATCTTTTTGTTGTTTTATTTTATTTTGGGAAAATGATCTAAATCTACTTAATTTTAGTTTTTTTGGAAAAATGTTAAAATAATTAAAAGATTAATTAACAAAGTTAATTTAATAGAAAAAGAACTATCCTAATGTTTTTGTGGTTTTCTTATTTTAATGTTAATTAAAAAGAAAAGAAAAAGTCAATGAAAGCAAAAAATAAAATAAGAGGAATCCTTCGATCCAAGTAAAAAGGAGTTTCGACCCAGGGAGTGGCATGGAAGCTTCGATCTAGAGGGGGTCATGGTCTTTTCGATTGGGCCAAACAGCAAGGCGTGAGTAGCCTTCGATCCAGGGAAGAGGATTGTCTTTTGATCATGGAGGTCATGGTTTTCGATCCAGGAATGAGATGCCTCCTTCGATCCAGCATGCTCATGGGTTTGATCCAGAGAAGGTGCTCTCCTTCGATCTGGGGTGTTATACCTGTAAAAGCATGTTAGCGAAATAAAACGCAGGGCCTGGGTATTGAACCCCAGGCCCTTCGATCCTGCGCTTGCTGGGTCTCTTCAGGCTATGTCTGCAGCAAGTATTAGCAAACGAAAAACATGACCTGGGTGCCAAACCCAGGCCTTTTGATCCTGTCTAGGATGGAAAATCGAAAGTAACAACGAGTAATGATATGTTATGCGAAAAACAAGGTTGGATAATTTACCCTTTCTTACCAACAGATTGGACTTTCGATTTGGGCGCTTCCTGGATGTAGGCACCTTCGATCTGGGCTTCTGGGCTTGGCTACTTATGAAAATGCTGATGACTTTTGGGCAGCGTAACTCCAATATCTTTTGTTCTCCTGTTGTATGATTTTCGTTGTGTATTCTCCTGCAGAGTTTTTGTGTGTGTTGTATATTTTCGTGTGTATATTTTTTGTGTTGATAATGTATGCTGGCCTCTGTATTTATAGGGGTGTGAGGGTGCAGTAATGGCAAGGGACAACCATTAAAACAGGCCTTTAACGCTCTGGACAAAAATCAAACACATTAAATTATTTCCTCTTTTGAAACATTTGTGTCCCTTGAATGAACCTGGACGCTTGGATTTCGAATGCTTTTAGGCCATGCTCTTCGATTAGTCCTGATTTGCCTCTTTCGAATGGACTCCCTGCGTACCCTTCGAATGGACCTGGCCCAAATATCAATCGAAGGATTCCAATCGAAAGGCTCTGCTAACAGGCCAATCAAAAGGTGTTGTTCATGCCAATCGAAGGACATGGTTGACATGCCTGTCGAAATTGCCTTGACATAATTCCAATCGAATGCTTGTCCATAATGCCAATCGAAAGACTCCTTCAGAATTCCAATCGAAGGGTCTTTCAGGATGCCAATCGAAATGCTTGTCCAGAATGCCAATCGAAGTGTCTTTCAGGATGCCAATCGAAATACTTATCCAGAATGTCAATCGAAGTGTCTTTCAGGATTCCAATCGAAAGGTACTTGTCCAGAATGTCAATCGAAGTGTCTTTCAGGATGCCAATCGAAAGGTACTTAAAGTACCACTCAAAAATCTTCTTTTTCCTTAGGCAAGAGTTTGTGATCAACCAGGCAGGGGGAAGACTTTGGAAAACATGAGAGGGAAAATTTTGGGGTGCAACAGTTGCCCCTGTTCAATTTTTTTAAACCTGAGGATATAGATTGGCTTTCTAGCCTTTCACGATCCGAAGGTGGAATATAATTGAACACTAGAGTGCCCAGAATTTTGCACTCGCATGGTGTAGTATCAGCATTGTGACGTCGGGAATGGGCTTACAGATTCCATTTGGAGATTGTTGGTAGGAGGATGGGCTTATGGATGCCATCTGGAGGTTGTTGGTAGGAGGATGGGCTTATGGATGCCATCTGAAGGTTGTTGGTAGGAGGATGGGCTTATATATGCCATATGCAGGAGTGTCGATCGCATAAGAGATTCCTTAGCGAGAACTTGCATAACTGTTGTTGTAGAAGATTCCACTGGGGAAGTCTAACTTTGTTTCAGATTTAGTAACTGACTCGTGCTCACCGGGAATATATCGTTGAGGTTATAGTACTCATCTTGTCTGGTTCCAAGTATTAATCTTCAATCTCTTTGTGTAGATAGTTTTCCTGGCTTGTTACAGGTATTAATCTCTGACCTGAGAAAGAAAGGTCTTCCTGGCTTGTTACAGGTATTAATCTTCAATCTCATCATGTAGATAGTTTTCCTAGATGGTTTCAGGTATTAATCTACAATCATTCGTCCACAAATAGTTTTCCTGGCTTGCTACAGGTATTAAACTGGGACTTGAAAAGGTTTTGGAACATCTTCAACTGGATCGGCATCAGAAAAATCTTTAGGAATCGATTTAACTGGACCAGAGAAGGCCTTTGACTGGATCGGCGTCAGAAAAATCTTTAGAAATCGATTTAACTGGACCAGACAAGGTCTTGGAATATCTTCAACTGGATCGGCATCAGAAAAATCTTTAGGAATCGATTTAACTGGACCAGAGAAGGCCTTTGACTGGATCGGCATCAAAAAAATCTTTAGGAATCGATTTGACTGGACCAGACAAGGTCTTGGAATCTTCAACTGGATCTGCATCAAGAAAATATTTAGGAATCGATTTAACCAGACCAGAGAAGGCCTTTGACTGGATCGGCATCAGAAAAATCTTTAGGAATCGATTTAACTGGACTAGGAAAGGTCTTGGAATCTTCAACTGGATCTGCATCAGGAAAATATTTAGGAATCGATTTAACCGGACCAGAGAAGGCCTTTGACTGGATCGGCATCAGAAAAATCTTTAGGAATCGATTTAACTGGACCAGGCAAGGTCTTGGAATCTTCAACTGGATCTGCATCAGGAAAATCTTTAGGAATCGATTTAACTGGACCAGAGAAGGCCTTTGACTGGATCGGCATCAGAAAAATCTTTAGGAATCGATTTAACTGGACCAGGCAAGGTCTTGGAATCTTCAACTGGATCTGCATCAGGAAAATCTTTAGGAATCGATTTAACTGGACCACAGAAGGCCTTTGACTGGATCGGCATCAGAAAAATCTTTAGGAATCGATTTAACTGGACCAGACAAGGTCTTAGAATCTTCAACTGGATCTGCATCAGGAAAATCTTTAGGAATCAATTTAACTGGACCAGAGAAGGCCTTTGACTGGATCGGCATCAGAAAAATCTTTAGGAATCGATTTAACTGGACCAGGCAAGGTCTTGGAATCTTCAACTGGATCTGCATCAGGAAAATCTGTAGGAATCAATTTAACTGGACCAGAGAAGGCCTTTGACTGGATCGGCATCAGAAAAATCTTTAGGAATCGATTTAACTGGACCAGGCAAGGTCTTGGAATCTTCAACTGGATCTGCATCAGGAAAATCTTTAGGAATCGATTTAACTGGACCAGAGAAGGCCTTTGACTGGATCGACATCAGAAAAATCTTTAGGAATCGATTTAACTGGACCAGGCAAGGTCTTGGAATCTTCAACTGGATCTGCATCAGGAAAATCTTTAGGAATCGATTTAACTAGACCAGAGAAGGCGTTTGACTGGATCGGCATCAGAAAAATCTTTAGGAATCGATTTAACTGGACCAGGCAAGGTCTTGGAATTTTCAACTGGATCTTTCCTGAAAGGTAAAGGTCAGTCATATGTAATGCATGATATCAATCAAGCAATGATGTTCTCAACATAAATGAGATGGTATGATGTGTATATGCATGTATCATGATGTATGGAAGTGTGATGTTTTATCTGGGGAAAATTAATCCCGGATAGCTTGCTGGAGAATACAGTTGAATTCTTTGTTTCCGCTGGGGATGACGAACGAAGATGATTGCAAGGATAAAACTGTTAGGAGAAAAGAACTCCGGTCGGGGATAAACAGGATGAAGAGATTACTCCGAGGGGAAATACTCTGTGGGGAAGAGATACTTTGCGGAGATTTTAACGATGAACTCCGCTGGGGAAGATATACTCTGCTGAGGATTTTAACGATAAACTCCGTTGGGGATTCCGTTGATAAGCTTTGTTGGGGATTTTGATGATAAACTCTGCTGGGGATGGATTACCGTTGCTGGTGATATTGAATCTGTTGAGGATAGAAGTCCTGCTTGGGGAAAGAAAGAACATCGCTAGGGATGATCTTTCAGTTAGAACTTGGACATGATAACCTTCTGAAATTGGCTGGGGAGACTTATTTGTGCTTCGCAGGGGATAAGCTTCCAGAATCTACTGGGGAAGATGATTCAACTCCATTGGGGAAACTTTTTTTTAGACTGCGCTGGGGAAATGGCTCCACTAGGGGTATCTTGTATTCCTCCGGGAAACATTCTTATACTCTGTTGAGGAATATTAAGACTGTCGGGGATACTCTTACGCTTGCTGGAGAATATCCTTATACTCCGCTAGGGAATATTAAGATCTTCTGGGGATACCAAACCTTTTCGGGGCTGACGGTAGACTAACTCTGCTTGGGGAGAGTATTACTGATTTGTACATAGCTGCAAGTCTCAGCTGAGAGAGTTATCATTACTGTTTTACTCTGCGGGGAGTGATAGTATCTTAGCCATATTCTTCAGCTGAATATACCTTGGTACCTGGTGGACAAAGCAATTTGTACATTTCGGACAATTCTTATTTGCCCCTGTTTTTGCGGGACAAGGTGCCTGCGGCGGCCCTGTGGATCTGGTATTATCCCCACCTATGAGGTGCTTGGTAATTTCCGATTGAAGTGACAAATCTTCTTCTGGTAGGCAAGTGACGAGATGACGGGACATAGTCGTACGCTTTGATCCCTAATTTTTGCCTGGACCGCCCTTTTGGGTTTTCAGTCCATCGGGATACCCTTTTTTGCCCAAGCCGCCTTTTCAGGTTTTCGACTTGCCGGGTGTACAAATTTTCATTTTCATCCCTTATTTTTGCCCGAACCCTTTTGGTTCGCCGGGAAGCCCTTATTTTTGCATAGGCCAGTCAACCTAGCGGGTCTTTGATTATGCGTAGTACTTTTTTGACTATGTCCACGCTCTCAGAGTGTAGGGTGGTGTCACTGCCAGTAGTGTCGTGTTGCCATACTACCAGAAGATGTTTGATCATGCAAGATTCGTTGTTGGAATTCATGTCCCATGCCCCAAGTGACGGAGATGGAGACTTGCCCCTGGTTACTCTGCACTTCTTCAGAGATTTCCTGGAATCTTGACTGGACTGCCCCAGGTGTGCTAGATAGTGACATGTTATGCCCCCTTGTTTATAGGAGATTTGCCAATGGAAGCGTCATCCTTTTTGAAGTGATTTTGTTCACTGAGAGGGCCTTCGTTCATCGGATATTTGTTGTGTGAATTTCTCCGCTGTCAAATAAATAGCCAAATGCAAACAGTGATATTCAGATAATGCAAAGTTAATGCTTGTCTCGAAGTTTTTGAAAAATGCATTTTTTAGCAGAAAACTCTTTATAAGACAAATTCAACACAAGATTTAGGGCAAAGCCTTACAGGAGTCAGGATACCTTTTGTAACAGTATGCTTTCGCACTAACCCATGCTTCAGTTAGGACTTTTGAAGGGTTGTAACGTGGCTTGGTTCACGGTTTAAGAAACAAAGGATAAAGGCTCAAAGTATATTTGTACCCACCCGCTCTTCGTGATGTTCTTCAATCCTAAACTCAGTTAATTGTGCATTTGAACTCCAAATGAGTCTGGAACGACGTTTTTGGTGTTAGTTCACACAAGTTGGGTTTTTGAAGGCAGTCATCATTTTTTGCAACATTTTTCATGTTGTCGAGGATTTGTAATGACCTCGTTCTTTTGATTTGTTATCCCTAATTTTTGCCTGACTGTTCCTGTTTTCGAGATTACAGTCAGCGGGATGTCCTGACTTTCTTAAACCTCCTTTATAGGTTTTGGCTCAGTGGGCTTTTTTTTGAGAGATTGACTGCCTATGAGATAAGGAACCACCACTGTCTTTTGATTCCAGAGGAATGCTTTTGATATCGTTCGTTGTATTATGAACTGAGAGTTTTGCGACTTCAATGCATATCTTTTGAATTAACTGAGAGACTACCCTGCCCTAGGTTTAAATCAAAGGTTTCAATTTGTTTAAAAACAAAAAACTCCTACTTCTTTGGCTCGAAGGGGTTGACTAGGGATTATCTTCCTTATAACTCCAGTGTTTAGGATTTGAAAGAAATGCCTATACATCGTTAGCAAGGTCTGTCCAAAAGCATATTGTATGAGATTATGGCATTGTTTCGTCATCCTCCCTCTAAAGGCTTGTAACTTTTAGCAAGAGTTGAATGTCATAAAGTGAGTAAAAAGCATAGTTTAAATGTAATTAAAGGATGAATTCAAGACAAACATATGCAATGCATTAGTGAAACAGAGTTTGACATTAATAGATAAATGTTTGAATAGCAAAGAGATTACAACTTGAAAATTCAAATGAACAAAAGTCTTCTCGTCTCAGTACTGATCACTTCAAATGGTGAACCTTGGAGGGATGGTAGAAAAACTCAACATGACCATCTTGTGTGAATTCCAATGCTCCTTCATCAATCAGGTTTTGAATTTTGTACCTCAACTTCCAACAGTCGTCAGTATCGTGCCCCGGACTGTTAGAATGGTACGCGCACCTTGCATCAGGATTGTAGTTGGGTGAAGAAGTCTTACGATTCGGATGAGGTCCTACTAACGTCACCAGATTCAGTCTCAACAGATTTTGCAAAGCTTGGGACAACGGCATGTTGAGCTTGGTAAACGGCCTCTGGTCAACCCGTTGCTTTTGGTGAGGTTGTTGTTGGACCCTTGAGGTAGTAGCAACTTGGAGAGGTCCATTCTTTACCAAGCCAAACCCTTATCTTCTTGGAGGCTGATCAATGACTTGACCACCAGCCTTGACCATTTGCTTCATGTTGTTGTATCTGTCTTGATGAAGCTGGTTGATCATGGTTCTCAGCTCTTCTTGTTCCCGAGCTAAGCCTTGGATAAGAGCCATCTGCCCCAGCATCTGGGTTCTCAATGCATCTACCTCAGCTTGCAGATGTTTCAGCCATTCGTCCCTATTGTCTTCAGGACTTTTCTTGACCAAGTTCCCCATGAGGAGTGTTCTCAACTCTTCCTGCCCCTTGGATAGGTTTAGGAATATTTCCCTGAACTGAGTCTCTTGAGTATGAAGATCCTGGTTGTCTTGTGGGAAAGCCATTGCTGAAATAAACAGCGAGAACATGAGAGACCTGTATTGGGAGACCTGTTATGCAATGATATGTATGATATATGTATGCAATGTTTTCAAGGATCTCGCGGGGTAAACAAGAAACTTGTTAGAATTTGCATCTGGTAGCTTGATTGAAGGAACTTCATGTTGCTGAGAGTCCTTCTTTAAGAGTCAAGCTCACCATATCGAGTGGGTCATCGCCCCTGACTCAAATTGTCGTGCTTGGATTTCTAGACAACCTTGGCTAGAGGAAAATAAATCCCCTTTGCCCCTTGCTAGCCATTTGATTTACCATAACCTGCATCATAGACCCTTGAGATCCTTGAAATGGTTAAAGAAATGTTAAGGCATGATGTTATGATGTGTATGCTATGCGTTTAAGCAAAAGTGTGAAGTGGTGTAAGTAAACCCTGCAATAAATCCAAGTTATTGGATAAGGACTGTAAAAAAAACCTGCAAGGAACTTCTGTTGTCAGATAACAAGACTGTGCAAGTAGTTCAAGTTTGAAGGCACACAAGTCACACATATAGCCTTAAGTTTAGGCTGGCATGGAGTTTTAGGCATTACCCTCTTTCAGTTTCAGTTGGTTAAGACCTGTCCTAAAAAATAGTAACCGGGTTCTAGAGGATCTTGATATCACTGACTACCCTTAATCGGTCATAATTCCAGCTTAGAAACCTTTTCTTGCGGCCGAAACCATCGCGAGAGTTTAGTCTCAATGAGTGTAGCATACTGCTACTGTTCTATGGCCAAGTTGGTCAATTTAAGGTTCTAAGGTCAGTTGGTGCTTAATGACTCCTCAGAAGACCCATATTCTCCTCGTTTCAACACAAGGGATATCGGTACAGACCAAGGTGCCAAACCAACGTAGCTACTGCTTCATCCGTGTCGGTCTACGCCAGACAGATCCCTCACAGTTTATTGCTACTTACCTAAAAAGGGTACCCCCATATCCGGGTTAGGATCTATAGAACTCCGATACAAGCCCACAAAATTAAAAGCATACAAAGCAATACAATTGAAAACACAAGTGATCTAATCCTAAGGTATACCTCACTTATAATATGTCCCCAGCAGAGTCGCCAGTTCTGTGATCGGTGGGAACGAGAACTGACTATTTTTGGAATGCTGGTTCGCGTTTGCGTTTGTTTTCGCAAAGTGTCACGGTAAGCAAGAGTCGCCACCGTCTTTTATTTTATCCAACAAGGGAAAGGACAAAAGCACAGAAAAATTCCTTTTCGAGATGTTTCTCGGGTTCGGGAGGTAGATTATAGAAAGGGAAGGTGTTAGCACCCTTTCTATCCGTGGTTATCCACGGGCTCTTAGGTACTTGCTCACTATGTTTTCAAAAGGTTTGCTTTTCTTTGTGATTGTGGGTTTTGAAAAGAATTTTGTTTTTGAAGAAAGTGTAAGTGCGAAAAGTTTTTGTTTTGTTTTTAAAAGAGAGCAAGTACTTAAGAACCTCTACCTACTCAAAAAGGAATTTAATTGTGCAAATGTCCTTTAGACAGTACTATCCTACTATTGAGGAGTAGGTAGCACCGTCGTTGGAGTTTTCGGGTCAATTCGATTTTAGGGACGTGTGGTCACTAAAGCAACATTAGGACGCTTTAATGGTAATCCTGATGTCTTAGATCATTTTTATCGAGGCGACCATTTCGAGGCAACTTATGATCTTGGGACAAAGGAAGACCTCTAAAACATCCTATACTTAATGACCATGTTCGAGGCAACCAAGTGAGGTGTACCCTAAGAGTGGCATGTGCAAGTGTGTCAATTTTCAGTTATATTATCTTTGCATGTCATGGTGAGCTACTGTTGATTTTAAGTTAAGAGTTAATCTTGTCATGCAATCCTAGTTAGCATACATCTAAACCGTTAATATATGTACAGGAATTTAAAGTGCGGGAATTGTAAATCCTACGCTATTACAAGGCTTTCGGGGAGGGGGATTATTTACATGTCCAAAAATTGGGGAAATAAAAGCAGTAAAGGGTCTTAGTTAAGCTATTACATCCCAGTAAGCAGTTACAATAAACGCGCGTGAATCTGAAAATAAACTCTAAAAATTCTAAGAATAAAATCTTTTTGTTGTTTTATTTTATTTTGGGAAAATGATCTAAATCTACTTAATTTTAGTTTTTTTGGAAAAATGTTAAAATAATTAAAAGATTAATTAACAAAGTTAATTTAATAGAAAAAGAACTATCCTAATGTTTTTGTGGTTTTCTTATTTTAATGTTAATTAAAAAGAAGAAAAAAAAGAAGTCAATGAAAGCAAAAAATAAAATAAGGGGAATCCTTTGATCCAGGTAAAAAGGAGTTTCGACCCAGGGAGTGGCATGGAAGCTTCGATCCAGAGGGGGTCATGGTCCTTTCGATTGGGCCAAACAGCAAGGCGTGAGTAGCCTTCGATCCAGGGAAGAGGATTGTCTTTTGATCATGGAGGTCATGGTTTTCGATCCAGGAATGAGATACCTCCTTCGATCCAGCATGCTCATGGGTTCGATCTAGAGAAGGTGCTCTCCTTCGATCTGGGGTGTTATACCTGCAAAAGCATGTTAGCGAAATAAAACACAGGGCCTGGGTATTGAACCCCAGGCCCTTCGATCCTGCGCTTGCTGGGTCTCTTCAGGCTATGTCTGCAGCAAGTATTAGCAAACGAAAAACATGACCTGGGTGCCAAACCCAGGCCTTTTGATCCTGTCTAGGATGGCAAATCGAAAGTAACAACGAGTAATGATATGTTATGCAAAAAACAAGGTTGGATAATTTACCCTTTCTTACCAACAGATTGGACTTTCGATTTGGGCGCTTCCTGGATGTAAGAACCTTCGATCTGGGCTTCTGGGCTTGGCTACTTATGAAAATGCTAATGACTTTTGGGCAGCGTAACTCCAATGTCTTTTGTTCTCCTGTTGTGTGATTTTCGTTGTGTATTCTCCTGCATAGTTTTTGTGTGTGTTGTATATTTTCGTGTGTATATTTTCTGTGTTGGTAATGTATGTTGGCCTCTGTATTTATAGGGGTGTGAGGGTGCAGTAATGGCAAGGGACAACCATTAAAATAGGCCTTTAACGCTCTGGACAAAAATCAAACACATTAAATTATTTCCTCTTTTGAAACATTCGTGTCCCTTGAATGAACCTGGACGCTTGGATTTCGAATGCTTTCAGGCCATGCTCTTCGATTAGTCCTGATTTTCCTCTTTCGAATGGACTCCCTGCGTACCCTTCGATTGGGCCTGGCCCAAATATCAATCGAAGGATTCCAATCGAAAGGCTCTGCTAACAGGCCAATCAAAAGGTGTTGTTCATGCCAATCGAAGGACATGGTTGACATGCCTGTCGAAATTGCCTTGACATAATTCCAATCGAATGCTTGTCCATAATGCCAATCGAAAGACTCCTTCAGAATGCCAATCGAATGGTCTTTCAGGATGCCAATCGAAATGCTTGTCCAGAATGTCAATCGAAGTGTCTTTCAGGATGCCAATCGAAATACTTGTCCAGAATGTCAATCGAAGTGTCTTTCAGGATGCCAATCGAAAGGTACTTGTCCAGAATGTCAATCGAAGTGTCTTTCAGGATGCCAATCGAAAGGTACTTAAAGTACCACTCAAAAATCTTCTTTTTCCTTAGGCAAGAGTTTGTGATCAACCAGGCAGGGGGAAGACTTTGGAAAACATGAGAGGGCAAATTTTGGGGTGCAACACTGGGGAATATATCTCTATTGGGGATAAGCTTGTGAATGTAGCTCTGTAGAGATAGTTCCATGGAGATTTCTCTGTGGGGATTTGTGGATGACTTGAACATTATCCTAACTCCTAGAGTCTTTAGTAAATATTTGATCAGAGTGACAAATCTTCTACTGATAAACAAGTGATGAGATAACGGGACATAGTCGTACACTTTAATCCCTAAGTTTTTCCTGGACTGTCTTTTCAGATTTTCAATCCACTAGGATACCCTTTTTTGCCCAATCCGCCTTCTCAGGTTTTTGATTTGCCAGGTGTACAATTTTATTTGTATGTCCCTAATTTTTTTCCCGGACCCTTTTGGTTCGTCGGGATGCCGTTATTTTCTCCTAGGCCAATCAACCTATCGGGTCTTTTTTTCATGCGTAATATTTTTTACTATGTCTGTGTTCACAGGGTGCGGGGAATTTTCATTATCCATGGTAGTAAGTGTTGTAGCACTGCTCGAAAATATTATCTTGATCATACGTGGCCCTTCGTTTGCAGGAGTCCATTTTCCCTTGGGATTATTCTTGTGCACCTTATGTTTGAAGTTATTGGTCAACCATTGATTACCAGGTTTCTGATAGTCTTGACCTTCCTCAGTATTTTTCTAAGAACTGTCATGGAAGAATGACACCATTTGATACTGTTGACATGGACAAGCAATTTGGTGATACCGAAGATTCAATTTTCATAGTGGCTTTTGCTGAAACTCGTGATCAATGTAACATGCCCCAAGTGATTCAGATGGAGATCTGCCCCTGGCTATTCAACACTTTTGAGAGATTCTTTGAATCTTGACTTGACTGCCACAGATGAGTTGGACAATAACATATCATGCCCCCTTGATTTATAACCAATTGTGTCCATGAAAGGCCTGTTACTGGAAGTGTCTTTCTCTTTGACCCATCCACTGAAGTAATTTTGTCCATTGCGAGGATTTTCATTCATTGAATATTCGTCATGCGAATTTCTATGCTGTCAAACACTTAGTCATACGCAAACAGTGGAATTAAAATGCAAAGCTTATGTCTGTATTGAAGTTTAAAAAATGAATTTTTTAGTAAAAATTTTTTTGTAAGAATGTGATATTAACTCAGGATTTATAGTAAGCCTTATAGGAGTCAGGATACCTTTTTGTAACAGTATGTTTTCAAACTAACCCATGCTTCAGTTAGGACTTTGAAGGGTTATAACATGGCCTGGTTCACGTTTTAAGAAACAAAGGATAAAGGCTCAAAGTTTATTTGTACTCAACCCATTCTCCATGATGTCCTTCAGTCCTATACTCAGTTTATTATGCATTTAGGTTCCAATAGAGTTTGGAATTATAGCACTGAAACTTGGTGATGGTTCAGAAACCAAAAGTTTATTTGAGAAGGCAGTCATTTTTTCTTGTAACATCTTTCTTTTGTTGAGGATTTGTAGCGACCTTTTTTTGACTTTATTATCCCTAACTTTTTCCTGAACTATTTTGTTTGAGATTACAGTCAGCGGGATGCCCCAATTTTTTCCTAAGTCTTTTTCATAGGTTTCGACTTAGCGGGCTTTTCTTTTGAAAGATAATGACTGCCTGGCTTAATGATTACAAGGAACCATTACCGACTTTTGATTTGGAAGGATGTATTTGATACTACATGTTGTGTATGAAGTAAAAGCTTGTGATTGAATGCATAATTGAATTAACTGAGAAACTACCCTGCCCCAGGTTATGATTAATGGTATCAATTTGCGTGAAAAAGAAAACTCCTACTTCTTATGCTCAAAGGGGTTGACTAGGGATTAACTTGCTTATATCTCTACTGTTTAGGAATTGAAGCAATGCTTGTACATTGTCAGCAAGATCTGTTCAAAAGCATACTGTATGAGATTATGGTATCATTTTCGTCATCCTCCCTCTAAAGGTCTATTTCTTTAACGAGAGTTGAATATCACAAAAAGGAAGTAAGAAACACATATTAAATATAGTGAAAACGAATGTATTAATTTAAGACAAACATATGCAATGCATTAATGTGAAAACCCAAAGTTTGACATAAAGATAAGTGTTTGAACAACTAAAGAAATTATAAATAAAAATTCAAATGATTTTGAAGCTTCTCCGCCTGAACTTGTCACTTCAGAATGGTGTGCCTTGAAATTTTGATATTTGAGGGATGATAGAAAAACTCAATCTGACCATCTTGTGTGAATTCTAAAACTCCTTCATCAATCAGGTCCTGAATCTTATATTTCAACGTCCAACAACTTTTAGTGTCATATCCAGGACTGTTGGAGTGATATACACACCTTGCATTACGATTGTAGCTAGGAGCAGAAGTATTGGGATTCCGAGGAGGATCCTTCAATTTGACCAAATTCATCTTCAACATGTGTTGCAGAGCTTGCGACATCGGCATGTTGATTTTGGTAAATTGTCTTTTGGGTGTATCCTGCTTACACTTATTGCCATGTTGTTGTTAGCGATGTCGTTGTTGAGCTGGCGATGTAATAACAAATTGGAAATGCCCTTTTCCATTAACCGAAGGATTATCAATGTTAGCTTGTCTCCTTCCTTCTCTTATTCCCCTCATAGTTGCAACCAAGTCAGTTTCATGTCTCATTAGAGGCTGGTTAATGATCAAATCCCTAACTCTAGAAGTTCGTCTTATACGATCATATCCGTTCTGATGAGGATTCTCAACTCTTCTTGTCCCCAAGCTAAATTTTGGATAAGAGTCATCTCACCAATCATCTGGATTCTCATCTCAGCATGCAGTTATTCCAACTGGTCATCCTTGTTGTCTTCAGGATTCTTCTGGGTCGTGTTCTCAGATAGAAGTGCTTTCAATTCCTCTCACCCCTTGTATAGGCTTAGAACCAATTCTTGAAAGTAAGCATTTTGAGACTGGAGATCCTTCCCTGTTTGTTCGAGAGCAATTTCTGCTGAAATAAACAGCAAGAAGATGAGAAAAATGTCTTGAAAACACCTGTTATGTAATGATATGCATGACATGTAGATGCATATGTAATGTTTTCAAGGATCTTATGTGATTTAATATTTTAGAAAAAGAATCTGGTTGCAGCTTTGTCTTTGAAGAACTTTGAGTTTTCATCTTTGGACTTCCTTCTATAAGAATCAAGCTCACCATATCAAGTGGGTCCTAGCCCCTGACTCAAGAAAATTCACTTTGATATTAACAACATCTAGCTAGAGGAAAATAAATCCGCTTGCCCCTTGATAGAAATTTGGCTTATAACAATCCTGAAAATATTGCACCATAAATCCCTAAGATCCTTGAAATGGTTAGTAACAGTGCTATGTTATGAGATGACATGATGTGTATGCCATGCACTCAGCAAAAAGCATAAGGTGTTGAGAACAAATGAGTTTATACAAACAAATCCTTCAAGGAATTCAAGTTGTTAGATAGTGAATACCAACAAGTCACACAAGTAGCCTCAGGTTTAAAGGCTTGCATGAGGTCCATAGGTAAGTACCCTTTTCTATTAGAGTTAAGTTGGCTCAACCTGTCCTAAAATAGTAATTGGGTTCTAGGGATCTCAATATCACTGATTTTTCTCATAGGTTTTGTTTAGCACGGAAACTGACTTGCCACCAAAAAAAACCCGAGATTCGAATCTCAATGAGCGTAGCATCGAGTATCAACCAACTTTGGACTGCACTAAAGTCGGCTATCTCACTACCTTCTAATGGCTAAGATGGGTCAATTAAGGTTCTAAAAGTCAATTAGTGCTTATAACACCTCACGGAAGCCCAATGTTATCCTCAGTTGACTCAAGGAACGTCAGTATAAACCAAAGTGTCACACTAACTTTGCCATCACTTCAACCATATTGGTCTATGTCGTACAGTTTCCATGATCTATTGCTACTTACCTAAGGCATCCCTAGATCTGGGTGTAGAATCTTTACAAGTAATAAAACCAAAGCAACCCTTAAATATAAAGCAGACAATGCAAATAAATCAAAAGTAAAGTGATCTAAATTCTTAAGGTAACCCCTCTTTTTTAAGTTTTCCCCAACAGAGTCGCCAGTTCTGTCATACGGTGGGAGAACTGACTTTTTTAGCATTTTATCGCAAATGTTGCGGATAGAAAGAGTCGCCACCGAATTTTCTTTTATCCAATAAGGAAAGGGTGAAAAGAACAGGAAAGATCTTTTAATATTTTTGAGTTCGGGGGATAAGTTATGAAAAGGGAAGGTGTTAGCACCCTTTTCATCCATAGCTATCTATGGGCTCTTAATCGCTTAGCTCACTTTTAAAATTTACTTTTTGTGTGTGTTTGAAAATATTTTGAAAATGCCAATGTAAGGCGAAACTTTGTAATGATTCTTTTATTGGTCCTCAAGAATGCGTACAAAGAGTTTTGAAAATATTTTTGAGAGTGTAGTGTGATATGTTTTTGTTTTTGTGAGCAAGCGATTAAAAGTATCTACCCACTAAAGGTTGTTCTTGTACTTTTCCTCATCCTTTAGATAGTGCTATCCGTACCATTAGTTAGTAGGAAGCTCTATCGTTGGATGTAAAAGGACAGACATTGGGTCATCGTACATTCATCGAAGGCAACTTGTAAGGATGCTTTAGCAATTTCGTAAGGGACTAGATCATTTATCGAAAGGCAACGTTGAAGGGTCATTGAGGGACTATGATCTTTGATTTGAGGGACTTTGCTAAAGCGTCCCCACTTTTGAGGAACATGACTGTTTGTTTTTCTGAAGGCAACATAGGGAGGTTACCCTAGAGGTGCAAGTTTGCAAGTGTGTTGATTCGGTCATTTTATCTTTCATTAGTATTTTCTAGCATTTGATTATTATCTTGCCATACAAACCTATTAGCTAACAGTTATATATACATACAAGACATACAAAGCATAAGCGCGAGAAAATAAAATGCGAGAAAGTAAAGACCTACAACTATTACATGGCTTAGGGAGAATTACAATATTTACAACTTTGCGGGAATTTAAACGCTAAGCTATTATAAAAAAAACTCATGCGACATATACAATCGTTTCTAAGAAAATAAATGGCAAAAGTAAACAAAAATGTTTGCAAAATTATTTTTTAAAGTCTTAACATCTAAAAGATTAGAAACTTTTTTTGTGCATTTTTTGGTTTGATTTGCATAATAAAATATATAAAAAACTAATGTCTAATTTTAATTACAAATTAATTAATTTTATGACAAAAAAACTAATTCTAAATTAATTAAAATAACTATAAAAAAAGACTAAACCTATTCTTTTTATTTTTTTTATAAGTTTTTTTTTATTTTTATTTGATTTTAGTTTAAGAAAAGAATTAATTAAAATAATTAAAATGAAAATTAATTAAAATAAAAAAAAGGATTGAAAAAGATGAAAATAAAAATACAGGGGATGGGACTTGGTTCATCAATGCCAACCAAGATTTGGACGTTATAAACTCCATGTAATGGTCGCGACCTGTTCTAAACATCATCATAAACATACATGAATACACAAGATTAGTTAACAATGCATAAAATAGAAGTTTAAGATTTTGGAAAAGTTACCCAACCGTTGTTCTTGAGAGAGCATGTTTTGGGATGCCTCGAGCTTGTTGAAAGACTGGAAATGACTCCTGGGATCTTCAGGAGTGTAATGGAATGCTTGGAATTTCTTGGGAGAGGCTGCAAAAAGGGTTTCACGCTTGCCCTAGTTCTTAAGAATTTTTTGTGATTCTTGGAGCTTTCTCTTGAGGTGGAAATCGTGGTCTTGTTCACTGATGTTGTGTGTATTTATAGAGGAAGAAAATAGATCAAGACAAAAGAGGAAAAGACCAAGTATTCAATGCCTTGCCAAAACACAAAAAAAAAACATGTTTTCAAACATTCCATTTTGAGAAGATTTTGTCCCAATCTTGCCTCCCACGGTTTTGGAAAGTTGGATATGTGTTCTTGGGCCTCAAATTTGATCCAAAACCAAGCCCACATGCCTTGGTCCATCATTTACTATTTTATTTAATTTATTTTGTATTTAATTTAATAAAAATAAATATAAATATAAATAAACAAATAAAAATCATGGTAAGGTGTGAATGAGTTTAGGAGTCTTCTATAAGGTCGTGAACATGTTTAGACCTTAGAAGATAGGTCCACTAGTCCAAAATTTCAAAATTGCTCAATTGAGGCTTCATGCTTTTCTCAAAAATTTCTCAACTTGTACCAATCATCATATCTCACTCAATTTTTCTCATATGAAGGTGATCTTGGACTTTTTGGAAAGCCCAAAATTTCACCTACAACTCTCATGTTGGTCACTTTTTCACTTGAAGTCTTTATCTTGATGTGAATTGCTTTGAAAAAAGATGACTTTTTGTTGACTTTCAAAATGACTTATAATGTCTTTGCTCATATCTCTCAAACGAATCATTTTTTGGACTTGAGCTTAGTGAGAAAAAGTTGTAGAGAATCGAATTTCCTTAAAGATAGGATTTGGTTGAGAATTTTATGATGAAACATTTGAAAGTTATGCTTGGTCAAAGTTCAGTTGACTTCTCCTTAAGAAAACCCTAATTTAGTGACTTTTGACTTTTGGTGAATCTTAAGTTTTCTTGAGGAATCATGATCAACCCTTGATCAAACGATGAATGTGGCCTCAAAATATTGATGTTAATCAAAAATATTTAAGTTCGATTGTAGGTTGACCACAGTTGACTTCTTGTTCAATACAGTTGACTTTCACTCATCTGAGCAGTTGACTGAGCAAACTTGTGATGCAAGACTTGAAACTTGACATGAGGATTATTTGAAGTATATGAGAAAACATGAAATTCACTTGAGGCATCAGAAACTCAATTTTCTTTGAGAAACATAAAACCCTAATTATGGGCCATTGCTTAGGAGAGATGCTTGTATGTTCAAACCCTTGAGTATTTTTGAGCAATTGAGAACCCTAGGAGCATGAGGAGGTGTCTTGAATCAATTGTCTTCAAAAATGGGAGGGAAAATTTGGGGTAAAACACACGAGCTGGAGATAGTGATTTTGATGATGTGTTATTGGTGGTGAACACTCATTCGAACACTGAGAAAAACAACATGCAGTATCTAGATTCAGGATGCAACAACCTCATGACTGGCAATAAAAACTGGTTTACCCAGTCATATGAGTCAGTAAAAAAGTTAATAAAGTTTGTAGATGGTAGGCACATCAAATCATGTGGTAAAGGAGATATTTTGATTGTTAGGAAGGATGGTTGAAAATCTACTATCACTGAAGTGATGTATGTACCTTCTATGACAAGTAACTTGATAAGTTTAGGTCAATTACTTGCAAAAGCTTTCAATATGAAGCTGGAGAAGAATTGTCATGCCCCAATTTTGCCCTACCTTAATATTATATTTAGGTGTCTAGTTAAATGATTCATATTATATAATTTTATTTCTATGGGGTGTTTAAAATCAAAGAGGGGTTTATTTTGGAAAAAAGGGCACGGGCCTTTCTCAAAAGGGCCATTTTTTAATTCACGTTTGAATACAAAGGAGGGCGTATAAAACAATTTGTCACATTTAAAGGCCCAATAAAATTGAGTTAGATAAGTCCATTTAGATTGAGGGGTGTGTTAAACAATTCGTTTCTAGGTAAGGCCCATGTCAATCTATTTTCAAAATGGCCCAATGTGGAGCCCATTCAGTTTTTGTTTTGCTCTAAGGTCAATTTTGTTTTCAAATTATATTATTAAAATTATTTTTTAATTTAATTTTATCAGTCTTAATTAAGAAAAGAAAAGCAGTGTTAACAAAAGGTTTTTTCCTTTTTGGCCCAAAGCCAAAACATATTGCAGGCCCAATAACCAAAACGAGTATGCCCATTCAGTTTTTGAAAAAAATCATTTTTGTTGTTGTTAATATTACTGTTTTACAATTTGGATAAAAGTGACTAAAAAAAGTTTTTTCTCTTTTTTATGTGGCCCAGGACCAATCCAGTACAAAAAGGGATAACATTATCACCAAGTAGATTGTTGGCCCAAACAAACGTGTTGGCCCAAAACGCGTTTTGCTTTTTTATGGTTGTTCTAAAACACAAACAATTACTGTACAAATCAGGCGTGTGTGTCTGATCTTCCTTTCATTTGTTTCCTTTCCCAGGATCGCAAGGAATACAGAAACAAAACATAAGCATGAATAGGAATGAAATGGGAATTAAACATCAATTAAAAGCTTTGATGCAAAAATAAGATATAAGGAGAAACTGAATTAAAAGTCATTCGTTTTTTTACAGGAATGAACCGATTTACAGACAAGTTTTTTTATTTTCCTAAAATTATAAAACAAACATGATCAAACTATTAATTTAATTTCCTAATCTAAAAACCTAAAAAAAAGCTATAAAATGAAGCAATTACAGAGGAAAGTGGAAGGAAAAAAAGGGACAAGGAGGGAAGAATAAGCGAATCAGAAAAGCTATTACAGTATTGCTTTCTTTTGACAGAAACACAATCTTAATTTTTTGTATATCCGCCGCTCATCTCAGGCCGCCACCCCCAAATCACCATCCTCATTGCTGACACCTGCAAAAACGGAAAAAAGAAGAAGGGTTAGAAGGCGAGGCCGGAGCTCAGAGATTCAAGAGATTACGATGAAAAGCTTAGCTCTCTTTTTTTTCTTCGTGATTTTGTTTTTTTGGTTTGCCTTTTGGGATTTGATATCTCGATGGTGGTTGATATGGGGATCTGGGTAGGATAGCAGCGACGTCGGGTTTGGGATTTTGTGGGTTAGGGTTAACATTGAGAAGAAGGGAGGAGAAACAAGACTGAGGAGAGAAAGGGTTAGCGAAATAATGTCTTGTTGTGTTGTAAAAAGAAAATATAATGTCGCATGATCCTACACGTGCGGATCTATAACCCTTACCGTGTTCCATCACTCATCACCATCTGATTGCCATCAAACGCCCCTGCCTGTGCGTACATGACACCATGTTATGTCCCCCCCTCCCCCCCCCCCCCCCCCCCCCCCCCCACACACACACACTTGATTCAGGCGGATCAAGGGTTGGTCGTTTGGGCCAAAGACCATTTTTTATCCACACCCCTTTTAATTCGTTTTTACTAGACGCATGCAGCTTTGCACCTCCCTTGGCCATTGGGCCTGAATTTAAAATCTGAATTCAGGCCCCCTTATTTTGACACCCCCGTTTTTTACTAGCATGATATAATTTGCACCCCCCTGCGAAATTAATTTTACTTATTTATTTTTCTTTTATAATTTCATTTATATATTCATTTATTTATTTTTATATTTATATATATTTATATATATTTATATATTTATATATTTTTTAATTATAATATTACATTATTATTTGTTATTATAAATGATTTATTATTTTAAACTCATTTAAGTTATAATATTGTTCATTTATATTAAATTATATCCTTTAATCACGCACGTAAAAAACATTGTTCACCATATAAATTAATTTAATATTTTACATCAAAATATTAAAACTCGTGCGACTCACCAAATTACTATATCCGCAAGCGACACGTGGCCAATATCTGGCCATGTGATGAGGAGGCTATATCAGACTCCTTCGCTCTACGTCTAAAAAAAATACTCAAACAAACATCAAATTATTTTTCGTAATAAAATAATTCAACATTAAATTTCAAAAAAGGAATGCGAATATATTTAAATCAACTGCACACTTGGTCTAACAAACTCCGCTATTCACACTCTTAGACCCCGTATGCGGGAAATTCAAATATATTTCGCAATCCATAAAAAACACAAATGAACTGCGAACTACGAAATGGGACTCTGATTCCTCCTAGGAGGATACGTAGGCATACGATTAAAATCCTGGCGAGCCCCCCTAACTAAAATTCAAACCCTTTTTTCCCCAATAACAATTAAAAACCCTATCTCCTAAACATCGCGCTTTTAAACCTAGTATCCTTACGAACAAGGTAGATAAGATGTGCCTAACACCTTCCTCTCGTCTAGAATCGAGTCCAAATCTAGAATCTCAGAACTTAAGGGTTATTCCTTTATACCCCCTTCCTTTAGGATAAAAATTAAGGGTGGCGACTCAAATTTGAAAACCAGTTGCAACAGCTGGGACTCTGTTGGGGACTCAACCCTAGGTTTAGAAGATTTATCCTTAGTTTTAGGGCTTTTAGGGTTTCTTATTTTTGGGTTTCTTATTTTTGTCTATTTATTTATTTTATTTATTTATTTATTTATTGTCATCTTATTATTACTTATATCTCTGGCGGGATTTAAATTTTTGAAAAAAATATTTCCAAAAAACCCTTAGAAAGAAAGTTCGTCTATTAGCCAAGGGGATACATCATCCTTATGAGTTTATATGACGAATTCGCCTAGAGTCGGTGAAATTTCGTAAAAGAAATATGTCTCAAGAGACATCCTCTTGGGAAGTAGGACTTTGGTATGAAGCTTATGGCTCTTTGTATAAACCTCAAACTAAAATCTCATGATGAGACCTTTCACGACCTAGAGACGAAAGTTTCGGTCTGCAAAGAGACTCCACTTAAGGGAGGCCCATGTGCCTTTCCCTATGGTGTTATTCATGATACCCTTAAGGAAACCACCTTATGGGGATGGTAGAACATCCATAAAACCAAGATAATAGCCTACCTTCTAAGGGTTACTGTTTATTAAATCCCGTCATTTAACCTTTTACTCATACATTCATACATCCTTACATTTCACATGTTCATCATACATTGTTTGCTTTTGTTTATCTTATTCACAGGGTAAAAAGAAATATAAAAAAAAAGGCAAAGGTTTTTATGAGTATCTGGAAATTAATGCTAAAGGAAAACAACTCGTTCGTATCAATGTTTCCAAGCTAGATGTGACCCAAATCAGAGCTATAAGGGAAAGATTATCTGAAAGGGCTATAAAAACATTTACTCGTCGCTATGGGGATATTTTGGATTTAACCAAAGTCAAAGTAAAGTTGGATGCTATTTCTGCTCTAGTATAGTTTTATGATCCTCCGCTGAGATGCTTCACATTTCAATATTTTCAGTTAGCTATGACCTTAGAGAAATTGGACAGAATCCTAAACTTCTCCAAAGAGAAGGCTTATACGGGTATTGAGCAAACCGTCGATATTAATATACTGGCCGAAGGTTTAAGAATCCCTTATCCTGAGTTTTCTCTTAATTATAAGAAAGAAGGAGAAGTGCAAGGAATTAAAAGGTGTTATCTGGAAAGTAAAGCTCTCAATTTGGCAAATAACAAATAATAGGAATCTTGTGTCTACTGTCTAGGGCTGCTTACATTTGGTGTTATCTTATTTCCATGCACTGTAGACTGTATTGATCCCACAGCCATCAGTGTGTTTTAGGGAACAAAGACTTTTAATACAGATCCCACTCCAGATCTGCTTGCTGATATCTACTATGCCATTCATACATGGTACAAAAAGAAAAGAGGTACCCTAAATTATTGTATTCCATTGCTATATTTCTGGTTCATGACCCACCTTTACAAGAAAAATTATTTGGTTCTGAATCTGACAAGGTATGAATGGCCTCAGAAGTTAAGGTCTCTCACTGCTAGCTCTGTGTTGTGGTATGCCAGGAAGTTAGATATCGGTGATATTGTCTATAGTTGTGGGGATTTTCCTAATGTCCAACTAATTGGGTCACAAGTCTACATCAATTACAATCCCAACTTGGCCCTACGACAACTAGGATATCCTCTGGAAGACAAACCTTCAGATGAACAACTCCAGCAAATGATCATTCATGACATGGGTAGAAATGACCAAGAACTACTCAACAAAATCATCCAGACTTGGAGTAGGGTTAACAAAAGAAAAGTGGAAAGGAAGAATGCAGTGGAAAAAGAACCTTACACTTAATGGGTTCTAAACAGGGTGCAAATTATCAAACTTCCTTTTGATATAGATCCTGAATATAAGCAAGAGGTCCCAGTCACTCCTCCTATTTCTTTATAAGAGGTAGATAATTTGAAAAAAGCACTGAAACAGGCTCAAAGGGAAAAGGAAGAGCTGGAGCTCAGTCTCCTTAACTTGACCAAAGAAAAAATACAAATGTGGTGCATACTCGAATCAAAAGACCAACAGATTCAAAAAGAATGCGAAGCATTTGAAAAAGAAAGTTTGAAAAGGAAACGTTCGACCGAAGGGCTGTTAAGTGCTACTTTTAATCTGGATTCCCATAATCAGAGGTTGGAAGATGCTGCTAATGAAATCGGAAAGTTAAACAGATGGTATGAAAAGGCCATACAAGAAAAGAAAGTATTGGAGTAAGAATTGAGGGCTCAAATCCAAAACTTGGCCCAAGTATCTTTAGATCAAGAAGAACAGTTGAAATACCTCACTACCAGGCTTCAGGATAGCCAAGAGTCAGAAGTTAGAGAGTGCCTTGTAAAAATGAGGGCAGAAAGACATTTGGCCCAGAAAACTGATGAGTACGAGCAAGTATGCCTCGAGTTAGAGGGCCTCTGGAAGGACTTCCTAATATAGCGAAGACTCTATACGGAGCTGAGAGATGAAAAGATGTATTGGGAAGAGCAGTATATAAAGATTTCCCAAGCAGGAAGGGATAACCACAAGATAATTCCCAAACTCTACCAGGAGTACCGATACTACAAAGATAAGCATGAGAAGCTCGCGTTCTTGGCCAACAACCTCATCAAAGACATTCCGAGAATCTTAAAGGACGCAAAAAGTGTAATTGTCCCTCTCCTAGAGGACGTTCACAATTTTCTCAAGTTGTGCAGGACAATGGTCGATCGTTTCATAGAAGATATTCACAAACAAGCTTAGAAGATTGTTTTCCTTTAGTTTATTTACCTTCCAGCAAATTTACTGTTTTAGAATTGTAATATTTTTCTGTATCTGAAATGTATTATCTTTTAAAGACAATTGATGTTTCAATGAAAAGCATTGTGTTTCCTATCTTGTTTGTGTGTTCATTTTCCAGATACTCGCTAAATAAGAAAAGCAAAACATATATATATATATATATATATATATATATATATATATATATATATATATATATACAAAATATTATAAAAAGAATATATATACCCAGGTGAATAAGACATGCAAAGCATAAATATTAAAATTATTCATACATAATAATTCACTCATAAAAACATTCCATCTCATAAATTTGCCACGCAAAAACTCATTCTTTTCAAAAAAAAATCTCCAGTTGAACTATTGGTAGAAGGAAACCACCACCTCCTTGGCCGCCATATCAAACAAGAGCTCACCAACTAAGAGCCATGGAACAAATAGAAGAGAATCAAGCAGCTTTCAAAATAGATCTGGAGCAAGTTAAGAGCAACGTCGACTCAATGAGAGGAGATATGAGTCAGGTTCTTTTAGATTTGAAGAACATCATTGATAGACAAGAACAAATCCTAGAGTAGCCTTCGAGGAAATAACCCAAGCTATCGGTGCATCGAGCGTTCACCAACTAAGAAAAGGACCGCAGAAAGGGCCACAGAAATATATCATGGCTCAACACGAGATGAGACAAGAAACTGAAGGGTTTATCCCACCTCCACCAAAGGCAAGGGCATCTCACACCCTTCAAATTTCAGCTAATCATGCTGACAATTACTTGGACTTACAATACGGAGATCGTAATTTAGAGGATGTTAATCAGGCACCACAGAAAATGACCAACACCCCTGCTGTTGAAAACCCATTGGCACTGGACCAATATAAAGCTCTAGAAGAAAGGTTGAAATTTTTGGAAGGATGTGATGCTTTTAACATCGATTCCCTCGAGATGAGTCTCATTTCGAATGTAATAATCCTGCCAAAATTCAATGTACCCGACTTTGGAAGATACAAAGGACTCACTTATCCGAAAACCACTTGTGCATCTACTGTAGGAAAATGCATGATTACGCACAAAACCGGAAGTTAATGATTCATTGCTTTCAGGACAGTTTGAGTGGAGCATCACTGGATTGGTATATGCAGTTGGAAAGGACGCATATAAAAACATGGGAAGATCTTGCCAATGCGTTCCTAAAGCAATATAAATACAACCTGGATATGGCGCCTACCCCACACAACTCCAGAACTTATCCCAGAAGAAGGAAGAGTCCTTCAAAGAGTACGCTCAAAGGTGCAGAGAGATGGCGTCTCGTGTACAGCCACCACTTCTGGAGAAATAGCTAGTTAACATGTTCACGGGAACCCTACAAGGGGTATACTATGAAAAGATGGTAGGAAGCATTTCTTTCGGATTTCCTGACCTAGTGACTATTGGAGAAAGGATTGAGACAGGGATAAAGAATGGAAAGATTCAAGGGGGTCATCAAATGCCCCTTTCAACACAAAGAGACTGGTCCCTAATTTTACAAAAAGGAAGGAAGGTGAAGTTAATGTTGTGGCTTCACAACCAAGAGCACAACAACCATTGATGATTCTGCAAGAGTAGCAGCAACATAACAAGTTTGACAGACCTCCATGGAAGTTTGATCCCTTCCTATGCCACATAGCCAACTATTACTGTACTTGGTCAAAGTGTCTTTGGTAGAGCTCAAACCGCTAGGTCCACCAGCTGGGGCACTCCCACCAAGATACGATGCCAATGCTAAATGTAAATATCATGCAAATTCTCTGGGCCATACTGTGATACGGTGGGAGAACTGACTTGGGATGTTTTGCGTTGGATCGCAAATGTTGCGGTTAGCAAGAGTCGCCGCCTAATTTTATTTTATCCAAAAGGAAAGGCTGAAAAGAACAGGAAAGACCTTTGAGTTATTACTTGAGTTCGAGGGGTAGATTATGAAAAGGGAAGGTGTTAGCACCCTTTTCATCCATAGTTATCTATGGGCTCTTAGTTGCTTGCTAGATTACTTGCTTTTGTTTGAAAATGTGCTTTGTGTGTTTTTTGAAAGTATTTTGAAAAGGCACCTTCGTTTAGGCAAACTTTATAATGGTTCTCGTTCGTAAGAACGTCTATAAAGTGTTGGACTTTTGAAAATATTTCATGTTTTGAAACTGTTTTGAAAGTGTTTGGTGTTTGTTTTGAAAATAAGCAAGCATGTTTGATTTGAAAATGAGCAAGCAACTAGGAACAATGTACCTACTCAAAAGTCTTTATTCATTTCTTCCTTTCCTTTGATATTTCTATCTCACTATTGATTGGTAAGAAGCCTTATCTTTGGATGTAAAGGGACGGGTGTGGGTCATCGTATAGTCATGATAGCAATGTTATGAGATATCTTAGCATTTCTCTTTGAGGGACTAAAATCATTTTGAAAGGCAACGTTGATAGCATCATCGAGGGACTATGATCTTGTATTTTTATTGCTTTTGCTAAGATATCCCACATGCATAACATGGCCATTTTTGTGAGGAAACAAAGTGGAATTACCCTAAGGGTGTAAGTGTTCAAGTGTGCTTGATTTACATGCATTATTTATCTTGAATTAGGGTTTGCTACTTGTTGATTTTAGTCTTGCCATACAAACCCTAATTACTAGCATTTATATTAAAGCGATAAATTGCGGAAAGTAAAATTAATACACTATTACATCATTAGGGGAAGGGTATACAAATTTACAAATGGGGATTGCAAGAAAATTAAACCTAATTTATCTATTACAACCATATTGAATAATGTACAAGAATTGAAAATATAATGCAAGAATGTAAATGGAAAAAGAAATGATTTTTGGTTGGTTTTTATCAAGAGTTTTAACTTTGACCTAATTAAGAAAATGATTAATTAAAATTAAATGAGATTAAACCTAAACTAATTAAGAAAAGAAATTAAGTTAAAAAAGTATTTTTTTAGGTTCTTTCTGTGAAAAGGTTTTAAGTTTTAATAAAATAAATATGAAAATTAAATAATTAAAAGAAACCTAAGTTCTAAGGTAATTTTAAATAAAAAAGAAAAATAATAATTAAACCTAAAAAATTATCAATTATTCAAAAAAAAGTAATTAATTTGTTAAGAAAATATTTTTTTGTCTTTTTTTGTTTTATAAAGAAAATAAAATATAAATGTATAAATAATAAATAAAAATATTTTTTTGGATTTTTTATTAAAAATAATAAGAATAATAATAATAGTAAATAAAAATAATAATAAAGCAAAAAATATAATATAAAATATAAAAGAAAATAAATTAAATGAAAATAAAAAAAAAAGGTTTGGGTCATGTGATGCGGTGAGAGAACTGACTTGAGGGTTTTGCGTTTGATCGCAAATGTTGCAGTTAGCAAGAGTCGCCACCGACTTTTCTTTTATCAAAAAGGAAAGGTGAAAAAGCACAGGAAAGACATTTGAGATTGTTTCTTGAGTCCAGGGGGTAGATTATGAAAATGGAAGGTAATAGCACCCCTTTCATCCATGGTTTTCCATGGGCTCTTAGTTACTTGCTAGATCACTTGCTTTTGTTTGAAATTGTGATTTATGTGGTTTTTGAAATTATTTTGTAAAGAGGCCATTGCTTAGGCAATCTTTGTAATGATTCTCGTTCGTAAGAATGTATACAAAGATGTTTATTCTTTTGAAAATGTTTTCAAGTCTTGTAAGATGTTTTGAAAGTGTAAGTGTTTGTTTGGAAAATAGCAAGGATGATTTGTTTGAAATTGAGAAAGTAATTAGGAGCAATCTACCTACTCAAATGTCTTTCTTGTTCATTTTCTTTTCCTTTGGCATTGTTGTCTTACCATTGATTTGGTAAGCAACCCTATCTTTGGATGTAAACGGGACGGGCGTGGGTCATCGTATAACCATGATTAGCAATGTTGCAAGGTATCTTAGCATTTTTCTTTAGGGACTAAGATCATTTTGAAAGGCAACTTAGATAGCGTCATTGAGGGACTATGATCTTGTATTTGCTTATTTTGCTAAGATATCTCACATGCGTAATAAGGCCATTTTTGTAAGGCAACAAAGTGGGTTTACCCTAAGGGTGTTTGTGTGCAAGTGTATTGTTTTCATGCTTGATTTTGTCTTGAATTAGGGTTTTGCTAAGTATTGATTTGAGTCTTTCCATACAAACCCTAATTACTAGCATTTGTATATAAAGCGATAAATTACGGAATTTAAAGTTACTACGCTATTATAATACTTCTGGGAGGGGGTATACAAATCGTGAATGGGGATTGCAATAATATAAACCTAATTAATGTATTACAACCAAATTGAATAAATGTACAAGGAAATGAATAAATATAAAGTACAAATGCAAATGGAAAGAAATGATTTTTGTTTGGATTTTTTATAAAAAGGGTTTAACCTAAACTTAATTAAAAAATGATTAGTTAAAATTAAAATAAAATTGACTTAAACTAATTGAGAAAAGAAATTAAATTAAAAATATTTTTTAGGGTTTTTATGAAGAAAAAGGGTTTTAAGTTAAATAATAATAAAAAGTAAAAATTAAATAATTAAAAGAAAACTAAATTCTAAATTAATTTTAATTAAGAAAATAAAATAATTATTAAACCTAAGTCTAAATATTTAATTATTTAAAAGAGAAATTAATTTGTTAAAAGAAAATGTTTTTAATATTTTTTGTTTTATAAGAAAATAAAATGAATAAGAGTAAATAAAATATTTTTTGGATTTTTTTCATGTTTAATGAGAATAATAATAATAATAATAATAATAATAATAATAATAATAATAACTAAAAATATTAAAGAAGAAATAATAAAAAATAAAAATAAAAATAGTAAAAGAAATTGGGCCAGGGGTGCACAAGTAAATTTGGGGGTTAGTAAAAGAAAAAAACATCATCAGGCCCAAGCTGGAAGCCCAGGCGTTGCTTGTTTGGAAACAAAAAAGTGAAAAAAATTGTGAGAAATGAAAAAGATAGCGCGTTGGATGTTGAACCCACGCCCTCTGGGTTACCAGCGCGCTGCCTTACCACTGGGGTGGCTATACATCCATTTATATAAATGAAATAATAAATATGTAAGGCAAAACGTGTTATGAAGACTTCCTCTTCAACCTCCAGCCAAAGGACTTGTATCTTCTTCATCTCTCAACAAAAAAGAAAAGTTCAAACATGAAAGTTGTGGCATTTTTTCCCACGAATCCAAACATATAAACAACTTAAGCTAACAATCAAAGATGAATGAGAATTTTTCTAGCCCTAATTCAAAACCTAAAAATTACAGAAAACTTCAACCCTAAAATTCTCTAAGCTCAGGCCATATAAATGTAAATTATGGATATGTACAACTTCGTGGCAATGGTGTCTATATTTTATCTTCACAAATCAAACTCAAATGATGCTTGTATGAAGAGATAGAAGTTTGAAAACTTACCTCTTACAGCTGGAGTCGTGAATGGAGTTTGAGCAACTTTGGAGATGGCTTATTGATCTGTTTAGCTTACCTGGACCTCCTTGAGTGTATTCCAACTCTTACTTTGCTTTGAAAGTCCATGGATCTCCCTACTCAAGTCAACCTGCAAGCTTGATATTTGAAAATGGTGGATAGTGATGTAGGGGTTACAGTCTTGAAATAGGGGCCTGGATCACTTGTGTATGATGTATGTAAGGTGTTTGAATGATTATGAATCAAAACGCACGAGTGGAAATGGAGATGGAGAGTTTTGGCTCAAAACTGTCAAGTTGAGCAGTCTTGTGCAGCAAAGGTGTTTGGGATATGTTGTACCCCAAAATTTGCCCTCCCTTTTTCACAAGAAATCACAGCTTCGGGTTTTCCCTGATTTTTCAGATTGGCTCAAGAATCGGTCAAATAGACTTTTCTTGTCAGTCAATCCAAAATTAGGGTTTCCATTGATTTTGAGTCAGTCAATCCAAAATTAGGGTTTCTATTGATTTGTTTGAGTTTGGCTCAGGGTTTGATCAAGCAGACGTTTCTTTGACAGTAAATCCAAAATTAGGGTCTGCACACGCATTCTCAGAAGAATTTGAATCCACAGTATTTCAATTGACTGTCACATTGTTTTTTACGCTTGTTCAAGATTGATGTTGGTTTCTCAAAGCCTAAACATCTGGGATAGAAGCTGAGGCTTCTGATTGAAAAGTTTGAAGCTTTAGTTTGATCAGTGAGGTAAAAGGTGTATGGACGTTTGTTGGTTCAACTATGCAAAGCATGTGATTGATTGGAATGTCGGGTGTAATGTGGTTAATGCAAGGTTGTGAGACTACAACGTTTGTTGATTATTTATTTTATCTAAGTTAAAATAATTGGGATGCATTTCCAGTCATTTTAATTCAAGAGATTTAAATAATTAAATAAACAGTGTAAAAGAAAGAATGAAATATCTGACAAAAGATTTTTATTTATTTTAATTGTTGCTACAAATGTTATTTGGAATACTGTAAATTTATGTACAATATTTACAATGATATTTATTACAATAATTGAAAAGAAAATAAATTTAAAAATCTAAATCTCTTGAAGTCTCCTATCTTCTACCGCTTCTTCCATTATTCAGCTGGTATTTACCTGCAAAGACAGAAAAAGAAGTCAGTACAGTTAAATTAAAAAGCAGTTTCAGGCAGATAAATAAAAGCTCATCATTAAAGATTGTTGGCCGGAATCAGTTTGTTTTGGTTTTCATCATATTTTACTCATCCTCTTTGCAAATCACAAGAAGATTTCTCTACTTGGTTCACAAAGAGGAAAGTAAAATTATTTTTGCAAACATATAATACAAGGCAAAAAGAAAGCACAAGTTGCACAAACTGAGCAAACCAAATTGCAATGTCAAACAAAGCAAACCAAGCTGCACAGTGCACAAAGAAAGCACAAGTTGCACAAACTGAGCAAACCAAATTGCAATGTCAAACAAAGCAAACCAAGCTGCACAGTGCACAAAGAAAGCACAAGTTGCACAAACTAAGCAAACCAAGTTGCACAAGCTGTCAAGAAGCTGTCAATAAGCTGTCACCAAGCTGTCAAAATAGAAAAACTGCATACAAGCTATCAAACTGTCAATGCAGAAAATAAGGAAGTACAGAATGCAGAGGAAAACCAAGTTGCAAGCAAGCAACTTTGTCAAAACATTTCATCATTTCCTGGCCAACAACTTTTCAGAATAAAGATATATTAAGCAATTAAATATGCTTTTTTATGGAGAGAGAAAGAGAGAGTGAAGTAGGCTTTGCAATTTGGCGGGCTATACAGAGCAGGAAGAAAGAAAATAAATATAACATTGTTCTAACAATTCAAAGAGGGAGGGCCGTTCACAAAGAGAAAAAAACACAAGCAAACTTGTAACCTGAATCAAAACCTCCAAACAACAAATCCAAACCTGTGTTACAAATACAAGCCTAAGGCACAACAAGCCTTGAGGCCTGCTTCCTCCAAGCCTGCATAAACTTCAAGCCTGCCTAAAGCAAATTTCCTGTACCAAAACAAGCAAACTCAAACCTTCTAACCTGCATAAAACCTCCAAATAAACAAAACCAACAGGAAACCTCAAGCCTACCTAAAGCCATTTCAAACAAGCAAACACATGTTAAAAAACACAAGCTCAAGCCTGCCTGTACCAAAAACAAGCAAGTCTCCAGCCTGCCTAAAGCCAGAAAACTCAAGCCAGTTCAACTGCAACTGCAAGCAAACCTGCCTAAAGCCAGTTCAACTGCAACTGCAAGCAAGCCTTAAAACTTGTTCAATCCAAACCCAACAAGTTACCAAAACACAACAAAATGCTCAACAAGCATGCTTCCCCAAAACTACCATAAAAACTTGCACAACAAAAGCCAAATCTGCAAGTTATCAAACTTGCAAAAACCTGTCAAAACCAAAACTCAAACAAATCCAAACACCAAATCCACAGCAACAATAACAAACACTCTCAGAACAAAGTTCATCACAGAGTCAACATAACCAACACCAAATCAACAACAAATAGCAATATCTCATATTGAAGCTCATCATTGAAAACCAACAAAACCCACAAAGAGGAAGGAGTTAGAAGTGAAAAGAACAACAAGAAATCTCAGAACGAATTCATCATTGAAAGGCAACAGAAAGGAAGTCAACAACAAGAAAGTCTCAAAGTCCATCATCAGAATCAACATAGCCAAATCAGAACAACAAGCATCTCAGAAGAACATCATCATTGACAAGAAAAAGAAGAAGAAAAGAAAATCAGAAGCAAGCATTTTCAGAAGTAGCATTTTCAGAAATAGTTTTCCTCACAAAACGAAGAGAAAGGAACAAATACCAGAAAAGCTAGCATCGCCATCACGCTCCCTCCTCCGGCCACCTGAGAGCGCCATCGTCCAACCTTCCGCCTCCTCTCCAAAAACAAAACCCCAAGGTATTAATTCCCCTTCTTTCTGTTTTACACCTCACACAAACATAAACAATCAAAGATCAATGACATGCACGAATCTAAAAACCCTAAAACGCGTTAAGAAGAAAATCAATACCTTTTTCATCGCCGCCTGGTACAAGCACGGAGAGAAGAGAGTGGAGGCATCGCTCTGGTAGCCTAAGGCGAGGAGAGAGTTCATTCAGAAGCTCTGTTTGAGAACGATGAAGAGGCGAAGAAGATGAGAGGAGAGTGGCGCCGTTTCAAACTGTAAACCTAGGTTCTGAGCAAAGCCAATGCAAACCCTAACAAAAACTTTGTCAAAGCAACTGGGCCTGCCCCATAAACTAAACTCTTAAGCCCAACGCATTTCTGGCGCCTACACCCCCTTTTTGATCTCTTTCATTCTTTATTTTGGGCCAAGTACATCCTTTAAGCCCACTTACCCCTTTTTATGTTTTGAAAACAATTTTTTTATATTACCATATTTTCATAACCTATTTTTGTTAAGTAAAAATGATATATTAATTTTTGTATAAAATTTTATTAATGATTTTCATTACCTTAAAAAAACCAAAAATACATAATAATAGAATTTATTAAAGTTAAATAATTCTTTCTTTAAAAACTTTTTGTTTATATAAAACTAACAAAAACAAAAAAAATAATAATGAACACTTAATTTTCGTTTAATCATTTGTAAATAACCACATGCATTTCACAATACTTTTGATTCTCTTTGATTCTTATACCTTGTTATATTTTTGCATTGAGAATGCGACGATTCGATTTGGTTGTAAATAATATTTGGACATTACTATCCTGATAAGACTCATCCCCATTTGTAAACATTTATACCCCCATCCCCGGATACTTATTTGTAATAACTTAGACTTTAAATTCCCGCAATTTATCGCTTTCCATATACTGTATAGTAATTAGGGTTTGTATGCGAAGATTCAAAATCAACCGCTATATAACCTAATACAAGACAAATGCATGAAAATCAATACACCATTCACACTTGCACCTCTAGGGTAGCCTCGCTTGTTGCCTCAGAAAATGCAATCATGTCCCTCGAGTATGAGACACTCTAGCCAAATGTCCCTTCGATAAACAAAGATCGTAGTCCCTCGATGATCTCGATGTTGCCTTCGATAAAACGATCTCGTCCCTTACAAAATTGCTAGAGCGTCTCACAAGTTGCCTTCATTTATTGCATACGATGACCCGCGCCCGTCCCGTTCAACATCCTAACGCAAGGTTATTCATCAAACACAATGGTGAAACAACACTGTTAAAAGGGTTAAAAAACATGAGAAAGATCTTTGAGTAAAATAGGGTAGACAACTCTTAGTTACTTGATCAAAAATCTTGCAAAACATCCTTGCCATTTTTCAAAACACACTCCACAACACAACTTCAAAAACAATTTCAAAACAACTTTCAAAACATTGAATTATCTTTTCAAAAAGACATACACCTTTGTATATATTCAAATAAGAATCATTACAAAGGTTGCCTAGACAAGGCATCTTTTTCAAAACATTTTCAAAACCACACACACAAAGCACCATTTCAAACAATTGAAAAGCAAAGGCAAGTGATCTAAAACAAGTAACTAAGAGCCCATGGATAACCATGGATGAAAAGGGTGCTAGCACCTTCCCTTTTCATAATCTACCCCCCGAACCCACGAAAACATCTCAAAGGTCTTTCCTGTGCTTTTTGGCCTTTCCTTAGGATAAAATAAAAAGTCGGTGGCGACTCTTGCTAAACCGAAACATTTGCGAACACAAACGCAAAATATCAAGTCAGTTCTCCCACTATATCACAGAACTGGCGACTCTGCTGGGGAATGTTTCTAAAAGTGGGGTTACCTTAGGGTTTTAGATCACCTTTACTTGCTTACTTTGATTGCTTTGATTGCTTTACTTTTTGGGTTCCTTGTTTGGGTTTGTTTAATCCTACACCCGGATTTGGGGGCACATTTTTAGGTAAGTAACAATAAACTGTGGGGGAATTGTGCGGGGTATACCGACATGGTTAAAGCAGTAGCTACGTTAGTGTGACATATTTGTAGGTACTGGTAGCCCTTGAGTAGTCAAGGAGAATACGGGGCCGCTGAGTGATGTCATGAAGCACTAACGAACTCTTAGAACCTTACTTGACCATCTTGGCCTTTTTTAGGGGTAGTGAGATGACCGACTTTGGTGCAGTTCGAAGTTGGTAGATACTCGATACTACACTCATTGAGGATTGTTTTCTTGGAATATTTTGGTCGCCAGTTAAGTGGCTAAACCAAAACAATGAACACAGAAAATAATCCAGTGATATTGAGCTCCTTAGAACCTGGTTTCTATTTTAGGACAGGTTGAGCCAACTAACTTCAAGAGGGTACTTACCTACAAACCCCATGCAAGCCTAAACCTAAGGACTTGTCTGCTTTGTGTGAATATGATTACATGTATATACACTTACTTACTTCTGCATACATGTACATAACATCATAACATCATACCATAGCATTTTCAATAACCATTTCAAGGATCTCGAGGGTCTTTTGATGCAGGGTCACGTTGAACCAGACATCTACCAAAAGGCAAGAGGGTTTTCCTCTGAACAAACACCGTCAAAGATCAAGTGCAACAACTTGAATCGGGGGCTATGACCCACTTGACATGGTGAGCTTGATTCTCGTGGAAAGACATCCACCGATACAAAGTTTTCCAATCAAATATGTTGATCAAAGTTCAATCTCTAACATTTTCTTGTGTTTACCCCGCGAGATTCTTGAAAACATGCATCCACATATCATGCATTGCATCGTAACAGGTTTTCCTTTTCAGGTTTCCTTATTCTCCTACTGTTTATTTCAGTAGAGATGGCTCTAGAGAGGACTGTCAAAGATATCCAGGATCAAAATGCTCAACTTCAAGAAATGTTCTTGAACTTGTCCCAGGGGCAAGAAGAAGTGAAAGCTCTCCTCACAAGGGGCATGGTCTTGGGGAATTCAAGCAGTGTCAGGAATGATCAGTTGGAAGAGCTGCAGATCGAGCTGGCAACAATGAAGATCCAGATGATGGGACAACTGGTAGGCCAGATGGCTCTCATTCAAAACCTAGCTCAAAGACAAGAAGAGCTCAGGGTTCTCGTTAACAAACTGCTTCGGGACAACCAAGTGGGGCAAACACCTAAGGTTGAGGATCAAGCCATCATTCGACCCCCTTTGAGACAAGAAGACAAGGGAAAAGCTCCTCAACTTGCTTCAGGGTCACAAGCCCAGCAACAACCTCGTCAGCGTCAACAGGGTAATTGGCGTAAGAAAAATTCGTCTGGAAGACATTTCTCTGAGACTGACATACCATCATCTCTAATACTGAAACGCTTGTTGGAGGTCAATCTGCTTGCTTTAAAGGATCCTATTCGGAAGCCCAATACCTCTACTCCTAGCTATCACCCCGACGCATTTTGTGTATACCACTCTCATAGTCCTGGACATGACACTGATGACTGTTGGGCTTTGAAAAACAAGATCCAAGATTTGATTGACGAAGGAGTGCTGGAATTCATGCCGGATGGTGAGATGAAAATCTTCCGCTAAGGGTTCTCCACCTGAAATGACAAAGCTCGAACTGAGATACTTTTGTTCCATTTGAATTTTCAAGTTGTAATTTCTTTTGTTATTCAAACAATTATCTGTTGATGTCAAACTCTGTTTCATTAATGCATTGCATATGTTTGTCTTGAATTCATCCATTCGTTTTCACTATTCTTATGCTTTCTTTATGATATTTAACTCTTGATAAAAAAGCTACAAGCCTTTAGAGGGAGGATGACGAAACAATACCATAATCTCATACAGTATGCTTTTGAACAGACCTTGTTGACGATGTGCATGCGTTTCTTTCAAATCCTAAACACTGGAGTTATAAGGAAGATAATCCCTAGTCAACCCCTTCGAGCCAAAGAAGTAGGAGTTTTCTGTTTTAAAACAAAATGAAACCTTTGATTTAAACCTGGGGCAGGGTAGTCACTCAGTTAATTCAAAAAGGATGCGCATTGAAGTCGCAAACTCTCAGTTCGTAATACAACGAATAACATCAAAAACATTCCTTTGGAACCAAAAGACAGTGATGGTTCCTTATTTCATAGGCAGTCATTATCTCTCAAAAGAGAAAAGCCCACTGAGCCAAAACCTATAAAGGAGGCTTAAGAAATCTAGGGCATCCCGCTGACTGTAATCTCGAAAACAGGAACAGTCAGGCAAAAGTTAGGGATAACGAATCAAAAGAAAGAGGTCATTATAAAGCGTCAATAACATGAAAAATGTTGCAAAAATGATGACTGCCTTCCATAAAATTCAACTGGTGTGAACCGTCACCAAAATGTCGTTCCAAACTCGAATAGAGTTCGACGCACAATTAACTGAGTTTAGGACTGAAGGACATCACGAAGAGCGGGTGGGAACAAATATACTTTGATCCTTTATCCTTTGTTTCTTAAATCGTGAACCAAGCCACGTTACAACCCTTCAAAAGTCCTAACTTAAGCATGGGTTAGTTCGAAAGCATACTGTTACAAAAGGTATCCTGACTCCTGTAAGGCTTTGCCCTAAAATCTTGTGTTGAATTTGTCTTATAAAAAGTTTTCTGCTAAAAAACGCAGTTTTCAAAACTTCGAGACAAGCATAAACTTTGCATTATTTGAATATCGTTGTTTGCACATGGTTTACTTGTTTAAACAGCGAAAAAATTCATACAGTGAATGTTCGGAGGAACGAAAGCTCTCTCAGTGAGTAAGATCACTTCAAGTGGGATGATACTCTCGTTGCAAAAATCTCCCGTCAACAAAAAGAGACTTGGTTTGGTATTATCCAACAAATCTGGGGCAGTCCAGTCAAGATTTCAACAAATCTTTCAAATCCATTAAACCTGGGGCAGTCCAGTCAAGATTTTAAGAAATCTCTCAACTGCAGATACAGTCCAGATATGCTCCAGACACGATTGCCATTCTGTCACTCATTCAGATACCAGTTACAGTTTCAGATACACTCCAGACACAGAAGTCATTCTGCTACTCATACAGATCTCAACACCAGATACAGTCCAGATACGCTTCAGACACGGTTGCCATTCTGCCACTCATTCAGATCCCAGTTACAGTTTCAGATACACTCCAGACACGAAAGTCATTCTGCTACTCATACAGATCTCAACTTCAGATACAGTCCAGATATGCTCCAGACACGGTTGCCATTCTGTCACTTATTCAGATCCCAGTTACAGTTTCAGATACACTCCAGACACGGAAGTCATTCTGCTACTCATACAGATCTCAACACCAGATACAGTCCAGATATGCTCCAGACACGGTTGCTATTCTGTCACTTATTCAGATCCCAGTTACAGTTTCAGATACACTCCAGACACAGAAGTCATTTTGCTACTCATACAGATCTCAACTCCAGATACAGTCCAGATACGCTCTAGACACGGTTGCCATTCTGTCACTTATTCAGATCCCAATTACAGTTTCAGATACACTCTAGACACGGAAGTCATTCTGCTACTCATACAGATCTCAACTCCAGATACGGTCCAGATACGCTCCAGACACGGTTGCCTTTCTGTCACTTATTCAGATCCCAGTTACAGTTTCAGATACACTCCAGACACGGAAGTCATTCTGCTACTCATACAGATCTCAACTTCAGATACAGTCCAGATATGCTCCAGACACGGTTGCCATTCTGTCACTTATTCAGATCCCAGTTACAGTTTCAGATACACTCCAGACACGAAAGTCATTCTGCTACTCATACAGATCTCAACTTCAGATACAATCCAGATACGCTCCAGACACGGTTGCCATTCTGTCACTTATTCAGATCCCAGTTACAGTTTCAGATACACTCCAGACACGGAAGTCATTCTGCTACTCATACAGATCTCCAACCTCAGATACAGTCCAGATACGCTCCAGATACGGTTGCCATTCTGTCACTTATTCAGATCCCAGTTACAGTTTCAAATACACTCCAGACACGGAAGTCATTTTACTACTCATACAGATCTCAACTTCAGATACAGTCCAGATACGCTCCAGACACGGTTTCCATTCTGTCACTTATTCAGATCCCAGTTATAGTTTCAGATACACTCCAGACACGGAAGTCATTCTGCTACTCATACAGATCTCAACCTCGGATACAGTCCAGATATGCTCCAAACACGGTTGCCATTCTGTCGCTTATTCAGATCCCAGTTACAGTTTCAGATACACTCCAGACACGGAAGTCATTCTGCTACTCATACATATATCAACTTCAGATACAGTCCAGATACGCTCCAGACACGGTTTCCATTCTGTCACTTATTCAGATCCCAGTTACAGTTTCAGATACACTCCAGACACGGAAGTTATTCTGCTACTCATACAGATCTCAACTTCAGATACAGTCCAGATACGCTCCAGACACGGTTTCCATTCTGTCACTCATTCAGAATTTATCCTCAACCCAGAGATGCTCCAAACGCAGATACCTTCCTGCTTCTCATCCTTTCACCTATAACATACAATTCAACTTCCTGATATCCCCAACAGAGTAAAGATTCTTATTCTTAAAGTGGCATACGACCTAAACCTGAACTTCTTCCAGACAGGAATAAGCTTTTTCCAGAATCCTGAGTTTTACTCTCCAACAGGATAGCTACTTTTCAACGAGTATTCAGATATTCCCCAGTGAAGGTCTCCTCGAAACGGGAATCCCCAGTAGATTGGCATACAACCCAAACTCCTGATTTCCCCAACAGTGGTCCCCAAGACTTCTCATTTTTCAACGATCAAAGAATTTTCAATCCCCAGCAGCAGTCAAGGATTTACTTTCCCCGGCAGTAGTCAAAGATTTCATTATCTAGGATTTATCTTCCTCAGCAAGACAGCTACTCAGCTTACATGTGCATCCATTTCATTCATATATCATAAACATTGATTAAACACAATTCATTGCATCATACATATCATGCAACATAACTTTGTGTTTAGCTAACATTTTATCCTTTTCAGGATAAGAATAAAAGGCTATCATTAACAATTATTCAGATATTGTCCAGATACGCTCCATACACGGTCGCCATTCTGTCACTTATTCAGATCCCAATTACAGTTTCAGATACACTCCAGACACGGAAGTCATTCTGCTACTCATACAAATCTCAATTCCAGATGCAGTTTTACACGGACTCATCTTGAAGCAACCCTACACCGGTTCCTTCTCAATTTCAGATGCAGTTTTACACAGACTCATCATGAAGCAACCCTACATCGGTTCCTTCTTAATTCCAGATGTAGTTTTACACGGACTCATCATGAGGCAACCCTACACCGGTTCCTTCTCAATTCAGATGTAGTTTTACACGGACTCATCATCAGGCAACCCTACACCGGTTCCTTCTCAATTCCAGATGCAGTTTTACACAGACTCATCATCAGGCAACCCTACACTGGTTCCTTCTCAATTCCAGAAGCAGTTTTACACAGACTCATCATAAAGAAACTCTACACAGGTTCCTTTTCAGGAAATTTTGAATGAAGTTCTACACAGACTGATCATTATTCAACTTCAAGACTTCTGAAAACAGTTTACGGATTCTCCAAACATGGATGTTAATCTATCTCTTGTTCAGATTCAACTTCTGAAAACAGTTTACAGATTCTCCAAACATGGATGTCAATCTATTGCTTATTCAGACCCCCAGCTCAGAGATGTTCCAAAACATGGACACCTTTTTGATACTCACCCACTCACCTACGACATACAGTTCAACAAACATTCTTGGATGGCATCTTTAAGCCCATCTCCGACAAGTTTCTGTCACATCTCCAGATGGCATCTTTAAGCCCATCTCCGACAAGTTTCTGTCACATCTCCAGATGGCATCTTTAAGCCCATCTCCGACAAGATTCTGTCACATTCTCAGATGGCATATTTAAGCCCATCTCCGACAAGATCCTGTCACATCTCCAAATGGCATCTTTAAGCCCATTCCCTCAACTACGTTTTGACGAGTGCAAATTTTTGGGGCACTCTAGTGTCCAATCATTCTTTTACCTTCAAGTCGCGAACGACAAAATTGTCAATCTAACTCTTCAGGTTCAAGAAGATTGAACAGGGGCAACTGTTGTACCCCAAAATTTGCCCTCCCTTTTTCACAAGAAATCACAGCTTCGGGTTTTCCCTGATTTTTCAGATTGGCTCAAGAATCGGTCAAACAGACTTTTCTTGTCAGTCAATCCAAAATTAGGGTTTCCATTGATTTTGAGTCAGTCAATCCAAAATTAGGGTTTCTATTGATTTGGTTGAGTTTGGCTCAGGGTTTGATCAAGCAGACGTTTCTTTGACAGTAAATCCAAAATTAGGGTCTGCACACGCATTCTCAGAAGAATTTGAATCCACAGTATTTCAATTGACTGTCACATTGTTTTTGACGCTTGTTCAAGATTGCTGTTAGTTTCTCAAAGCCTAAACATCTGGGATAGAAGCTGAGGCTTCTGATTGAAAAGTTTGAAGCTTTAGTTTGATTAGTGAGGTAAAAGGTGTATAGACGTTTGTTGGTTCAACTATGCAAAGTATGTGATTGATTGGAATGTCGGGTGTATTAAGGTTAATGCAAGGTTGTGAGACTACAACGTTTGTTGATTATTTATTTTATCTAAGTTAAAATAATTGGGATGCATTTCCATTCATTTTAATTCAAGAGATTTAAATAATTAAATAAACAGTGTAAAAGAAAGAATGAAATATCTGACAAAAGATTTTTATTTATTTTAATTGTTGCTACAAATGTTATTTGGAATACTGTAAATTTATTTACAATGATATTTATTACAATAATTGAAAAGAAAATAAATTTAAAAATCTAAATCTCTTGAAGTCTCCTATCTTCTACCGCTTCTTCCATTATTCAGCTGGTATTTACCTGCAAAGACAGAAAAAGAAGTCAGTACAGTTAAATTAAAAAGCAGTTTCAGGCAGATAAATAAAAGCTCATCATTAAAGATTGTTGGCCGGAATCAGTTTGTTTTGGTTTTCATCATATTTTACACGTCCTCTTTGCAAATCACAAGAAGATTTCTCTTCTTGGTTCACAAAGAGGAAAGTAAAATTATTTTTGCAAACATATAATACAAGGCACAAAGAAAGCACAAGTTGCACAAACTGAGCAAACCAAATTGCAATGTCAAACAAAGCAAACCAAGCTGCACAGTGCACAAAGAAAGCACAAGTTGCACAAACTGAGCAAACCAAATTGCAATGTCAAACAAAGCAAACCAAGCTGCACAGTGCACAAAGAAAGCACAAGTTGCACAAACTAAGCAAACCAAGTTGCACAAGCTGTCAAGAAGCTGTCAATAAGCTGTCACCAAGCTGTCAAAATAGAAAAACTGCATACAAGCTATCAAACTGTCAATGCAGAAAATAAGGAAGTACAGAATGCAGAGGAAAACCAAGTTGCAAGCAAGCAACTTTGTCAAAACATTTCATCATTTCCTGGCCAACAACTTTTCAGAATAAAGATATATTAAGCAATTAAATATGCTTTTTTATGGAGAGAGAAAGAGAGAGTGAAGTAGGCTTTGCAATTTGGCGGGCTATACAGAGCAGGAAGAAAGAAAATAAATATAACATTGTTCTAACAATTCAAAGAGGGAGGGCCGTTCACAAAGAGAAAAAAACACAAGCAAACTTGTAACCTGAATCAAAACCTCCAAACAACAAATCCAAACCTGTGTTACAAATACAAGCCTAAGGCACAACAAGCCTTGAGGCCTGCTTCCTCCAAGCCTGCATAAACTTCAAGCCTGCCTAAAGCAAATTGCCTGTACCAAAACAAGAAAACTCAAACCTTCTAACCTGCATAAAACCTCCAAACAAACAAAACCAACAGGAAACCTCAAGCCTACCTAAAGCCATTTCAAACAAGCAAACACCTGTTAAAAAACACAAGCTCAAGCCTGCCTGTACCAAAAACAAGCAAGTCTCCAGCCTGCCTAAAGCCAGAAAACTCAAGCCAGTTCAACTGCAACTGCAAGCAAACCTGCCTAAAGCCAATTCAACTGCAACTGCAAGCAAGCCTTAAAACTTGTTCAATCCAAACCCAACAAGTTACCAAAACACAACAAAATGCTCAACAAGCCTGCTTCCCCAAAACTACCATAAAAACTTGCACAACAAAAGCCAAATCTGCAAGTTATCAAACTTGCAAAAACCTGTCAAAACCAAAACTCAAACAAATCTAAACACCAAATCCACAGCAACAATAACAAACACTCTCAGAACAAAGTTCATCACAGAGTCAACATAACCAACACCAAATCAACAACAAATAGCAATATCTCAGATTGAAGCTCATCATTGAAAACCAACAAAACCCACAAAGAGGAAGGAGTTAGAAGTGAAAAGAACAACAAGAAATCTCAGAATGAATTCATCATTGAAAGGCAACAGAAAGGAAGTCAACAACAAGAAATTCTCAAAGTCCATCATCAGAATCAACATAGCCAAATCAGAACAACAAGCATCTCAGAAGAACATCATCATTGACAAGAAAAAGAAGAAGAAAAGAAAATCAGAAGCAAGCATTTTCAGAAGTAGCATTTTCAGAAATAGTTTTCCTCACAAAACGAAGAGAAAGGAACAAATACCAGAAAAGCTAGCATCGCCATCACGCTCCCTCCTCCGGCAACCTGAGAGCACCGTCGTCCAACCTTCTGCCTCCTCTCCAAAAACAAAACCCCAAGGTATTAATTCCCCTTCTTTCTGTTTTACACCTCACACAAACATAAACAATCAAAGATCAATGACATGCACGAATCTAAAAACCCTAAAACGCGTTAAGAAGAAAATCAATACCTTTTTCATCGCCGCCTGGTACAACCACGGAGAGAAGAGAGTGGAGGCATCGCTCTGGTAGCCTAAGGCAAGGAGAGATTTCATTCAGAAGCTCTGTTTGAGAACGATGAAGAGGCGAAGAAGATGAGAGGAGAGCGGCGCCGTTTCAAACTATAAACCTAGGTTCTGAGCAAAGCCAATGCAAACCCTAACAAAAAATTTGTCAAAGTAACTGGGCCTGCCCCATAAACTAAACTCTTAAGCCCAACGCGTTTCTGGCGCCTACACCCCCTTTTTGATCTCTTTCATTCTTTATTTTGGGCCAAGTACATCCTTTAAGCCCACTTACCCCTTTTTATGTTTTGAAAACAATTTTTTTATATTACCATATTTTCATAACCTATTTTTGTTAAGTAAAAATGATATATTAATTTTTGTATAAAATTTTATTAATGATTTTCATTACGTTAAAAAAACCAAAAATACATAAATAATAAAATTTATTAAAGTTAAATAATTCTTTCTTTAAAAACTTTTTGTTTATATAAAATTAACAAAAACACAAAAATAATAATGAACACTTAATTTTCGTTTAATCATTTGTAAATAACCACATGCATTTCACAATACTTTTGATTCTCTTTGATTCTTATACCTTGTTATATTTTTGCATTGAGAATGCGACGTTTCAATTTGGTTGTAAATAATATTTGGACATTACTATCCTGATAAGACTCATCCCCATTTGTAAACATTTGTACCCCCATCCCCGGATACTTATTTGTAATAACTTAGACTTTAAATTCCCGCAATTTATCGCTTTCCATATACTGTATAGTAATTAGGGTTTGTATGCGAAGATTCAAAATCAACCGCTAGATAACCTAATACAAGACAAATGCATGAAAATCAATACACCATTCACACTTGCACCTCTAGGGTAGCCTCGGTTGTTGCCTCGAAAAATGCAATCATGTCCCTCGAGTATGAGACACTCTAGCCAAATGTCCCTTCGATAAACAAAGATCGTAGTCCCTCGATGACCCTCGATGTTGCCTTCGATAAAACGATCTCGTGCCTTACAAAATTTCTAGAGCGTCTCACAAGTTGCCTTCAATGATTGCATACGATGACTCGCGCCCGTCCCGTTCAACATCCTAACGCAAGGTTATCCATCAAACACAATGGTGAAACAACACTGTTAAAAGTGTTAAAAAACATGAGAAAGATCTTTGAGTAAAATAGGGTAGACAACTCTTAGTTACTTGATCAAAAATCTTGCAAAACATCCTTGCCATTTTTCAAAACACACTCCACAACACAACTTCAAAAACAATTTCAAAACAACTTTCAAAACATTGAATTATCTTTTCAAAAAGACATACACCTTTGTATATATTCAAACAAGAATCATTACAAAGGTTGCCTAGACAAGGCATCTTTTTCAAAACATTTTCAAAACCACACACACAAAGCACCATTTCAAACAATTGAAAAGCAAAGGCAAGTGATCTAAAACAAGTAACTAAGAGCCCATGGATAACCATGGATGAAAAGGGTGCTATCACCTTCCATTTTCATAATATACCCCCCGAACCCACGAAAACATCTCAAAGGTCTTTCCTGTGCTTTTTGGCCTTTACTTAGAATAAAATAAAAAGTCGGTGGCGACTCTTGCTAAACTGAAACATTTGCGAACACAAACGCAAAATCCCAAGTCAGTTCTCCCACCGTATCACAGGATAGTTTTTGGATGCTTGAAATCATGCCTCAGCTTGCAATAAACTTGTTAATATGTATGGAAAAGATTAGAGCATAAAATCACTCTAGGTTTCTGAGTTATAGGGTTATGGCTCTATAACTTGCTTTTGAAGAAAAGTAAAATGACAAATCTCAAATGTTGTACAAGCATGTCCTGAGCTTCTTCAGGACTTAGACACCTTGCATTTGGATTATAGGGGTTGTGTGTTCAGAAAGAACAAGTTAGAAGCTCAAGACAAGTTGACTTTGTGATTAAAGCAACTTTTCAAGAATGGAATGGTAACTTTCTTCCAAAAATGGTAAATTGGCTTGGACAATGCTTAGAACACTTGGATAATAGCTCAAAAGCTTGTGTAATATTATGATTAAGGATGGATACACAAGTTAGAGGACCTGAAAAGTGGGATTATGCAGCATAGGTTTGAAATTGAACTTTGTTCATCACCAAAATAACTTGTAATTCAAGTGACAAAACCCTAACTTCATCTCTTCGATTCTCCCTACTCAAGAATGATCTCAAGGAGTTCTTGGACATTTTGGAAATCTTGAAATGTGATCTACAACTCATCTTTGAATTTCTTTTTAAGATTCCCATTGGAACTATGTGAAAAATTTCCATGAAGTTAGGTCAAAAATCTGCCTAACTGAGGCAAAATTTCACCAAGTCTTTTTTAGTTCATGAGCATGTATTCACAAAATTATAACTTGAGATCCAAGCACTTTTGGGAGCAGTTGTGTGAAGAAAAGTTGTAGATTTCACGGAGATATACAACTTTTATTTTAGAAGTTTCCTTTGAATCATCTTGTATCATAATGAAAAAATTGCCTAAAGTTATAAAATAAGAAATTTTCAACACTTAGAAAAATTTCTAAGATTAGAAATTTTGACTTTTCAAAATGAAATCTTGATTTCTTGATGAATAAGTTTCCTATTTTGACATGTTTTGATGAATTTTGATCTTTGGCACTTGAATTTGACCAAAAAGTCAAATTTTGACTTTTTAGTATACAGTTGACTTTTGATCAGTTGACTGCAAAATTCATCTGTCAATCCAATGGATTTGCAATGTTTTGAATCATGTAATTAGGTCAAAATGATGCAATTGGACTCTTGAGATCATTCCTTAAACCAATTGACCATTTTCTAGGTCATAAATCAGAAATTGCCCTCTCCCAGTCAAAACCCTAATTTTGACCATTTTGCCCTTTTGGAGATTTGATCAAATTTCTTGAGGAATTATGGTCCAAACTTGATCAAATGATACATATGAGTCTAACATGTTGATGTGGATCAAAAATTATGAAGTTTGACTGTAAATTATCCATGGTTGACTTTTTCCCCAATACAACTGATTTTTAGGTCAACTGTTCAATTGACTGATCAAAAGTGTGATCCAAGGCTAGAAACTTGACATGGGTAATCTTGGGGGTCCATAATGATCTATGAAAAATTCATATGGGGCATTGGAAGTTCAAAAATCTTTGTGCAAACTCAAACCCTAATTTTGGTCATCAGTGCATAAGAAGGTGTCTTGAGCTGATCAAACCCTAGTGCAGTCTTGAGCCCAAGGAGATCTTGTGAGAAAATTCTTGATAAGTGAGAGGGAAAATTTTGGGGTACAACAGCTGCCCCTGTTCAATCTTCTTAAGCCTGAAGAGTTAGATTGGCATGTTTTTCCAGTCATGACTCGAGGGTGGAAGATGATTGGACACTAGAGTGCCCAGAAATTTGTACTTGGTGATGTGATGGTTGAGGGAATGGGCTTAAAGATGCCATTTAGAGAGGTGATAGAAAGATGTAGGGGATGGACTTAAAGATGCCATCCAAAAGTGATTGTTTGCATTGTAATTTGCAAGCTGTAAGAATGAGTATCAGAATGGCATCCGTGTTTGGAGCGTATCTGAACTGTATCTGGGAGCTGATTTTGAATGATCATCAAAATGGCATCCGTGTCTGGAGCGTATCTGAACTGTATCTGAAAGCTAGTTTTGAATGAGTTTCAGAATGGCATCCGTGTCTGGAGCATATCTGAACTGTATATGAGAGTTGAATTTGGGTGAGTATCAGAATGGAATCCGTGTTTGAGCATATTTGAACTGTATCTGAGAGTTGAAACTGAATGAGTATCAAAATGGCATCTGTGTCTGGAGCGTCTCTGAACTGTATCTGAAAGTTGCACTGAATGAGTATCAGAATGGCATCCGTATCTGGAGCGTATCTGAACTATATCTGAAAGTTGAATCTGAATGAGTATCAGAATAACATCCGTATCTGGAGCGTATCTGAACTGTATCTGAAAGTTGAATCTAAATGAGTATCAGAATGGCGTCCATATCTGGAGGTATCTGAACTGTATCTAAAAGTTGAATCTGAATGAGTATCAGAATGGCGTCCGTATCTGGAGTGTATCCGAACTGTATCTAAGAAGTTGAAACTAAATGAGTATCAGAATGGCATCCGTGTCTGGAGCGTATATGTATTGTATCTGAGAAGTTGAAATTGAATGAGTATCAGAATGGCATCCGTGTCTGGAGCGTATATGTACTGTATCTGAAAACTTTTGAACATTGTTAATGATAGATGTTAATCTTATCCTGAAAAGGGTAAAATGTTAGCTAAAATGCAAAGTCATGTTGTATGAAATGTATGATAAAATGCTTTCGTGTTATCAATGTTTATGATATATGGATGCAATGTATGCGTATGTGAGCTAGTTTGCTGCACTGCTGTTGGATTAGGGAAAATAAATACCTGACTGATGCTGAGGATATGGAGTATAAGTCTTCATGTTGTGAAGTCTAAGTGTTGATGAATTTCTGCTTGGAGGAATAGAACTCTGTTGTAAGGGAGATGCCGTGTACTGCTTGTAAAATCCTATTATGAAATCCTGAGAAATTTGACAACTTCTATTGGGGATTGATAATTGGAGGCTCGTTTCGCTGGGAATTAAACTGCAAACTGTGGGGGATTTATGGAAATAGCTTAGAGAGATTTCCCTACCTCTTAAAGCCATTAGTAATTGTCTTTTATTTTGTTTATTTGTAAACAATAATTATGTTCAAATGCATATGTTCATCAATGAATCATTGGACGTTATTGTAAACAAAACACAAGAGTAAAGCAAAAAAACATATAGTTTTGCACTTTCAAAGGAATATCTTTGTATTGACTTTGAGTAAGTATTTTTGTACAATGAGACAAACATTCTAGTAAGATAATGCCGTCGTAAAAATTGAAAATTTTAATTCAAAGAAAAAATAGCTATGTGCAATAATCCCATGGGGTTCCCATTCTGCTATAGCCTTTGTATTTCTGAGCCTCTTGTCTATTTGTTGCCTTGTCCGAAGATGATTGAATTGATCAGAACCTCTGAGTTTGCAGGTTATTCGTAAGGTGATCCAACAGGGCATAGTCATATGCTTTAATTCCCTAAATTTTGCCTGGACCCCCCTTTCGGGTTTTCAGTCCACCGGGGAACCCTTTTTTGCCCAAGTCGCCCTTTCGGGTTTTCAACTTGTCGGGTGTACAGAATTTTTTTGTTTTATCCCTAATTTTTGCCTGAACCTTTTTGGTTCGTCGGGATGCCCTTGTTTTGCCTAGGTATGTCAACCTAGCGGGTCTCTTATGCGTAGTATCTTTTGACTATGTTCGCGTTCGCAGGGTGTGACAGGTCGTCACCATCCATGGTAGTCAAGATCATTGCTCCACCAGAGAATATATTTTTGATTACAAATGGTCCTTCGTACGTAGGGGTCCATTTTCCCCTGGGATCACCTTGTGGTAGTATGATACGTTTGATTACCAGATCCCCAACTTGATACACTTGGCGTCTGACCTTTTTGTTGAAAGCCTTGATCATCCGTTTTTGATACATTTGACCATGGTAAACAGCAGTAAGTCTCTTCTCATTAATCAAGTTTAGTTAATCAAGTTGAGTCTGGATCCAATCGTCTTTGTTCAGCCCTGCATCCTTCATAATCCTTAGAGAGGGGATCTGGACCTCGATAGGCAAGACAACCTCCATGCCATAAACCAGAGAATAAGGTGTTTCCTCGGTTGATGTGCGAGTTGTGGTACGATACCCATGGAGAGCGAATGGTAGCATCTTGTGCCAGTCTTTGTATGTGACTGTCATTTTCTATATGATCTTTTTAATGTTTTTATTTGCAGCTTCGACAACACCATTCATCTTTGGCCGGTAAGGAGAAGAATTGTGATGCTGGATCTTGAATTGCTCGTACAAGGAAGTGATCATAGTGTTGTTGAGATTTGTACGATTGTCAGTGATGATCCTTTCCGGGATACCGTACCGGCAAATGAGATTTTGCTTGATGAAACGGGCAACAACATTCTTGGTAACGGAAGCGAAGGAAGTTGCCTCCACCCACTTTGTAAAATAGTCAATGGCCACTGTGATCGGTGGATCTGGAACTGACTGTTTAACGCTGGTTCGCGAAATGTCGCGGTAAGCAAGAGTCGCCACCGTCTTTTATTTTCTCCAAATGGAAAGGACAAAAGCACAGAAAAATTCCTTATAGAGATTGCTCTCGGTTCGGGAGGTAGATTATAGAAAGGGAAGGTGTTAGCACCCTTTCTATCCATGGTTATCCATGGGCTCTTAGATACTTGCTCATTTGTGTTTTCAAAAGTGGTTTGTTTGCTTTTCAACTGTGGGTTTTAAAAAGTTTCTTTGAAAATTTCAGTTTGACTCTTGTATCAGTCCTCAAGAGTGTTTGAAAAGTTGCTTTCGAAAGCTTTTGAAAAGTGTCAGTGTGAAAAGTATTTTTGAATTTGTTTTGAAATTAGAGCAAGTATCTACGAGAACCTACCTACCCTAAGGAAATCGTCTGTGTAAATGTCCTTTAAAGTAGTGCCATCCCACCATTGAGAGGTAGGTAGCACCACCGTTGGAGGTGTTCGGGTCAATTCGAGGTTCGGGACATGGTGATCACCAGAGCAATGGGAAGACACCTTAGAAGCTACCCTCATGCCAGGTTCCCGGATCATGAGGACTTACTAAGACATCCTCTACTCGACGATCACCTTTCGAGGCAAGGCAACAGTGAGGCGTACCCTAGGGGTGGTGTGTGATTTGTGTGTCACGTTCGTTTATATTTATCTTATCATGTCAAAGTGATCTATGCGTTTGTTCTTATTTTTTGTCCATTCATTCTTGCATGCATTTATTTAACAATTAAAAAGCGCGGAAATTAAAGTTCCTAAACTATTACAAAAGCGCGGGTCCACATCGCCAAAATTTCTTGAACCCGATTTGACAGAAAAATAAAGAATTAATGAAAATAAAGAATTAAAAATGCGAGAAATTAATTACAAGGCCTTGGGAGAGATACATAAAAATTATAAAGAACAAAAATAAATATGCGAATTAAATTTAAATCGAAACGAGGGCGTTGGACCCTTTTTTACAAAATTAAATTAAACGATGAATTAATTAAAATTAAAAAAATGAAAATGAAATGTTTTTGGTATCTTTTAGTATTTTAGGATTTTAATGAAAAAAGAATTAATTAAAATTAATGCTAACCCTAATTCTACAATTTTTATTTGTTAAGAAAAGATTAAATTTGACCTAAAATTAGCCCTAATTAATTTACATACAATTTAATTATAAAAATAAATATCTAATATTTAATTATTATGGAATAAAAGAAAAAAGGATGAAAATTAATTAAACCCTAATTCTATATTTTTTAGATTTTTATTAAAAAAAGTTAAAATTAAAACCTAATTTAAAACTAATTAATTTATGAATTTATTTACAAAAAATATTAAAATAATAGATATTTATTATTTTTCTTTTTTATGATTTTTTGTGTTTTATGTATTACTGTAAAAAATAATTAAATTAAAAGAATTAATTGAAAAAAAATATATAAAAAAGAAAAGAGATGCAAACCTAAGGGGGTCTGCCCCTGATTTGGAGGTGTATTGTTTAGCAATTTGGCCCAAGATTCTAAGGCCTCATTTGACTTTTCCTGGGAGCATGCTGGCGTGTTGACTGGGGCTCACCATAGTCTTCAACTCATGGCCTTCTGATCATTCCCTTGGGCACGTGGAGGGTTTGATTTTTGAGGATGTATGATAGTCTTCAGCGTTGACACTGCATAGGAAGATTGATTGAAAAATAATATGGACAAAGGTGAGGACCTGGGGCTCGAACCCAGGTCATGTACGTTACCAGCACACACGTATGCCACTAAGCCATCCCAATCGCGTTTAACCTATAATAACTAACAAACATTATAAAAGAAAAAATAGTCAGTGGTTCAAAACGCGCGAAAAATTTGAATCTTCCAATCAGCGCCTTCCACCTAATCATCTTCCTCGTTGGTGTTTTCTTTTTCTGAAATACAAAAACAATAAGCAACGGTTTTCAAACGTTGATATAGATAACATTACAGAAAATAACGATTAGCCCCTGGGGCTTCATAAATTGAGCGCGATGATGCCATTGTTTTCGTCCAAACCCCCTGAATCCATTCCTGGCATCGTGGTGGTCTAATTTTACTGTATTCAAAAACCCCCAATTTGAAGGTTGAAGAACCCTAAAAAAGAAACATGGTAGATTCGCGTACGATGCCCAAAACTTCAATCAAGTTATGTAGTTAGCTTCAGAACAAAGTAATTAGTACAAATCCATGAATAAAATGCAATGATATGGTCTCAATAATAGAATACGATTATACAAAAAGAGTGATACAGTTCACCCTCGAATTACCAATTCTTTGAGTATGGGGTTAAGTTTTTGACTGGAATCGTTTACTGGCAACCCTGGCAAGCTAATGGAATAAGTTTTGAGGCTTGAATCGACCTGCAAGTAGGTTTTCAGAATTTGAGTTTTCAAAGAAAATTTCAAGTTTGGTTTTCTATGTTCTTGCGCAGCTTAGTGGTCTTTTGCATTAGGTTTTGATTCCTTGTATAAGTATGAGTGAATTAGGTCAAAAATCTGACCAAAAGAATCCAAGATTTGATTGTTCAATATTTGATTTTCAAGCATTAGTTTTTCCAATCTTTTCATGCAATTTGATACCAAATCATGCCAAAACTTTCCAAAATGATTATGCACGAATCTTGAATGTCCAATGAGAGTGTTTTCTGCACAAAAAGATTTTATTTCATTAGTTTTGTATTTTTCATGCATTTTATTTAATTAAATGAATTATTAATAATAAAAAATCCAAATAAATAAATAAAAATGGAGAAAAACTTCCCTTTGGGCCAAGTGGTCGTGCACATGCCTTGGATAATGAATTGTGGAAGAAAAATAGGCCCATTAGCAATTTTAGGTCATTTGAATCAATGTTGACTTTTCAAAATATCCAAAAATTTCCCAACTTCCACAAGGCATAACTTGCTCAATTTTTAAGCTTTGCTCATGTTTTTTGGACATTTTGGAAAGGTCTTTGAGTCCTCTAACCAATGCCTTTGGTCCCATGTCATTTTGATTTACCAATCTCAAGTTATGGCCTTTGACTTAAAGTCCCTTTTTGTTGACTTTTGAAAATGACCTATAATGTTGAGATTGATAACTTTTTGTGAGAGCATTTCTTGGACTTGAGGTATGAAGATGAGTTGTAGGAAATGTCTTTCTCTTCAAAATGAGCTTTGGATGGAATTTTTCTGATAATCCATGTGAAGGTTATGCCCTGGTCAATTTACAGTTGACTTTTTCAACTGTCCAAATAAGGAAACTTTTGCATCTTGATGATTTTTGAGCCAAGCTTTGAGAATCATGATCAAGCATTGATCAAATGATGTTTGTGGCTTCAAAACGAGATGTTGACCAAAAATTTGAACTTTTGACTGTCAAATGACCATTTTGCCCCTACAGTTGACTGTAGTGCAATTAGGGTTTTGACTGTGTAATTTTGTGCTGAAAGTCTTGAAACTTTGTATGAGGATGCTTGACCATATTTGTAGGCATGTGGGACTTGATTGGACCCTTGGAAACTTCATTTTCTTGATCAGAACCAAAACCCTAATTTTGACTGTTTAGGAGGCCCTTGAACTATGCAACCCTTGGGGAATTTTGAGGCTTGACTTGGCAATTTCTTGGAGAATATGGGAGGGCAAATTTTGGGGTACAACAGTTGCCCCTGTTCAATCTTCTTAGACATGAGGATGCAGATTGGCTGACATGCCTTTCGTAATCCGAGGGTGGAAGATGATTGAACACTAGAGTGCCCAGAAATTTGCGCTCACATAGTAGCAGTGTGATGGAAATGGGCTTATAGATGCCATTTAGAGATTGATGAATAGGATGATGGGCTTATAGATGCCATCTGGATGTTGATCGCGTAAGAGATTCCTTAGCGAGAACTTGCATGCCTGCAAAAGAAAAATGAGTACCTGACATGTTGCAGGAGCTGATCTTCAGATGCTTGGTATAGATGTGTCCTGACTGGTTACAGGAGCTGAATCTGGATCTTCAGAAGGTGATGAATAGACCAGGGATAGTTACTACCTCAACAGGAACGATGAGAGAACCTTGGATGATTTTGACCTCGACCGCAAACGTTGAGAAAATCTTGGTGGGAATTATCATCTCCGCAGGATCGGGGAGAGAACCATAGGAAATTATAATCTCAAAAGCGGACGTTTGAGAAAAACCTGGAATGGAATTATCATCTCCGCGCCGCTGGGGAGAGAACCATAGGAAATTATAATCTCAAAAGCGGACGTTTGAGAAAAACCTGGGATGGAATTATCATCTCCGCACCGCTGGGGAGAGAACCATAGGAAATTATAATCTCAAAAGCGGACGTTTGAGAAAGACCTGGGATGGAATTATCATCTCTGCATCACTGGGGAGAGAACCATAGGCAATTATAATCTCAAAAGCGGACGTTTGAGAAAAACCTTGGATGGAATTATCATCTCCGCACCGCTGGGGAGAGAACCATAGGAAATTATAATCTCAAAAGCGGACGTTTAAGAAAAACCTGGGATGGAATTATCGTCTCCGCAACATTGGGGAGAGAACCATAGGATATAATCTCAAAAGCGGACGTTTGAGAAAAACCTGGGATGGAATTATCATCTCCGCACCGCTGGGGAGAGAACCATATGAAATTATAATCTCAAAAGCGGACGTTTGAGAAAAACCTGGGCTGGAATTATCATCTCCACAACACTGGGGAGAGAACCATAGGAAATTATAATCTCAAAAGCGGACGTTTGAGAAAAACCTGGGACGGAATTATCATCTCCGCAACATTGGGGAGAGAACCATAGATAACTTCTACTAAGTCTTTATCAGAAAAATCTGTTTGGGGTCGATTTAGCTGGACTAGAGAAGGCCTTGGACTGGATAAGAAATCTTTGGAGTCGATTAACTGAACCGGTCTAGGTCTTGAAAGATGATTGAGAATTTAGCTGAATCTTTCCTGAAAGGTAAAGGTCAGTCATATGCAATGCATGATGTGGATCAAGCAATGATGTTCTTAACATAAATGAGATTTGTAAGATATGATGCGTCTATGCACGTTATAATGATGTATGTGATGTTTTATGAATGTGTTTTTTCTTCTAGGAAAGTAAATCCTTGACGGGTGCCGGGAAGTCACTCCTGGGCTAATGTTGAAGAATAAGCTTTTGCTCCCGCTGGGGGATGATAGTTGCAAGAATACCGATAGGAGAAGATAACTCTGTTGGGGAATAAACTTGGCGAGTGGATAACTCTGCGGGGAGAAAGTACTCTAGCGATCTTGCTGGGAAGCAATACTCTGTAGGGAGAGAGAGATACTTTGCTGAATTGTTGATAATAACTTGCTGGAGATACCTTTCTTGTGTTGGAAGTGTTGATAGACTTCGCTGGGGATAAGAAAGAACTGTATTGACGACGACCTTTCCGTGGCTTTTGGCTGAGGATAACCCAGTTATATCCTGTTAGGGAAATAACTCTTTAAATAAAGTCGGGCGACGCGTTCGTGCTCTGCGAGGATAAGCTCCCAGAATCTACTGGGGATAAGCTTACTGCTTGGGGAGATGAATTCCAACTTTCCTGGGGAACTAGATTGGACTTTCTTGGGGAAGTTTTGAACTGCGGGGGAAGTGATTCCTTTGAATGTTGATATGCCACCGGGGAACAATCTTTAGACTAAGACTGCCGGGGATGCTTGTTAAGAATATATGCTGCTGGGAAATGTTGAGATTTGCTGGAGGATACCCAACTTCCTTAAGATTGATTGTGACTTTGCTCGGAGGAGAGTGCACTGACTTGTTGACTCACTCTCTGGGGAATTGAGATATGCCGGTTATGTTCTTTAGCTGAACCTACCTTGGTACCTTGGAGGGCAGAACATTTAGATTGCTCAGGCAACTCTTTATTGCCCCTGTTTCCAATGTTACCTGTAATTAATCCTTTGTTTCGCATGCAAATATTCATGAGTTAGCAAATTATTGTCAATGCATATATCACAAATTGAACCTTGGACGTTCTTCGCAAAACAAAACAGAAAAAGAAAAACAATGGGCACTTTTAACTGAAAAGTATATTTATATTGATTTTTGAATGGCCTGAAAATAGGCGTTTTATGTACAAGAGGCTGACGTCCTAGTAAGAGAACGCCGCCGAACAACAGAGTTTATACAAATTTTGTACAAAAGAAAGTAAAACAGCTGTGTGAAATGGATAATCCCACTGGGTTTCAACTCTGCTATTGCCTTTATAACTCCGAGCGTCTCATCACTTGATGACCTTGGTTGAAGGTGAAGCTGACTGATTGATGCCGTCTGAACTTGATACCGGATTCTGGATGCAAAGTGATCCAATGAGACATAGTATTACACTTTATCCCTAATTTTTGTCTGGACCGCCCTTTCGGGTTTTCGGTCCACCGGGATACCCATTTTTGCCCAAGCCGCCTTTTCAGGTTTTCGACTTGCCGGGTGTACAGATTTTTTTCATTTCATCCCTTCATTTTGCCCGAACCCTTTTGGTTCGACGGGAAGCCCTAATTTTTGCCTAGGCATGTCAGCATAGCGGGTCTTTTTTCATGCGTAGTATTTTTTTACTATGTCTGCATTAGCGGGGTGAGGAAGGTCGTCACCATCCATATTGGTTAAAATCATGGCTCCTCCTGAGAACACATGCTTAACCACAAATGGCCCTTCGTACGTAGGGGTCCATTTTCCCCTTGGATCACTCTGAGGAAGGATGATTCGCTTGATTACCAGATCCCCTACTTGATACTCCTGTGGTCTGACCTTTTTGTTAAATGCCCTGATCATCCGTTTCTGATACGTCTGACCATGACAAATAGCAGCAAGTCTCTTTTAATCAATGAGGTTGAGCTGATCAAGTCGTGTCTGGATCCAATCATCCTCGTTCAGATTCGCATCCTTCATTATCCGGAGAGAGGGTATCTGCACTTCGATCGGTAAGACTGCCTCCATACCATAAACCAGAGAGAAAGGAGTTGCCCCGGTTGACGTCCTAGCTGAGGTACGGTACCCATGTAGAGCGAACGGTAACATCTCGTGCCAATCCTTATAAGTCACTGTCATCTTCTGCACGATTTTCTTGATGTTCTTATTTGCTGCTTCTACAGCCCCATTCATCTTTGGTCTGTAAGGAGAAGAATTGTGGTGCTGTATTTTGAACTGCTCGCAGAGCTCAGCGATCATTTTATTGTTCAGATTGGTACCGTTGTCTGTAATAATTCTCTCTGGGACGCCGTACCGACAGATCAGATTATGCCGAATGAACCGTGCCACAACAGTCTTGGTTACCGTAGCATAGGATGCTGCTTCGACCCACTTCGTAAAATAATCAATCGCCACTAGGATGAAGCGATGCCCATTAGATGCCGTAGGTTTAATCTCGCCGATCATGTCTATACCCCACATTGCAAATGGCCAAGGCGCAGTCAGAACATTCAGGGGAACTGGAGGAACATGTACCTTGTCCGCATAAATCTGGCACTTATGGCATGTCCTGGAATGTTGGTAACAGTCAGCTTCCATTGTGGACCAGTAATATCCTGCCCGAAGGATCTTCTTAGCCATGGTGTGCCCACTGGAATGTGTACCAAAGGTCCCTTCATGTAGCTCTTCCATGATCCTTTCTGCTTCAGTCTTATCCACACAACGCAGTAGGGTTGAATCATGGTTTCGCTTGTACAAGATGCCGTTACTAAGGAAGAACTTGGCCGCGAACCTTATCATGAACTTCTTATCATTGACAGAGGCACCTTCAGGGTATTCCTGAGCTTCCAAATATCTCTTCACCTCATGGTACCAAGGCTTCTCAGTCACCAATTCAGTCTCGAGATCACAACAGTATGCCGGTTCGTCTAGTTTCCAGATGATGATCCGGGGAGCCTCATTATCCCATTTGACTTTGAACATAGAAGACATTGTAGCTAACGCGTCCGCCAGCTGATTCTCTTCTCTCGGAAAGTGGTCAAAGGTTATCTTCGTGAAGTGGGGGATCAAGGTCAACACACATTCTCTGTAAGGAATCAGGTTTGGATGTTTCGTATCCCACTCTCCTTTGATCTGATTGATCACGAGAGCGGAATCTTCGAAGACACTCAGAAACTTAATCCTTAGGTCGATCGCAGCTTGAAGACCCATGATGCACGCCTCATACTCGGCCATGTTGTTGGTACATTTGAAACATAGTCGGGCAGTTAGTGGAGTATGAGTACCTTGAGGTGATATGATTATGGCGCCGATACCATTTCCCAAAGCGTTGGAGGCTCCGTCAAAGTGCATAGACCATCGGGATCCTTCCTCAGGTCCTTCATCCGGTCCAGGTACTTCACAATCAGTCACTATCATAATGCTTTCATCCGGAAACTCGAAGTTCATTGACTGATAGTCATCTACGGCCTGATGTGCCAAGTGGTCTGCCAATACACTTCCCTTGATGGCTTTCTGGGTTGTGTACTGAATGTCGTATTCCGTTAAGATCATTTGCCATCTTGCAATTCTCCCAGACAGAGCAGGCTTTTCGAATATGTACTTTATATGATCCATCTTTGAGATCAACAAGGTAGTGTGAGTCAGCATATACTGTCTCAGCCGGCGAGCAGCCCATACCAAAGCGCAGCAAGTTTTCTCAAGCAGTGAGTATCGGGTCTCACAGTCGGTAAACTTTTTGCTAAGGTAATAAATGGCGTGCTCTTTTCGGCCAGACTCATCATGCTGCCCCAGCACACACCCCATTGAGTTGTCAAGCACTGTTAGATATAGTATCAGAGGTCTCCCTTCAACCGGTGGCATAAGGATGGGTGGTTCTTGGAGATACTCTTTGATTCTGTCAAAAGCAGCCTGACATTCATCGTTCCAACGTACTACCTGATCTTTCTTCAGCAGCTTGAAGATTGGCTCACAGGTAGCAGTTAGGTGTGAGATGAATCGAGCAATGTAATTCAGGCGTCCTAAAAAGCCTCTGACCTCTTTCTCTGTCCTGGGAACTGGCATCTCTTGAATAGATTTGACCTTGGCAGGGTCCACTTGAATGCCTTTATCACTTACCATGAAGCCTAGCAACTTCCCAGATCTTACCCCGAAGGTGCACTTGTTCGGGTTCAATCTCAGCTTGTACAGTTTCAAACGGTCAAACAACTTCTGCAGATGATCTAGGTGCTCTTCCTCAGTCTGGGACCTTGCGATCATGTCGTCAACATACACTTCTATCTAATGATGGATCATGTCATGAAATAAAGCAACCATGGCACGTTGGTAGGTTGCCCCAGCGTTCTTCAACCCGAATGGCATGACCTTGTAGCAGAAGGTGCCCCACTGAGTAACAAATGTAGTCTTTTCCATGTCTTCAGGTGCCATCTTGATCTGATTGTAACCTGAAAAACCATCCATGAAAGAGAATACCTTGTGCTGAGTTGTATTATCAACAAGGACATCAATGTGAGGTAGGGGGAAGTCATCCTTGGGGCTGGCCCTGTTCAGATCCCTGTAGTCGACACACATTCTGACCTTACCGTCCTTCTTTGGTACCGGCACCACATTAGCAACCCACTGAGGGTAAGAAGTCACTGCAAGGAACCCAGCATCAAACTGTTTCATAACCTCGGCTTTAATCTTCTCAGACATCTCTGGACGCATACGGCAGACCTTTTGCTTAACCGGAGGGCAATCTTCCTTAGTTGGCAAGTGATGGACCACAATATCGGTATCCAACCCGGGCATGTCTTCGTAGGACCAGGCAAAGATCTCCATATAATCATGCAGCATTTGAGTCAACCGTTGCTTCACGCTGAGCTCTAGGTTGGCACCAATCTTTACCTCTTTCCTGTCTTCTTCAGTACCCAGGTTTATTATTTCCACTGGCTCTTCATGGGGTTGAATTGCCCTCTCTTCCTGAAGCAACAGTCTAGCAAGCTCGCCAGGCACTTTGCAATCATCTTCACCTTCGTCTTCGGCTAAGTTGATCGGATTTTCGAAGTCATAACTGGTAGTAGCAGAGTCGTTACCAGTGAGATCCAGAGTGGATTGAAACCTGTATGAGTGAGTGTGTGTGTAAATACAGCGGTTTTGAAATATATGTAAAAGAAAGAAAGACAAAAAAGGAGCATAAGATTTGCAATGCGAGAAAACGTCCAAGATTTTCATTCATGATATATGAAATGACAATTTATATGCCCTCACAAATGAAACCACGGTGCCTCGGGTAAGACACCGGGCCAAAGAGTTTATTATTGTTTATTACAGATACCAAAAACATAGGAATTCATTACTTAGTAACAAGAGAAACAGGTAGATTGTCCTTTGCACTCCAATTGTTGAGTCCACTGTCGGTTGCCGGGTAAATCCAGCTATCAAACTCAGCTTCGTCCACTTCATCCTCGTCCCCAATAGCATTCACTCCATGAGCAGGCAGGGGAGCTGTCACTACATTAGGCTTCTCAGATGCCTCAAACTGTACCTCCTTGGCGTCAATAAGGTCCTGCAGCTTGCTCCTTAATGCCCAACAGTCATCAGTAGAATGCCCCGGGCTATCTGAATGGTAAGCACAACGAGCATTTGGGTTGTACTTAGGAGATGTAGTATTGGGGAACTTAGGAGCCTCTCTGACAGTCACTAAATTGGTGGATAGCAACTGTGGTAAGATCTGCGATAAGGTCATGCTCAAACGGGTAAACTCTCTCCGGGGTCTTTCAGCCCTTTGAGGATTGGTCGGCCGAGGAGCGGCAGCAGGCTTGGCGATCGTTACCGCACTGACAGATTGGCGGCGTTCAGTTCTCTCTGATCTCCGGGAGCCATATACAGCACTAGCCTCCTTTTTGAAGGGTTTCTTCTCAGAACTAGACGATGCACCCTTCGGAATCTTACCAGACTTCAACCCAGCCTCAATTCTCTCTCCAGTCAGAATCAGATCAGTGAACCCTGCAGACGAATTCCCGATAAGATGGTTGAAAAACGGCCCAGATAGGGTCCCCAAGAACATGTCTACCAACTCCCGATCAGTCAACGGAGGCTGCACCCTGCCAGCCAGGTCTCTCCACTTCTGAGCGTACTCCTTAAAACCTTCACTTGAACCTAACGACATACCCTGGAGTTGGGTACGTGTAGGGGCAAGGTCGGTATTATATTGATACTGCTTGTAGAAAGCAGTAGCCAACTCCTCCCAGTTACGAACCTTGGTCCCATCCAGCTGATAGAACCATTCGAGATGAGTCCCTGAAAGACTCTCCTGGAAGAAGTGGATCCACAAATTCTTATCCGCTGAGTACGGTTGGATTTTCCGAACATAGGACCTGAGATGTAGCTTGGGACAAGACGCCCCGTCATATTTGGTGAAAGATGGTGCTTTGAATTTATGAGGGATGATCACACCAGTAGACAAACCCAGATCTCCAAAATCCAGCCCAGGTACCTGTTGTATTTCCATAGCCTTCAACCTATCCTCCAGTTGCTTGTAACGGTCTTCTGCCGGAGGGTACTGCTCTTCATCAAAATCAGTCTCGTTGTCAGAGACTACCGGACTAGGACCTTTTTCTGTTTGAGGAGTACTCTTGCCAACAGAAGAACCAGCCTCTTCATTCTGCAAGGTGTTGCCAAACCTTCGGCCCGAGCTAAACAGAACAGTTCTTCTCTTCTTCTTCTTCTCCTTCTTCAGGAGCATAGCCTTCAGCTCTTCTTGGCCTTGAGCCAAACCCTTGATTAATTCCTGAAACTGCGCATTCTGCGCCTGAAGAGCCTTGATGGATGTCTCAGTTGATGACGAGTCGGGATTCATGATGCTGAAATAAACAGCGAAGAACTGTAAGCAACCTGAAAAGAAGAAACCTGCTATGCACATGATGAATGAGATGCGTATGAATTATGTTTTCAAAGACAATCGGGAATCAACTTTGTAAACAAAAAAGGAACACACTTCATTAGATTCAACTTTGAAACTGAAATTATTCAACAGGTTGCCCTTAGGCGTTACATGAAAGGAAAATACTGAAAAGGGAAATCAAACTGCAAAAGAACATCCGGAGCTTCTTATTGATCCCATGGCCTCCTCTTCTCAGTACGGATGTAGGTATTCAGAGCTCTCTCATTCTCCAACTGCTTTGTCAGCTTCTGGATCTTTAATTCCTGCTCGTTGAACTTTTCCCGGTAAGAATCCCGTTCTTCTCGCAGTTGCGACCAAGATCTCTTCAATGTCTCATAATCAGTAGGTATATGAGGAGGAAGGACAGTTGGAGGAACCCCATCCTTGTCAGGACACTCAAGAATGACGGATCTGACAGCTTCATACGGCATACCTAACTTCTGAGCACGGATGCGAACCCATTTGTAGTAGGCTTCCATAGGTAAAGAAGTCTTTGGCCCTAACTCTTGTTGGTCAGCTTTATGAACTTTGTCCCAAGCCTTGATGAACCTACGACGCAGCTCGTCACTATCCACCTGAAACTCAAAACTGATGTGAGGTACCAACATCTCATGGGGGCCTGCTCTTCTTGCTCTTCCAAACTGACGGAGTGCTAGACATGGATTGTAAGAGATCCCCCCTTGGGTACCAATCAGAGGAACATTAGGGTATTCCCCGCATCGATCAATAATATCTATCTCGTCCAAACCTCTGCAAGTCCAAATGATGTCTTTGTCGGTGAGAGACATTAACCTGTGAGCCCAACCTCTTCCTTCTTGATTCTTTAGTATGGACTTGGGGAGGTGCGAAATAAACCACCTTACCAACAAAGGGATACAACACCATAGGGTTCCTCGTCTTCGGGTAGTACGAGCATGAAGTTGTTGCAAGATGTCACCCAAGAGAGTGGGCACCGGATTCTGAGACATAAAGATCCTTATGGCAGTGACACTGATGAAGTTGTCAGGATTAGGAAACAGGACTAACCCATAGATTAGGAGAGCCAAGATATCTTCATATGTCCTAAAGTCCAGGTCATTCCAGAAACTGTTAGCTTTACCGATCAGAAATTTGACCAAGAAACCCTTAACTCCGCTTCTAGTTACCCAGTTGTCGGTTACCTCTTGATGGGTCAAAGGAAGAGCTGCAGCAACATCCTCAAGCCTGAGGGTCTTTTCCCAACCTGTAAAGGGAGTCTGATCCAAGATAGGGATACCAAGCAAATCAGAGAACTCTTCCAGGGTAGGGACCAGCTGGAAGTCTTGAAAGGTGAAGCACTGGTATAGAGGGTCATAGAACTGGGTCAGAACACTCATCAACTGTTGATCCCGCTTTGCAGTGACTAAATTGAGAAGAGAACCATGCCTCTGAATAAAGGAAGTGGTATTTGGAATTCTGCTAACCAACTCATCAAGCAACTCAGGTGAACGAACAAAGTTGAACCGGATAGTATTCCTTCGCACAGGCATCATGGTGTCCTACAAAACAGAGCAAAGGTGAAACCCTCTTGTCTTTGAAATGGTCAGTCCTTATGCAGGATGCATGCAATGCTCATGATGTTATGATGCTATGATAAAGCACGCCACAAATAGATACAAAGGCAAACATGGTAAGGCACACAAGTCACACAAGGCAAGCCCCTAAAGTTTAGGCCAGCATGAGGTCTAGGTACTACCCTCTTTCAGTTTGTTGGTTCATACCTGTCCTAATCAAAAGTAACCGGGTTCTTAGAGGATCCCAATATCATTGACTACCCTCAATCGGTCATAACTCCAGCATCGCAATCTTTTCTTGCGGCCAGAACCATCACGAGAGTTTAGCCTCAATGGGCGTAGCATACTGCTACAATTCTAAAGGCCAAGTTGTGTCAATTAAGGTTCTAAGGTTGTTGGTGCTTAATGACTCCTTAGAAGACCCATATTCTCCTCGTTGCGACACAAGGGATATCGGTACAGACCAAGGTGCCACACCAACGTAGCCACTGCTTCACCCGTGTCGGTCTACGCCGGACAGGTCCCTCACAGCTTATGCTACCTAAACAGGGTATCCCCAGATCCGGGTTAGGATCTATGTAACTCCCATGCAACCCACAATTTAAAGCACACAAGGAAAACAATTGAAAACACAGTTATGAACTAGCCCTAAGGTACACCTCACTTTAAGTATTTATCCCCAGCAGAGTCGCCAGTTCTGTGATCGGTGGATCTGGAACTGACTGTTTAACGCTGGTTCGCGAAATGTCACGGTAAGCAAGAGTCGCCACCGTCTTTTATTTTCTCCAAATGGAAAGGACAAAAGCACAGAAAAATTCCTTATAGAGATTGCTCTCGGTTCGGGAGGTAGATTATAGAAAGGGAAGGTGTTAGCACCCTTTCTATCCATGGTTATCCATGGGCTCTTAGATACTTGCTCATTTGTGTTTTCAAAAGTGGTTTGTTTGCTTTTCAACTGTGGGTTTTAAAAAGTTTCTTTGAAAATTTCAGTTCGACTCTTGTATCAGTCCTCAAGAGTGTTTGAAAAGTTGCTTTCGAAAGCTTTTGAAAAGTGTCGGTGTGAAAAGTATTTTTGAATTTGTTTTGAAATTAGAGCAAGTATCTACGAGAACCTACCTACCCTAAGGAATTCGTCTGTGTAAATGTCCTTTAAAGTAGTGCCATCCCACCATTGAGAGGTAGGTAGCACCACCGTTGGAGGTGTTCGGGTCAATTCGAGGTTCGGGACATGGTGATCACCAGAGCAATGGGAAGACACCTTAGAAGCTACCCTCATGCCAGGTTCTCGGATCATGAGGACTTACTAAGACATCCTCTACTCGACGATCACCTTTCGAGGCAAGGCAACAGTGAGGCGTACCCTAGGGGTGGTGTGTGATTTGTGTGTCACGTTCGTTTATATTTATCTTATCATGTCAAAGTGATCTATGCGTTTGTTCTTATTTTTTGTCCATTCATTCTTGCATGCATTTATTTAACAATTAAAAAGCGCGGAAATTAAAGTTCCTAAACTATTACAAAGGCGCGGGTCCACATCGCCAAAATTTCTTGAACCCGATTTGACAGAAAAATAAAGAATTAATGAAAATAAAGAATTAAAAATGCGAGAAATTAATTACAAGGCCTTGGGAGAGATACATAAAAATTATAAAGAACAAAAATAAATATGCGAATTAAATTTAAATCGAAACGAGGGCGTTGGACCCTTTTTTACAAAATTAAATTAAACGATGAATTAATTAAAATTAAAAAAATGAAAAGGAAATGTTTTTGGTATTTTTTAGTATTTTAGGATTTTAATGAAAAAATAATTAATTAAAATTAATGCTAACCCTAATTCTACAATTTTTATTTGTTAAGAAAAGATTAAATTTGACCTAAAAGTAGCCCTAATTAATTTACATACAATTTAATTATAAAAATAAATATTTAATATTTAATTATTATGGAATAAAAGAAAAAAATGATGAAAATTAATTAAACCCTAATTCTATATTTTTTAGATTTTTATTAAAAAAAGTTAAAATTAAAACCTAATTTAAAACTAATTAATTTATGAATTTATTTACAAAAAATATTAAAATAATAGATATTTATTATTTTTCTTTTTTCTGATTTTTTGTGTTTTATGTATTACTGTAAAAAATAATTAAATTAAAAGAATTAATTGAAATAAAAAAATATAAAAAAGAAAAGAGATGCAAACCTAAGGGGGTCTGCCCCTGATTTGGAGGTGTATTGTTTAGCAATTTGGCCCAAGATTCTAAGGCCTCATTTGACTTTTCCTGGGAGCATGCTGGCGTGTTGACTGGGGCTCACCATAGTCTTCAACTCATGGCCTTCTGATCATTCCCTTGGGCACGTGGAGGGTTTGATTTTTGAGGATGTATGATAGTCTTCAGCGTTGACACTGCATAGGAAGATTGATTGAAAAATAATATGGACAAAGGTGAGGACCTGGGGCTCGAACCCAGGTCATGTACGTTACCAGCACACACGTATGCCACTAAGCCATCCCAATCGCGTTTAACCTATAATAACTAACAAACATTATAAAAGAAAAAATAGTCAGTGGTTCAAAACGCGCGAAAAATTTGAATCTTCCAATCAGCGCCTTCCACCTAATCATCTTCCTCGTTGGTGTTTTCTTTTTCTGAAATACAAAAACAATAAGCAACGGTTTTCAAACGTTGCTATAGATAACATTACAGAAAATAACGATTAGCCCCTGGGGCTTCATAAATTGAGCGCGATGATGCCATTGTTTTCGTCCAAACCCCCTGAATCCATTCCTGGCATCGTGGTGGTCTAATTTTACTGTATTCAAAAACCCCCAATTTGAAGGTTGAAGAACCCTAAAAAAGAAACATGGTAGATTCGCGTACGATGCCCAAAACTTCAATCAAGTTATGTAGTTAGCTTCAGAACAAAGTAATTAGTACAAATCCATGAATAAAATGCAATGATATGGTCTCAATAATAGAATACGATTATGCAAAAAGAGTGATACAATTCACCCTCGAATTACCAATTCTTTGAGTATGGGGTTAAGTTTTTGACTGGAATCGTTTACTGGCAACCCTGGCAAGCTAATGGAATAAGTTTTGAGGCTTGAATCGACCTGCAAGTAGGTTTTCAGAATTTGAGTTTTCAAAGAAAATTTCAAGTTTGGTTTTCTATGTTCTTGCGCAGCTTAGTGGTCTTTTGCATTAGGTTTTGATTCCTTGTATAAGTATGAGTGAATTAGGTCAAAAATCTGACCAAAAGAATCCAAGATTTGATTGTTCAATATTTGATTTTCAAGCATTAGTTTTTCCAATCTTTTCATGCAATTTGATACCAAATCATGCCAAAACTTTCCAAAATGATTATGCACGAATCTTGAATGTCCAATGAGAGTGTTTTCTGCACAAAAAGATTTTATTTCATTAGTTTTGTATTTTTCATGCATTTTATTTAATTAAATGAATTATTAATAATAAAAAATCCAAATAAATAAATAAAAATGGAGAAAAACTTCCCTTTGGGCCAAGTGGTCGTGCACATGCCTTGGATAATGAATTGTGGAAGAAAAATAGGCCCATTAGCAATTTTAGGTCATTTGAATCAATGTTGACTTTTCAAAATATCCAAAAATTTCCCAACTTCCACAAGGCATAACTTGCTCAATTTTTAAGCTTTGCTCATGTTTTTTGGACATTTTGGAAAGGTCTTTGAGTCCTCTAACCAATGCCTTTGGTCCCATGTCATTTTGATTTACCAATCTCAATTTATGGCCTTTGACTTAAAGTCCCTTTTTGTTAACTTTTGAAAATGACCTATAATGTTGAGATTGATAACTTTTTGTGAGAGCATTTATTGGACTTGAGGTATGAAGATGAGTTGTAGGAAATGTCTTTCTCTTCAAAATGAGCTTTGTATGGAATTTTTCTGATAATCCATGTGAAAGTTATGCCCTGGTCAATTTACAGTTGACTTTTTCAGCTGTCCAAATAAGGAAACTTTTGCATCTTGATGATTTTTGAGCCAAGCTTTGAGAATCATGATCAAGCATTGATTAAATGATGTTTGTGGCTTCAAAATGAGATGTTGACCAAAAATTTGAACTTTTGACTGTCAAATGACCATTTTGCCCCTACAGTTGACTGTAGTGCAATTAGGGTTTTGACTGTGTAATTTTGTGCTGAAAGTCTTGAAACTTTGTATGAGGATGCTTGACCATATTTGTAGGCATTTGGGACTTTATTGGACCCTTGGAAACTTCATTTTCTTGATCAGAACCAAAACCCTAATTTTGACTGTTTAGGAGGCCCTTGAACTGTGCAACCCTTGGGGAATTTTGAGGCTTGACTTGGCAATTTCTTGGAGAATATGGGAGGGAAAATTTTGGGGTACAACAGCCACTAGGATGAAGCGGTGTCCATTGGAAGTCGTTGGCTTGATTTCCCTAATCATGTCAATCTCCTACATAGCAAAGGGCCAAGGAGCCGTCAAGATATTCAGAGGAACCTGAGGTACGTGCACCTTGTCAGCATAAATCTGACACTTATGGCATGTTCGAGAGTGTTGATAGCAATCTGCTTCCATGGTAGACCAGTAATAGCCTACCCGTAGGATTTTCTTTGCCATCGTATGCCCACTGGAATGGGTGCCAAAAGTTCCTTCATGCAATTCAGCCATGATCCCTTCAGCTTCAACCTTATCCATGCACCGAAGTAACAGAGTCATGATTGAGTTTGTACAGGATGTCGTTACTAAGGAAAAATTTAGCAAAGAATCTCCTTAAGAACTTCTTATCATTGATTGAAGCTCCTTCTGGATATTCTTGAGCCTCGAGATACTTCTTGACTTTGTGAAACCAAGGCTGGTCCACTACTTCTTCAGTATTAATCTCGTGGCAGTGTGTTGGTTCCTCCACTCGTTCGATGGTGATCTGGGGAGCCTCTTTATCCCAATTAAGTTTAAACATAGATGACATTGTGGCTAGAGCGTCTGCTAGCTGGTTTTCTTCTCGCGGGAAATGCTCGAAGGTAATCTTCTCAAAATGTGGTAGCAACGTCAAAACATGTTCTTTGTAAGGGATAAGGTTAGGGTGTTTGGTGTCTCATTCCCCTTTGATCTGATTGATAACCAAAGCTGAATCTCCGAATACACTCAAAGATTTGATCCTTAGGTCTATGGCAGCTCTGAGACCAAAGATGCATGCTTCGTATTTCGCCATGTTGTTTGTACAATTGAAGTAGAGTCTTGCGATAAAGGGAGTATGACACCCTTCCGGAGATATGAGTATAGCACCGATACCATTGCCAATTGCATCGGATGCCCCATCAAAGAACAGGGTCCAGCGGGATCCTTGTTCAGGTCTATCATATGGCCTGAATTCTTCACAGTTATTTACCGTCATGATGTCTTCATCTGGAAATTTGAACTTCATGGATTGGTAGTCTTCTACATCTTGGTGAGCAAGGTGATCAGCTAATATACTGCTCTTTATTGCTTTCTGGGTTGTATACTGTATGTCATATTATGTCAGGATCATCTGCCATCTCGCGATTCTCCCGGAGAGAGCAGGTTTCTCGAAGATGTATTTTATCAGATCCATTTTAGATATCAACAAAGTAGTATGAGTCAGCATATACTATCTTAGCTGGCGATCAGCCTATGCCAGAGCGCAACAAGTTTTCTCGAGCAGTGAATATCTGGTTTCACAGTCGGTAAACTTTTTGCTCAGGTAGTAAATAGCATGCTCTTTTCGGCCAGACTCGTCATGCTGCCCCAATACACACCCCATTGAATTTTCTAAAAATGTCAAATACATGATTAATGGTCTTCCCTCGACTGGTGGCATCAACACAGGAGTCTCTTGTAAGCATTCTTTTATTTTGTCAAAAGCAACTTGGCACTCGTCATTCCATTTGACTACTTGATCTTTCTTCAACAATTTGAAGATTGGTTCACAAGTAGTTGTCAGGTGAGAGATAAATCTGGCAATGTAGTTCAAACGCCCCAAGAATCCTCTGACTTCCTTCTCAGTACGAGGAGCAAGCATCTCTTGTATTGCTTTTACCTTGGCAGGATCTACTTCAATACCTTTGTTGCTGACGATAAAGCCTAGGAGTTTACCAGACCGAACCCCAAATGTGCACTTGTTTTGATTCAACCTCACTTTATACTTCTTCAGTCTCTCAAACAGTTTTTGTAAGTGATCAAGATGCTCTTCTTCTGTTTGAGATCTTGCTATCATGTTGTCCACATAGACCTCTATTTCGTGATGTACCATGTCGTGAAATAGAGCTACCATGGTACGCTGATAGGTTGCCCCAGCATTCTTCAGTCCGAATGGCATCACCTTATAGCAGAAAGTGCCCCACTGCGTGACAAAGGTTATTTTCTCCATGTCCTCAGGTGCCATTTTGATTTGGTTGTAACCTGAGAAACCGTCCATGAAGGAAAAGACTTTATGTTGTACCGTATTGTCGACTAGAATATCAATGTGGGGGAGTGGAAAATCATCCTTAGGGCTTGCCCTATTCAAATCTTTGTAGTCCATAAACATTCGTACTTTGCCGTCCTTTTTGGGCATCGGAACAACATTGGCAACCCATTGGGGATAAGAGGTGACAACCAAGAATCCAGCGTTGAATTGCTTCATGGCTTCTGCTTTAATCTTTTCTGACATATCAGGCCTCATGCGGCGAACCTTTTGTTTTACTGGCGGGCAATCCTCTCTTGTAGGCAGACGATGTACCACAATATCTGCATCAAGTCCCGGCATGTCTTCATACGACTAGGCAAAGACTTCAACATAATCGTGTAACAACTGAATCAGACGCTCCTTGATACTGGATTCCAGATTGGCACCCACCTTGACCTTTTTTTTGTCTTCTTCGGTACCTAGGTTGATGGTATCCACGGGTTCCTCGTGAGGCTGAATGGTTCTCTCTTCTTGTTGTAGTAGTTTGGCAAGTTCCCCTGGTACTTCGCAATCTTCCTCACCTTCATCTTCAGCTTGGTAGATTAGATTCTCAGAGTCACAAGAGGCCATAGCAGTATTGTTACCTATGGGATCACGAATGGATGTATACCTGCATTGTGAGTGTGAGTGTGTGTAAGGGTATAGTTATCCTTGAAAGAAATAAAAAAATGTAAAAATAAAAACAATGAGCACAAAAATTTTGTATGCGAAAACGTCCATGATTCATTGATGTCATATGAAAATGAGATAATAACCCTTACAAATGGACCATTGTGCCTCGGGTAAGACACAAGGTTTTAAGAGTGCGAATTGTTTTAATATTAAAGATCCAACAAAATGTAAAGACAAATTACTATGGGATAAAAGTAATCGGGACAAAATCTCTAGCCTCCCAGTTGTTGAGCCCTCCACTGACAGTCGGGAATATCCAGTCCTCCAAGTCACAGCTATCTTCATCTCCTTATACGATGTTGACCTCGCGGTTGCTGATCTTCAGGGGTGGTCCTCCAGCACGAGCGCGACTTACAACCTTCTAAGCACTTGAAGTGAAACCCAGGCCAAACTTGTCAGACTTATATGGGATATCTGGGAGTTGTCCCCAGATAGTGCACCCACCTTCTTCTACCACTACTTTGGCATCCTTCAGAGATGACATCCGGAGTGGAGGCCTTGTAATCTTGGGAACAACCTTGGTTACTGCCACATCTTGCGGGACCTCTTCAAAGTATTGGAATGGAGTTTCAACAAATTCACCATCTAATTCCACATATCTGAAGGAATTGAGATGGCTGATCATATACTCTTCTTCTCCATGAACAATGATAATCTTCCCTTGAATCAGATATTTCAGCATTTGGTGCAATGTAGAAGTGACAGCGCCAACATTGTGAATCCATGGTCGGCTTAGCAAGCAGGAATATGAGGGACGGATATCCATTACATAAAAAGTTGAATCAAAAGTTTGTGTTCCAACTTTTATGGGAATGTCTACCTCCCCATGTACCATCCTTTTCGAGCCGTCAAAAGCCCTTACTACTATGTTACTTGGCTTCAATGTCAAACCTTCACAGTCAAGCCTGTCAAGAGCTTTTTTAGGCAATATATTCAGAGATGAGCCAGTGTGCACCAAAAAATGAGCCAAGGTTGTGCCCCTACATTCAACTGAGACATGAAATGCCTCATTATGCTTCCTTCCCCTTGGCGTTAAATCAGCATCTGAAAAACCTAGACCATTATCTGCAGTTAGGCTGGCTACGCAGTCTTGAAACTGATCGTCAGATGTCTCTTGGGGGTACATGGGCAGTTTTCAGGAATTTTACCAAGGCTTTTGCATGCGCCTCGGAACATAGTAGTAATTCCAGCATGGAAATCTTAGAGGGGGTTTTCCCTAGTTGTTCAACTACATCATAGTCGCTTCTTTTTATGATCTTCATAATTTCCTCTATCTCTTTCCGGTAGGTCTCAGGGATAGCCAATGACTGGGCCTTCGCCCGGACAGGCTCAATCAGAACACCTTTTCCTCGAGTCTAGTTAACTTGGCAGCAGGAGTGTTGGTAGGAATGATAACAGGGGTTGTAACAGCTTTGTCAGTTGGAGTATTGTTGGAGATGATTGTAGGACTGGGAATAGCCTTCAGAGGAGCAGCAACAACAAGAATGATTACGGGTCCAGAAATTGCTTTTGGGGGAGCAATTTCTGGAGAGAAGATCCTACCACTTCGGGTAATCTTACTAGTACTTGCAATATTACTGACGTCGGAATCCACTTTCTCAGAACTTGAATCTTCGGCGGCTGGCCAGTCCTTCTTGATACCATGGTAGTAGACATCCCATCCATAATTCCATGGTACAGTTTTGTCTGACGAATACGGGACTGGTCCAGGCATTGTAATTATTAAAGGAGTTGCTTTCGAAACTGGTGTAATTCTAACGGGTCTTTTGGTGGAGACCCTGGAAGAATTGGCGGAAATGGTAATGATAGAAACATCTTCAAAAGGAACAGGTGGAATAGAAGTCTTCTCGAATAAAATTTATTTGTTATCTATTAGGCACTGAACGCCTGCTTTCAACAAAGGACAGCTGGTTGGTGAGGACAAACAGAAATGACAAACTTCATCATAGCCTGGGAACACACCGGCATTCAACAAGTTCATTTTAATAGTCAGGAGTGGGGTCATAAGTTCATCAACTGAAGTAACAAATATTTCTTCTTCAATGGCATTGGTATTATGGCCATTTCTAGGCATAGGGGCAAAAATGACATTTGGCTTTTCGGGCGCATCGAATTCAATCTCTTTTTCTTTAATGAGATCTTGTATCTTGTTCTTTAGATCCCAATAGTTATTAGTGTCGTGGCCGGGACTTTCAGAGTGGTATGCACAACGGGCATTGGGATGATAGTGAGGAGATGTTATGTTGGGGTTTTTGGAGCTTCTTTCAAGGTCACCAAATTGGATCTTAGTGGATACGGTAATACCTGAGACGGGGTCATGTTAATTCTAGTGAACTTCCTGACTGGCCTTTCCATCCTTGGTTGATTATTTCTTTGTTGATCAGGCACCGGTTTAGGAATCATAACATCCCCCACCATTGGTCGGCGTTCGGCCCTATCTTGATTTCTCTGAGGATAAACAGCAACCACTTCTTTCTTTCCGATAAATGGCTTCCTTATGGCAGAAGAGGAGGATGTATATTTTTGAATCTTTCCACTCTTTATACCGGCTTCTACCCTTTCTCCGGTCAATGTTAGTTCAATAAAACCTGCAGATGAACTTCCAATTAAATGATTGAAGAAGGGACTAGACAAGGTGCCCAATAATATGTCTACCAATTATCTCTCAGATAGAGGGGGTGGAACTCTTCCGGCCAAATCTCTCCATTTTTGCGCATAGTCCTTGAAACCTTCATTGGAAACCATGGCCATACTCTGGAGTTGAGTACGGGTAGGCGCAAGATCAGCATTGTATTGGTATTGTTTGTAGAAGGTTGCAGCAAGATCTTCCCAATTGTGAATGTTGACTATTTCTAGTTGGTAAAACCAGTCAAGTTGAGTTCCAGACAGGCTGTCTTGGAAGAAGTGTACCCATAAGTCTTTGTCAGCGGTATGGGGATGGATTTTCCTTACATACGATCGGAGATGCATTTTTGGGCATGAGACTCCGTCGTACTTGGCGAACACAGGTGCTTTGAATTTTGGAGGAATGACAATCTCTGACACTAACCTCAATTCCTTAAAGTCCAAGCCAGGCACTTTTTGGATTTCCATCGCACTCAAACACTCTTCGAGATGTTTATACTTGTCATCAGCTAAAGGGTATTGTTCTTCAGAATAGTCTTCCTCTTCTGATTCTGACGGGACAACTATTTCCTTGCCTTTCCAATCTTGGTTGTCTCTTTCACCGGATGTCGTTGCAAAGTCTAAAGTCCTTCTTGTCTGCCCATGAAATCTTCTTCCCATGTTTAGGACTCTGGTTACCTTCTTTGTCTTCTTTTTCTTCTCCTCAGCTAGCAAAGTCTTCAACTCTTCTTGTCCTCTGGCTAGGGTCAAGAGCAACTGTTGAAATTGTGTATTCTGAGCTTGGAGGTCCTTCATTGTTTGCTCGAGATCCATCTTACTGAAATAAACAGTAGAGAGATGAGGAGACTTGTTGCAAAAGACTTGCTTATGTTATGATGAATGGTATATGCATATGTAATGATTTCAAGGATTTCAAAGATTCAAATTTGTTTTAGACAAAAAGGAAACACACGTTATATTAATAGATTAAAGCTTGAGTATATCAATTTCTTTTTGGGCAAAATAATACAAAAACTCTAAGATAAAAAGGTAGTTCGCATCCTCTTTGGTGCGATGTAGGCATTGAGAGTCTGCTCCTCATGAAGTAGTCTAGTGAGCTCTAAAACCTTCTTCTCGCTTGCGTAGAATTGGGATTTGAAAGTATCTCGCTCCCCCTTGAGTTGTATCCAATCTCTTTGTATGTCTTCAAGAGAGGTGGACATATCAGGATGTAGGATAGTGTATGGAACATCTCCTTCCATGATAGACTCAATGATTACCGGGAGAATGGAGGGGTAAGGCATCATAAGACTCTGAACACGAGTTCGTACCCATTTGAGGTAAGGCTCAAGAGGGATGGAATTTTCATGCCCCAAAGTCTTGCTATCCACCTTGTTTAAAATCCTCCAAGCTCGGATAAATCTTTGGCGAAGACCTTGATAGTTGTTGTCGTAGTCAAATACCAAACCTTGAATCAGCATCTCGTGCGGGCCATACCTTCGGGCGTAACCAAACTGTCTTAAGGCTAAGCAGGGGTTGTACGTGATACCTCCCCTAATGCCAAGTAAAGGGACATTAGGAAATTCTCCATAACGGTCGACAATAGTAACATTATCTTTCGATCGGGAGCACCAATGAATGTCCGAATGTTTGAGCGTCATCAACCTTTGTGACCACCTTGAACCTTGCTCATTTTTTAATACAGATTAGGGAAGGTACGAAATAAACCATCTTGCCAAGAGAGGAGTGCAACACATAAGAACACCTCTTTTCCTCATTGTGCGAGTGTGAAAAGAGTGTAGGATATCTCCTAACAATGTAGGCACCGGGTTGCAGGATATACAGATTTTGACGGTGTTGACATCTATGAGTTGGTCAGGATTTGGAAACAAAACCATCCCATAGATGAGGAGAGCCACAATTTCCTCAAAGGCTTGCAAGTCTAAGGAATTCCAACAGCTTTGGGCTCTCTCAAATAGGAACTTTGCTAGGAAACCTTTGACACCACTTCTTGTTTCCCAATGAGTTGTGACATCAGATGAGTGCAAGTGTAGAGCTTGAGCAATCTCTTCTGGATTTGGGTCTCTTTCCGTACCGTTGAAAGGTAGTTGATTGAGAATGGGAATCCTCAAGAGTTGGGAGAATTCTTCCAAAGTAGGCACAAGTTGATAGTCGGGAAATGTAAAGCAATGGTGTAAAGGATCAAAGAACTGAAAGAGCACCTTCATCATATCCTCATCTGTGTTAGAGGTCATCAAGTTGAGTAGGCGACCATGTCTCTCGGTGAATAGAGAGTTTTCAGGAATCCTTGAAGCTAGCCCTTTGAGTTGTGGAGGGATCCTTACAAGGCTGACTTGAATAGTTTTCCTGCAAAGAGAATCCATATCCTACAAAACAAGAACAAAGATGAATCCCAAAATCCTTGAAATGGTTAGTGGATGTATATGATGTTCATGATGTTTATGATGTTCATGATGTTACGTACAAATATGCATATACAAATAAAACAAACAAATCCTTAGGTTTAGGCTTGCATGGAGTTTTATAGGTAAGTACCCTCTTGAAGTTTAGTTGGCTTAAACCTGTCCTAGAAATAGTAATCGGGTTCTAAGGAGCTCAATATCACTGGTTTGTTTCCTTGGTCATTGTTTCAGCACAAGCCTCTTTAATGGCGATTGAAATATCCCATGAAACCAAACCTCAATGAGTGTAGTATTGAGTATCTACCAACTTTGGATTGCACCAAAGTCGGTCATCTCACTACATACTAAAGGCCAAGTTGGTCAAGTAAAGGTTCTAAAAGTTCATTAGTGCTTCATGACATCACTCAGCGGCCCCGTATTCTCTTTGATTAACTCAAAGGCTACCGGTACCCACAAATATGTCTCACTAACATAGCTATTGCTTAGACCATGTCAGTATACCCCGCACAGTTTCCACAACGTATTGCTACTTACCTATAATGCATCTCAAATCCGGGTAGAGGATTCAAACCCAAACAAAGAATCATAATGTAAAGCATACAAGTCAAACAATGTAAACAAATAAATGTGATCTATCTCTAAGGTAACCCCACTTTTAGAATTGTCCCCAGCAGAGTCTCCAGTTCTGTGATATGGTGGGAGAACTGACTTGAGGGTTTTGCGTTTGATCGCAAATGTTGCGGTTAGCAAGAGCCGCCACCGACTTTTCTTTTATCCAAAAGGAAAGGTGAAAAATCACAGGAAAGACCTTTGAGATTGTTTCTTGAGTTAGGGGGATAGATTATGAAAAGGGAAGGTATTAGAACCCCTTTCATCCATGGTTTTCCATGGGCTCTTAGTTACTTGCTTTTGTTTGAAATTGTGCTTTATGTGGTTTTTGAAAGTATTTTGTAAAGAGGCCATTGTTTAGGCAATCTTTGTAATGATTCTCGTTCGTAAGAATGTATACAAAGATGTTTATTCTTTTGAAAATGTTTTCAAGTCTTGTAAGATGTTTTGAAAGTGTAAGTGTTTGTTTGGAAAATAGTAAGGATGATTTGTTTGAAATTGATCAAGTAATTAGGAGCAATCTACCTACTCAAATGTCTTTCTTGTTCATTTTCTTTTCCTTTGACATTGTTGTCTTACCATTGATTTGATAAGCAACCCTATCTTTGGATGTAAACGGGACGGGCGTGGGTCATCGTATAACCATGATTAGCAATGTTGCAAGGTATCTTAGCATTTTTCTTTAGGGACTAAGATCATTTTGAAAGGCAACTTAGATAGCGTCATCGAGGGACTATGATCTTGTATTTGCTTATTTTGCTAAGATATCTCACATGCGTAATATGGCCATTTTTGTAAGGCAACAAAGTGGGTTTACCCTAAGGGTGTTTGTGTGCAAGTGTATTGTTTCCATGCTTGATTTTATCTTGAATTAGGGTTTTGCTAAGTATTGATTTTAGTCTTTCCATACAAACCCTAATTACTAGCATTTGTATATAAAGCGATAAATTGCGGAATTTAAAGTTACTACGCTATTACAATACTTCTCGGAGGGGGTATACAAATTGTGAATGGGGATTGCAATAATATAAACCTAATTAATCTATTACAATCAAATTGAATAAATGTACAAGAAAATGAATAAATATAAAGTACAAATGCAAATGGAAAGAAATGATTTTTGTTTGGATTTTTTATAAAAAGGGTTTAGCCTAAACCAAATTAAAAAATAATTAGTTAAAATAAAAATAAAATTGACTTAAACTAATTGAGAAAATAAATTAAATTAAAAAGATTTTTTAGGGTTTTTATGAAGAAAAGGGGTTTTAAGTTAAATAATAATAAAAAGTAAAAATTAAATAATTAAAAGAAAACTAAATTCTAAATTAATTTTAATTAAGAAAATAAAATAATTATTAAACCTAAGTCTAAATATTTAATTATTTAAAAGAGAAATTAATTTGTTAAAAGAAAATGTTTTTAATATTTTTTTGTTTTATAAGAAAATAAAATGAATAAGAGTAAATAAAATATTTTTTAGATTTTTTCATGTTTAATGAGAATAATAATAATAATAATAGTAATAATAATAATAATAATAATAATAATAATAATAATAATAATAATAATAATAATAATAATAATAACTAAAAATATTAAAGAAGAAATAATAAAAAAAAAGAAAATAGTAAAAGAAATTGGGTCAGGGGTGCACAAGTAAATTAGGGGGTTAGTAAAAGAAAAAAACATCATCAGGCCCAAGCTGGAAGCCCAGGCGTTGCTTGTTTGGAAACAAAAAAGTGAAAAATTTGTGAGAAATGAAAAAGGTAGCACGCTGGGTGTTGAACCCACGCCCTCTGGGTTACTAGTGTGCTGCCTTACCACTGGGGTGGCTATACATTCGTTTATATAAATGAAATAATAATTATGTAAGGCAAAACGTGTTCTGAAGACTTCATCTTCAACCTCCAGCCAAAGGACCTGTATCTTCTTCATCTCTCAACAAAAATGAAAAGTTCAAACATGAAAGTTGTGGCATTTTTTCCCACGAATCCAAACATATAAACAACTTAAGCTAACAATCAAAGATGAATGAGAATTTTTCTAGCCCTAATTCAAAACCTAAAAATTGCAGAAAACTTCAACCCTAAAATTCTCTAAGCTCGGGCCATATAAATGTAAACTATGAATATGTATAGCTTTGTGGCAATGGTATCTACATTTTATCTTCACAAATCAAACTCAAATGATGCATGTATAAAGAGATAGAAGTTTGAAAACTTACCTCTTGCAGCTGGAGTCGTGAATGGAGTTTGAGCAACTTTGGAGATGGCCTGATGATCTGTTTAGCTTCCCTGGACCTCCTTGAGTGTATTCCAACTCTTACTTTTCTTTGAAAGTTCCTGAATCTCCCTACTCAAACTCAAATGATCTAGGCATACAATTAAAATCGTGGCGAGTCCCCCTAACTAAAATTCAAACCCTTTTTCCCCAATAATAACTAAAAACCCTACTCCTAAACATTGCACTTTTAAACCTAGTATCCTTGCGAACAAGGTAGATAAGGGGTGCCTAACACCTTCCCCTCGTCTAGAACCGAGTCCAAATCTAGAATCTCTGAACTTTAGGGTTATTCCTTTATACCCCATTACTTTAGGATAAAAATTAAGGGTGGCGACTCTAATTTTAAAACCAGTTGCAATAAGAATCATATGAAGATATATAGAGCTGATGGGAGACTAATAATTAAAGCACTATTGGCGAAAAATAAAACATTCAAAGTTGAACTCAACACATCAGATCATAAATGTCTTGCTTCAACTACATAAGTAGACAAAAACTAGCTATGGCATCACATGTATGGGCATCTAATCTTCAGAAGTTTATGCATTCTCAGTCAGAAAAGGGTGGTGTTTGGGTTACCTTATTTAAAGGAACCTAAGAAGGTGTGTGGGGAATGTTGCAAAGCAAAATAGGAGAGGAAAACATTCAAATATGACTTTCCCGTGAAACCAAAGCAAAAACTGGAGCTGGTTCATTCTGATGTGTGTGGACCCTTTGAAGTAAAGTCAAATGGAGGTAACATTTATTTCCTTACTTTCATTAATGAATTCACCAGACATATATGGATTTACCTTATTGAAAGGAAGAGTGAGGTATTCACACAGTTCAAGAAGTTCAAGTTGCATGCTGAGAAACAAAGTGGTTGCAAATTGAAGAAGTTAAGAACTGATGGTGGTGGTGAATATACTTCTGCTGAATTTGCTAGATTTTGAAATGAGGAAGGTATATAGCATGAGGTTATTGTACCCTATACGCCTCAATATAATGGCATAGCTGAGAGAAATAATAGAAGTATATTGAACATGACAAGAAGTATGTTGAAAGCTAAAGATATGCCTAAGAGATTTTGGGTTGAAACAGCTTCGACAGCGGTATATATTCTGGATAGATGCCCAACGAAGAAGATGGTCGAAAAGACACCTCATGAGGCTTGGACAGGGTCTAAGCTAAATGTGAGTCATCTTAGAGTTTTTAGATCAATGTACTTCGGGCATGTACCTGAACAATTAAGAAAGAAGTTGGATGACCAAAGTGAAGTGATGGTGCTCATAGGTTATCATTCGACCGGTGCATACAAGTTGTATTCGCCAAACGAAGATAAACTAGTGATCCGTTGAAATGTTTTTGTAGAAGAAAACAAAGGGTAGGACTAGAGTCAAAGTTCAGTTTGACAAGAATCAGATACAGTTACAACTGTGTTCGAAGAAGATGAACAGAACGAAGATTCAATGAGTCGAAATGAACAAGGTGATGCTTTAACTAGTCAAAATGAAGAACCACCTGTGCAGAATGAAAGAAGGTTGCTAAGAACAAGAATTGAGTCGACCAAGCTAACTGGATATGAAAGGTTTCCAGATCAAGCAGTTGATTCAGATGGTGTCTTAATCGAAGAAGCCATGATGATGGCTGAAGGAGAACCAATTGATTTGGATAAAGCCATGAGCAATTCGAATTAGTGTGAAGCCATGAAAGAAGAACTCAGAGTTATTGAGAACAACAAGACCTAGGAGATTTTCGAAAGAACCAACAAGAAACCAATCGATGTAAAGTGGATTTACAAGGTGAAACAAAGGACAAATGGTGAGATTGTGAAGTATAAAGCAAGATTGGTGGCGAGAGGTTTTATACAAAAACCTGGTATCGACTTCGACGAAGTATATGCACCTGTGGCAAGGTTAGAAACAATCAGAATTGTTGTTTCGACATAATCAATAGAGGATGGAAGATGCATCAATTGGATGTAAAGTCAACATTTTTGAATGGTCCATTAGAAGAAGAAGTATATGTTACTTAACCACCAGGATTCAACGTCAAAGGGCAGGAGTCAAAGCTATATAGATTAAGGAAGGATCTCTATGGTTTGAAGCAAGATCCTAGAGCTTGGAATAAGAGGATAGATAGCTTCCTGATCGAAGCAGGTTTCATAAATTATGTCTCTGAACATGGAGTGTATGTAAATGATATCAACAATGTCAATCGAATCATTTTATGCTTATATATTGATGACTTACTCATTACAAGAGAAGACAAAGCTGAGATAATGAAGGTAAAGTCGAAATTAATGCATAAATTCGAAATGTTTGACTTAGGGAATCTCTTTCCTCGGGATGGAATTCAAAGATACTGAATAAGGAGTATTCTTGCATCAAAGGAAGTATGCTCAAGATATTTTGAAGAGGTTTAAAATGAGAAACTGTAATGAAGTTGTCACTCCGTTAGAAACTTGAGAAAATTTGAAAAATGAAACAAATGATGAGTTTGTAAGTTCGATCCTTTACAAACAAATCATTGGATCCTTGAGATATCTTTGCAATACTAGACCAGATATCTCTCAAAGTGTAGGATTTTTAGTAGATTTATGGAGAAACCACAAGAATATCATTTAATCGCAGTAAAGAGGGTGTTGAGATACATAAATGGGACAATTGATCATGGTGTGCTTTACCAAAGAAGTTGAAGAACAACACAGATGTTGAATTTCATGGATACACTCACTCAGATTTCAGTGGAGATCAAGACAAAAAGAAAAGTACTACAAGCTACATTTTCATGATCGAAGGTACTCCAATCTCTTGGAGTTCGAGGAAGCAAAGCATTGTCATCATGCGAAGCAGAATATGTGGTTGCATCATATGCTGCATGCCAAGCAGCATGGATCGAAATGTTACTTGAAGAACTTAGGATAATGAAATCTAAGAAGATGAAGTTGTTTGTCGACAACAAGTCAGTTATTAACCTGACAAACCACCCAGTGTGTCATGGTCGAAGTAAACACATAGAAAGAAGGTATCATGTTTTGAGGGATCAAGTCAACAAAGGGGGAGCTAGAGATAAAGCATTGCAAGACAAAAGTGCGACTAGCTGACATATTTACCAAACCTCTGAAGAAAATCAGATTTGACGAGTTAAAGAGAAGCATCATGATGAGAAGTATCGAGAACATGAATTAAAGGGAGTGTTAGAAGTATAATTCTTGTTCTGTCAAAATACATGTGTGGTGTATGTCGAATAGCTTATTGTATAGGTTATAAGCTGTATTTGACAGAGTCGAATACAACAGATATTGTAGTATGTCGAAATCATATTTTGGGCTTTTGTGTTTTGTCTAATTGGGCTTGAGCATTGTTTGCCTATATATAGGGTTGCTGAGTTTGTAATCAAGAGTGTAATCAATAACAAGTTTTTGCAATTCAGTTGGAATCACAACAAATTTTCAAT